>JAMPIV010008094.1:145000-185765 GCA_024509875.1 Oreohelix idahoensis | reverse complement strand
TTTTACCTTACGAAGGGGTTAACATTTCTTAGACAAAGCACTAGCCTTTTGTCTACGACCCCCCCCCCCCACCACCCCCCCCCCCCCCCTCCCCCCCCCCCTCGGGGGCGGGGTTGGCGCACCGAAGAGAGGGCCCGGGTGCGGGGGCGAGGTGAGGAGCTGTGACTCGACGCGGCGGTGGGGTGGGCAGGATCCCTGGGGCGGGATTTCCGCCATGGTTTCAGTTTTTTTTATTTTTCTGTCAATTAATTTTAAAAAAGTCAAATTTTTTTAAAAAATGCCTTTGTCCAATCGTGTTACACTAAGAAAAAACCTGGTGTATTTGTTAAACTGACTGGACGATAATCTTTATTGACGGACTGAAAGAAATGTCGGGCACTTGGAATTAGCGAGAAATGACACGTCGTTTCTTACTTTGATCTCATCTCGTGACCCCTGAAGGGCTTTCCATCACTACTACGTTTTTCCCTTCAAATTTGGACCAACCCACTCACATTCTAAAAGCAAGGAAGTCATCAGTGGAGTCATCAATTCTGAGAGAAGAAAAGAAGCTAGCGGTAGTGTTCAGCTCCACTTCTGAGGGCTAGGAAGCTAGCGATGGTGTCTAGACTCTAGGTTCAGTTATGTGAACAAGGAAGTCAGCGGTAGTGTCCATGTTCAATTCTGTGAACAAGGAAGCCAGCGGTAGTGTCCATGTTCAATTCTGTGAACAAGGAAGCCAGCGGTAGTGTCCAGGTCTAATTCTGTGGAAATAGCAACAAGGAAGCCATATTTGTAGGGCTCTTCCAGGTACTGTTGGTAATTTCTGAGTCGGTCCAATTCCAAGGTTTAGCCATATTGTGTACTCAGGTCCTTTCATTATACTGTTGGTATTGTACAGGTCCAATTCTGAAGGTTATAGGAAGCCGTTGGTAGTGTTCAGGTCCAGTTCTGAGACCAAGAAAGCTAATGGTGTGTCCAAGTCCAAGTCTGAAGGTTATAGGAAGCCGTTGGTAGTGTTCAGGTCCAGTTCTGAGACCAAGAAAGCTAATGGTGTGTCCAAGTCCAAGTCTGAAGGTTATAGGAAGCCGCTGGTAGTGTTTAGGTCCAGTTCTGAGACCAAGAAAGCTAATGGTGTGTCCAAGTCCAAGTCTGAAGGTTATAGGAAGCCGCTGGTAGTGTTTAGGTCCAGTTCTGAGACCAAGAAAGCTAATGGTGTGTCCAAGTCCAAGTCTGAAGGTTATAGGAAGCCGTTGGTAGTGTTTAGGTCCAGTTCTGAGACCAAGAAAGCTAATGGTGTGTCCAAGTCCAAGTCTGAAGGTTATAGGAAGCCGTTGGTAGTGTTTAGGTCCAGTTCTGAGACCAAGAAAGCTAATGGTGTGTCCAAGTCCAAGTCTGAAGGTTATAGGAAGCAGCTTGGGTGGTGTTTAGGTCCAGTTCTGAGACCAAGAAAGCTAATGGTGTGTCCAAGTCCAAGTCTGAAGGTTATAGGAAGCCGTTGGTAGTGTTCAGGTCCAGTTCTGAGACCAAGAAAGCTAATGGTGTGTCCAAGTCCAAGTCTGAAGGTTATAGGAAGCCGCTGGTAGTGTTTAGGTCCAGTTCTGAGACCAAGAAAGCTAATGGTGTGTCCAAGTCCAAGTCTGAAGGTTATAGGAAGCCGCTGGTAGTGTTTAGGTCCAGTTCTGAGACCAAGAAAGCTAATGGTGTGTCCAAGTCCAAGTCTGAAGGTTATAGGAAGCCGCTGGTAGTGTTTAGGTCCAGTTCTGAGACCAAGAAAGCTAATGGTGTGTCCAAGTCCAAGTCTGAAGGTTATAGGAAGCCGCTGGTAGTGTTTAGGTCCAGTTCTGAGACCAAGAAAGCTAATGGTGTGTCCAAGTCCAAGTCTGAAGGTTATAGGAAGCCGCCTGGTAGTGTTTTAGGTCCAGTTCTGAGACCAAGAAAGCTAATGGTGTGTCCAAGTTCCAAGTCTGAAGGTTATAGGAAGCCGCTGGTAGTGTTTTAGGTCCAGTTCTGAGACCAAGAAAGCTAATGGTGTGTCGTGTTTACAAGTCCAACTGCTGAAGGTTATAGGAAGCCGCTGGTTGTAGTGTTTAGGTTGTGTCCAAGTCCAGTTTAGGAAGCTGTTTTTAGGTCCACCAAGAAAGCTAATGGTGTGTCCAAGTCCAACTCTGAAGGTTATAGGAAGCCGTTGGTAGTGTTTAGGTCCAGTTCTGAGACCAAGAAAGCTAATGGTGTGTCCAAGTCCAAGTCTGAAGGTTATAGGAAGCCGCTGGTAGTGTTTAGGTCCAGTTCTGAGACCAAGAAAGCTAATGGTGTGTCCAAGTCCAACTCTGAAGGTTATAGGAAGCCGCTGGTAGTGTTTAGGTCCAGTTCTGAGACCAAGAAAGCTAATGGTGTGTCCAAGTCCAACTCTGAAGGTTATAGGAAGCCGCTGGTAGTGTTTAGGTCCAGTTCTGAGACCAAGAAAGCTAATGGTGTGTCCAAGTCCAAGTCTGAAAGAATTCTGAAAGAAAGAAAGCCAGAAGTATGGATCCAATTCTTACATCGTTGAATCCAGCGATAGTGTTAAGTCATATCCAGCTCTAACACTGAAACAAGCGTTTCATGTTGTTTTTTTTTTTAAATGAAATAAACGTAATATGGACACCTGTGCATTGATTATTTATCTTTATCTCATTAATTATCTTAGCATTTGAACAGTGGCCTTAAATCAAGGTGGGTTCGGTTTGGATTCTGTAGTGAAATTGACAGAGATACAACGGTAAAATCCCTCCAAAGATAACATTTAAGGATAAAAACATAATGCGTAGGCTGCTGATGTACATGATCGCCTAGACCGCGGGTCATCATCCTCCATAATAATTGACTTGCTAGACAGGAGGGGAACGGCGGATCAAAAAGAAAAAAAATATGACTGGAAAGGCTAAGGAGACGCAATTGGGGGGGAAACGGAGAAAAGTCACGTTTCCCAAGTTGACATAAAAAGTAAGCAACTCCACAGAAGGGACCCTAGATATGTTACGCCACAGTCATTTATTGGACGCTTTTGCGATACCAAGCTTTTGATTTGAATGGAGCGGTAAAACGCAGATGTTAGGAATATTACAAAAATTAAAAAGTAATTTTTTCTTAATATTAATGTTAGGAATATAAAAATTAGCTGGCCGGATGGCCTATTCTGAGCAGTGAACTAAGATGGTCTTAATTTTACAAACGGATAGATAATATTGAAGATAATGACAAAAGACAGTGTAGTTCACATCATCGACAGACTGTGTTGAATAAAAAAGTGTCGCAATGTGCACACAAAAACACGACCTTGGACGCAGGTGTTCAAATTTACTTAGTATGGAGGAGAGGGTTTTTGAGCGGTAGCTGTGTCTAAATATAACTTTTAACGACAAAATTTTGGAGGGGAGAGAAAGGTTGGTTCAAAAATCAAGCACATTTTTTTTTTTAGAAACACAAGTAGAGACGGACAGACTAACAGATAAACATCCATACTTGACTGAAGCACGACTGAAATGACTTTATGGTAGGAAATTAGAAATTCAAAATAAACCAAGGCAGTGATTGGCCACAGACAATCATATCATTAGCGCTCAGACGCGAAAGTGGGGCCATTCTTCAATAGTTGTTCAGTGATAGACACAGATTTTAAAGTGTGGTGATTCCATATGAAAGCAAGTGAAATAAATTTAGGGGCGCCATACTATAGCCAGCAGCTCAGCTGAGTTTTGCTAGCAATTCTGTGTTATTTATTCATAATCTGGTAAGATTGAAATTATTTCCTTATATATTTTGAATATTGTTTCATGTTCGAGTGATTTGATACTGCCATATCGAAATCTAGCCTTACAAACAAGTAGGGATTTGCTCTAGACCCCCCGCCCTAGTCAGGGTCTAGGGACCAACAATGTACATAAACTCCAGCAAGGATTATGCAAGACAGATCAAGTGTTGAGAATAATGATACATATTACCTATCCTCTTTTAGGGCCGAAAACTAATAAACATTTTTTTCAGGATCTATAGTCTGGGAGGATCTATCTGATGTAAAACCACCATGGTAAATGTGCTGTTTGGTCAGAGAGATCTGACCTGTCTGTATGATGTGGTTGTTGTGTCACTGTTGTGTCCAGACGTGGGTAGAGAATAGATTTTGACACATGGCCCATACTTTGATTGCAGAGCTGCGAGTTTCTGTCGTCAACAAAGCAGGGTCTATTCAGTTGGTGACTTTACTCGAGTGTATCTGTGCAGTATTTGTGACAGAGACCACCATTATTGCCCGCCAGCACGGAGAGGTGGGACCACCTGATTTCAGCACAGAGCGACAACTACCAGATGAGTGAGCCTCTGGTCTGCTGGACTTTCACCAACGCCCTTTAGTTACTAAGAACCCCATAAAGATTCCCACCATTTTCTGGACACTGTGTAGTCAATATAGACAGGTGTGATGAGGCCACCCCAACAGCACAAACAGTACTATCCTCCCAAGTAGATGAATACTAGAACATTTTAATAAAACTAACTAGTATAGTACATATATATGTACACTATTGCATTTATGATGATATAATATTCTATGCATTTCTTTTCATAATCTCTAAATCCTTTTAAGTTCTGGTCAACCTAAAAAATTGACACAGAACAAAATAAATGTAATATACTTATATCAAAAAAAAATTTTACACACGTGAGTTAGTTCAGTGTATTTTAACATTTATTAATATTATTAGTCTTGTTAATATCTGTGGGTATATTTATAATCCATTACACCACACTACATATCATAACCCTAGACACTTTACGTAGCCACATTCATTAAAAAAAAAATTAAGTGTGAGGTCGTAGTGGTAGCAAGAAAGGCCTTCTGACAATTCACCACTACATTTTATCTCAGGAGCCTTCACAGCTGGCCTCATACAATTTACATTTAGTAATAACACCATCATACAATACCATCAAACACCACTACAATATTGGGGTCTTGTCCAGGGATAATTAGCCCAACAGTAATATTAGGATCTCCTGGTGGGAGAAATAAAAGTAGGGAAATAAATTGTAAAATTCCCTTTAAAATTAAAAGTGTCCCTGTAGATAAAAGTTGGTGAATCTTCACAGCCAGTAATAATTAATTAGTTAACTGGTTAGTTAGAATTAGTTAGACTATAGTCATAAGAAGTACTTAGTGTATTTACTGGTTAGAGATTTAGCTTGTATATTATTATATTGTCTAAAAAAGTATGGCGGAGCTGGCAAAATTTAGATCAGCTGCTGTGCTCACCGCGAAGGAGATGGGAATGGATGGTCAAATTTTAATTCAATACGTAACGGCTGAATGTGATAAATATATTGAAAGGGAAGATAGAAAGGTAGCTGAAGAGAAGAGGTTACAAATTGAGGCTGATAGAGAAATTAAGAGGCTGCAGATTGAGGCAGAAGAAAAAAGGTGATAGACAGCTGCAGAAAGAGGCAGAAGAAAAACGACAGCAAAGGGAGGCAGAAAAAAAAAGACAGCAAAGGGAGGCAGAAGAAAAAAAAAGGTTGACTGCCGAAAGGGAGGCAGAAGAAAAAAGGTTGACTGCCGAAAGGGAGGCAGAAGATAGAAGGTTGCAGAGGGAGCACGAATTACGACTAAGGGAGCTGGAATTACAAGGCCCGGCTCCTGAAAATGGTGCCAGCCCTTTTGCCTCAGATGCTACGCCCAGTCTGGGAGCCTCAAACTCAGCTATGGGGTTTCATTTAGACCATTTTGTTGAGAAAGACGATGACATAGAGGGGTACCTAGGACGTTTTGAGTTATTAGCTACTACATATGGGTTAGAGAGAGAGAGGTGGAGTTTAAAGCTATCACAGGGATTGAGGGGTACTTCTTATGAAGTATTTGCTAAAATGAACAGGGAAGACCAAGACAATTATGACATGTTAAAGCAGGCTTTGTTATTAAGGTACGAGAAGAATGGTGAATTTTATCGTAAGAAATTTAGAAATGCCAAACTGTTGTCTGGGGAGACATACCACCAATTCTCTGCTAGACTAGAAACCTATTTGGAGAAATGGACGGCTCTGGGGAAGACCCAAGATCTTAAAGAAATGATCATGATTGAGCAATTGAGAGAGTCCATGGCTCCAGACATGAGAAAATTTCTCATGGAACAAGGTGCAGAGAAGTTGGGGGAAATTTTAAAATGTTGCTGAGAGGTATCAGGTATCAGGCAGCTCAGGCAGGCAGAGGTAAGTGGTGCTAAGAAGAAGCACATAGACAATTTTAAAGCTCCACAGCAATTTAATAAATTTGATACTAGAGAGCAGGGAAATAAAGGTAGGACAAACTTTGAGCGGCCAAGAAATGACTATCGCGACAGAAACTCACAGTTCAATGACCAAAAGTTCAATGAAAGAAAACCGTTGAACCAAGGAAAAAGATGGTGTAAATGGTGCAAGAAGGATAACCATAACACCGAATTTTGTAGAAGGAAACCTTCAAACATTGCTGCAATGAAGTCGGGGACGCAAAGATTAAAGGTTAATCCTAAGGGACAACAGGAACCTTATCACCCCCCAGTTTGTGAGGATGTTATTTGTAATGGGGTCACCATAAGGTGCCTTTATGATACAGGTTTGGATTATGATTCAGTTGTGAAGTCTAGCCTAGTGGACCCAAGTCAGTATACCACAGAAACAGTGGAAATACAAGGGGCGACTAAGGACATACCACTCATGACACTTCCCATCGCAAGGATAACGGTGAAGACTCGCTATGTGGAAGGAGAAATCAGAGCAGCAGTGATAGATGAACCAATCTACCCTCTGATATTGGGGTGTAGATACGTCTTCTTGGGGAATCCCGAGAAACCTGTGATCATCATGGCGACAGTGCAGACCAGGTCACAGAAGAAGGAGGAAGAAGGTGAACCTATAAATGCTCATCCAGAGGAGATGAGGAAGGCGCAGGCTGAGGATAGGACACTCAAGCCCTGTTTTAAAAAATTGCCCAAATGCCACACACATCCGAGCAAGGGGGAATATTTCATGAAGAACAAACTCTTATACAGGAAGGCCGGAACTGGAACAAATGGTCACAACCAGCTGGTTCTTCCCACTTCATATAGAGATAAAGTGATGGAACTCGGGCATGCGATTCCCTTCAGTGGTCACATGGGGATCAGCGCCACAGGACAGCGTATAGCTTGTCATTACTTCTGGCCAGGGATAACGGAGGATATAAAAAGATATGTCAAATCCTGCCCAGAATGTCAAAGGGTAGCTCCAAAGCACTGGACTGCTCCTGCAACTCTAGGGGAAATGCCCATAGTGGGAACACCTTTTGAGAGGGTTGCAGTGGATATTGTAGGACCTCTCACTCGGACCAAGAGGAGGAACAGTTACATCCTTACTCTGGTGGACACTTGTTCTATGTGGGGAGAGGCGGTAGCCCTGCCATCAATTGATTCAAAACATGTAGCAGAGGCACTACTTACAATATTTACCCGATTAGGATTCCCGCATCAAATCTTGACGGATAATGGTTCTCAGTTCAAGGGGAAACTAACGGAAGAAGTTTTTTAAGCTATTTCAAGCCAGGCACTTTCATTGTAGTCCGTACCATCCACAAGGGAACGGCCAGGTAGAGAGGTTCAATGGGACTCTCATTTCTATCCTGAGAAAGCTGGCACACGAAAAACCGGATCTGTGGGATCAATTCCTGCCCGCCGCATTGTTTGCGTACCGGGAGGTACCACATAGTTCAACCGGGATGGCTCCCGCAACTCTGCTATTTGGGAGGCCAATAAAAGGTCCATTAGAAGCTTTATTAAGGACCTGGACAGATGAGAAGGCGGAAGAGACTGTTACCTCATCGTATCAATATGTGAACGAACTGACCACTCGTTTGAAAGCTGGATGGAAACTGGCAAATGATAATTTGAAACAAGCCAGGAAGAAACATGCAGCATATTTTAATAGGAAGGCAAAGGACAGGGAACTGGCAGTCGGAGAGAAGGTGCTGCTTCTACTACCCGGAAGCCAGAATAAATTACAAATTGGTTGGCAAGGTCCATATACGGTTCTAGAGAAGGTGTCTAGAACAAACTATAAAATTGACAAAAAGGGGAAGGAAAAAGTTTATCATGTAAACCTGTTAAAGAAGTATCTGGACAGACCACTCCAGGAAAGCACCCCCTTATTGACCTTGGCTATTGCAACCCAGATGCAAAAGGAACCACTCACCTCACATGAATACCCATTACATCCTTGTGAAACAGCAGCACAGGTAAAAGTCAGTAAGCACCTGACTAAAAACCAGAGGGAGAGAGTTCAACAGTTTCTGGAGGAACATACAGATGTATTAACAGATAAACCAGGCCATACAAATTTGCTACAGTATGACATGAAACTGGTAGACTCAAACCCAATCTGTATGAGAGCCTATTCTATTCCGTTCGCGAAGGAGAAGGCATTGAAGGAAGAAATAGAGTATTTGTTGAAGGAGGGGATTATTTCGCACAGTGAATCATCTTTTAGTTCTAGTGTCGTTTTTTTTGAGAAAACCGTCTGGGGAACACAGACTGTGCATAGATTACAGGAAACTGAATGCTGTCACAGAAGGACAAGTGGATCCATTACCAGACACAAAACAGCTATTTGCCAGACTGAACAAGGCAAAATACTTTTCAAAGGTGGATCTTAGTAAAGGCTATTACCAGATCCCAGTGAAGCCTGAAGTGAGACCTTATTTGGCTTTTAGCACTTCGGATGGACATTATGAATTCAATATGCTACCATTCGGACTGAAAAATGCTCCGAGTGTGTTTTCAAGGATGATGATGCGCAAATTGTTGGATCCCCTGAATAACCCATGTATCACGAATTTCATGGATGATATTCTCGTCGCCACAGAGACATTTGAAGAACACATTGAAGCTCTGGAGATGTTGTTTGATAGACTTCGGGAGGCGAACTTAACTGCTAGGCCAACAAAATGTTGTATTGGATGCAAAGAGTTGGAATTCTTGGGACACACTGTATATCAGGGTAATATGACCCCTGATCCTAAGAACTTGGAAAAACTGCAGAGAGCACCTAGGCCGCAAACAAAAAAGGACGTGCGATCATTTGTGTCGTTATGCGGATTTTATCAGAAATACATCAAAAATTTTAACGCTATTTGTGCTCCTCTGACTGATCTGACTCGCAAGGGACTTCCAGATAAAATTATTTGGACTGCACAATGTGAACTAGCGTTCCAAGAGTTAAAGGAAAAACTCACTAGCAAGCCTATTCTCAAACTGCCTGATTTGACACAGGACTTTGTCTTAAGAACCGATGCAAGTAATGTAGGACTCGGAGGGGCTTTGTTGCAAAGATCATCTTCACCTGATGGGGAACTGAAACCAGTCGCTTATGCAAGCCGCAAATTGAATAAGGCGGAACAAGGATACTCCACAAGCGAAAAAGAATGTTTAGCATTAATCTGGGCAATAAAGAAGTTTCAAATCTATCTGTATGGTAGGACATTTGTGGTGGAGACGGACCATCAGCCTCTCGTGTTCTTGTCTCAGGCTAAGCATGAAAACGCAAGATTGCTGAGGTGGTCTTTATTGCTTCAACCTTATCAGTTTAGTATCCAATATATCCCAGGCAAATTGAATGTCGGTGCAGATTTCCTCAGTCGGCACCCCTGTGATCAAAATTAGAGTAGTGGCAGACGTGAGGAGTAATTTTACCTATGTGTATCGCTGGTTTTGGAACTTGCCATAGGCATGTTTTCAAGTGGGGAGATGTGTAGTGAAATTGACAGAGATACAACGGTAAAATCCCTCCAAAGATAACATTTAAGGATAAAAACATAATGCGTAGGCTGCTGATGTACATGATCGCCTAGACCGCGGGTCATCATCCTCCATAATAATTGACTTGCTAGACAGGAGGGGAACGGCGGATCAAAAAGAAAAAAAAATATGACTGGAAAGGCTAAGGAGACGCAATTGGGGGGGAAACGGAGAAAAGTCACGTTTCCCAAGTTGACATAAAAAGTAAGCAACTCCACAGAAGGGACCCTAGATATGTTACGCCACAGTCATTTATTGGACGCTTTTGCGATACCAAGCTTTTTGATTTGAATGGAGCGGTAAAACGCAGATGTTAGGAATATTACAAAAATTAAAAAGTAATTTTTTTCTTAATATTAATGTTAGGAATATAAAAATTAGCTGGCCGGATGGCCTATTCTGAGCAGTGAACTAAGATGGTCTTAATTTTACAAACGGATAGATAATATTGAAGATAATGACAAAAGACAGTGTAGTTCACATCATCGACAGACTGTGTTGAATAAAAAAGTGTCGCAATTTGCACACAAAAACACGACCTTGGACGCAGGTGTTCAAATTTACTTAGTATGGAGGAGAGGGTTTTTGAGCGGTAGCTGTGTCTAAATATAACTTTTAACGACAAAATTTTGGAGGGGAGAGAAAGGTTGGTTCAAAAACCAAGCACGTTTTTGAAAAAAAACAAGTAGAGACGGACAGACTAACAGATAAACATCCATACTTGACTGAAGCATGACTGAAATGACTTTAGTGTAGAAATTTTGAAATTGAAAATAAAACTAGGCAGTGATTGGCCACAGACAATCATATCATTAGCGCTCAGACGCGAAAGTGGGGCCATTCTTCAATAGTTGTTCAGTGATAGACACAGATTTTAAAGTGTGGTGATTCCATATGAAAGCAAGTGAAATAAATTTAGGGACGCCATACTATAGCCAGCAGCTCAGCTGAGTTTTGCTAGCAATTCTGTGTTATTTATTCATAATCTGGTAAGATTGAAATTATTTCCTTATATATTTTGAATATTGTTTCATGTTTGAGTGATTTGATACTGCCATATCGAAATCTAGCCTTACAAACAAGTAGGGATTTGCTCTAGACCCCCCGCCCTAGTCAGGGTCTAGGGACCAACAATGTACATAAACTCCAGCAAGGATTATGCAAGACAGATCAAGTGTTGAGAATAATGATACATATTACCTATCCTCTTTTAGGGCCGAAAACTAATAAACATTTTTCAGGATCTATAGTCTGGGAGGATCTATCTGATGTAAAACCACCATGGTAAATGTGCTGTTTGGTCAGAGAGATCTGACCTGTCTGTATGATGTGGTTGTTGTGTCACTGTTGTGTCCAGACGTGGGTAGAGAATAGATTTTGACACATGGCCCATACTTTGATTGCAGAGCTGCGAGTTTCTGTCGTCAACAAAAGCAGGGTCTATTCAGTTGGTGACTTTACTCGAGTGTATCTGTGCAGTATTTGTGACAGAGACCACCATTATTGCCCGCCAGCACGGAGAGGTGGGACCACCTGATTTCAGCACCAGAGCGACAACTACCAGATGAGTGAGCCTCTGGTCTGCTGGACTTTCACCAACGCCCTTTAGTTACTAAGAACCCCATAAAGATTCCCACCATTTTCTGGACACTGTGTAGTCAATATAGACAGGTGTGATGAGGCCACCCCAACAGCACAAACAGTACTATCCTCCCAAGTAGATGAATACTATAACATTTTAATAAAACTAACTAGTATAGTACATATATATGTACACTATTGCATTTATGATATAATATTCTATGCATTTCTTTTCATAATCTCTAAATCCTTTTAAGTTCTGGTCAACCTAAAAAATTGACACAGAACAAAATAAATGTAATATACTTATATCAAAAAATTTTACACACGTGAGTTAGTTCAGTGTATTTTAACATTTATTAATATTATTAGTCTTGTTAATATCTGTGGGTATATTTATAATCCATTACACCACACTACATATCATAACCCTAGACACTTTACGTAGCCACATTCATTAAAAAAAAAAATTAAGTGTGAGGTCGTAGTGGTAGCAAGAAAGGCCTTCTGACAATTCACCACTACATTTTATCTCAGGAGCCTTCACAGCTGGCCTCATACAATTTACATTTAGTAATAACACCATCATACAATACCATCAAACACCACTACAGATTCCAAAGAAAGTGTAAGTTTTTCAACCTATTTCTAAAGTTTCCTGCTTTTATAAAATGCAAGTTTCATATAGCAACACGTCGCTGTTTAGTTTTAGCGTAAACATACAGTAACACCAAAATCAGAATCTTCAACGACAATATCAAGTCAGTCCTGTTTTACGTTTCTGACACACGGAGAGCAACAATACAACAACCAAGAAGTTACAGACTTTCATAAATGAGTTCTTGCGTATATAGAAGAATTGAAAGGGTTCGACAAGATCTCCAATTTTCTCCAATTTGGAACTGATGGCGAGAATCAGACAAGTCTCATAGATTGAAATGGTACGACAAGATCTCCAATTTTCTCCAATTTGGAACTGATGGCGAGAATCAGACAAGTCTCACAGATTGAAATGGTACGTCAAGATCTCCAATTTTCTCCAGTTTGGAACTGATGGCGAGAATCAGACAAGTCTCATAGATTGAAATGGTACGACAAGATCTCCAATTTTCTCTAATTTGGAACTGATAGCGAGAATCAGACAAGTCTCATAGATTGAAATGGTACGACAAGATCTCCAATTTGGAACTGATGGCGAGAATTAGACAAGTCTCATAGATTGAAATGGTACGACAAGATCTCCAATTTTCTCCAGTTTGAAACTGATGGCGAGAATCAGACAAGTCTCATAGATTGAAGTGGTACGACAAGATCTCCAATTTGGAACTGATGGCGAGAATCAGACAAGTCTCATAGATTGAAATGGTACGACAAGATCTCCAGTTTGGAACTGATGTTGAGAATCAGACAAGTCTCAAAGATTGAAATGGTACCACAAGATCTCCAGTTTGGAACTGATGACAAGAATCAGACAAGTTTCGGATATTGAAATGGTACGACAAGATCTCCAATTTTCTCCAATTAGGAACTGATGTCAAGATTCAGACAAAGTCTCAAAGATTGAAATGGAATGACAAGATCTCCAATTTAGAACTGATGACAAGAATTACACAAGTCTCAGTGGAACAATTGATGAAAATCCTATTGCGATGGATTTTGTTGTAGTTTAACTAGGGCTGCAGAGACTCTATTGCAGCCAATGCCAAGTTGAACACTCCTTGGTTTTATCTACACTGTAGATCTAGGCTGTTCCTGTGGCTTTTCTGCAATTCCGAACCGTGTTTAGTGGAAGTGATGAACTCCAGTTTCTTTCATGGGTATTCTATCCCAGCTTGACTTACATTTAAAGGATCATCACATCTGATCCCAAGCTAGAAGGAAGAAACGTGTGGCGTACTGTGCATTCCCCGACATACAAGGGGGCCTCCAAGTAGACAGAGCGAAAATGCTGGACACTGGTTCTGGGCACTCCTACGGAATTGTCACGTCCTACACAGAGTCACTTCTCAGCTCTCCCTGCCCATCATAATGAGATCCCAAAGCCGTCTTAACAGCATTGTAGGCCCTGGGCAAAGCAATGCACCGGGCCCCTACCAGCCCTACCCACCCACGGGAATAAAGATGTAAACTGTCAATAAAATTAAACCTATAGATTTATAATGTAATGGTACTTTCAACAAATATTTTGTTACAAAATCAATGTTTAAACATAAACAAACATGCTGTATGTAAAGCGAGGATTAATCAACACAGCCATTAACAATATAACACAAGCCTTGAAAAACACAAACATATAAACATATAAACGATAATTAATTGGTCATTTCTAATATTTCTACCTTAATTAAAATAAATTTTGATGAAATTTTTTGCTATAAATCTATTTTAAAACGCATATTGGGTAAGATGACGAATTCGTCAACTTACCCACGTCATGTTTGATATGAATCCAAGGCCTTTCCAGCGAGAGATCGAGTAATTATCCACTCTCCCAACAGATGTCTTACTAACAATATGGCAGCATCCCAGCATGGGGCCCTTAGATTCGTGGGGCCCCTCGGCACTACCCTGTGTGCCCATGCCTTAAGACGGCACTGTGAGATCCTCCTAGAAGAAGCCAACCAGGTAAAAGGCAGAGTTACGTCTAGGACTCAAGTGACTCCTCCAAGCTTAGGCCGCTTACACACGAGCGTTTCTTGACGCGCGTTTCTCTCGCGTGACGAATGAAAGAGTACGGATTTACAGACAGTCTCGCTCGACTGAGCAGCCTGTAAATCCCTTACTCCTTCATTCGTCACGCGTGAGAAACGCGCGTCAAGAAACGCTCGTGTGTAAGCGGCCTTAGTGTGCAATACTGGATTCTCAACATGTTTCACCGCAGGGGGAATCTCTGGAAGTGTGTGGATGAGTTCAAGAGTCCATGAGGGTGTAATTAGCCTCACAAACAGATATTCACTTCCACATCGGTATACTGTAGCTATCACGGCGCTTTTTCGCAGTGCATCTGAAAAATCAGATTGGTCACTTTGCAGTTGGCAACATTGGGATAACTACCCGCAAGTCATGTGATTAGCGGAAGCGGGAATTTTTAGGCGCCAAGAGGGGATTAGTCTTCTAGCCGCGTCCGAACCCTTGCCAGCATTCTTGCTGAGAAGTGAGCTATGAGATGTGTATTCTTGGTTTTTGCCTTCTGTCAGATTAAGTGGATCAGTTTGTGTAATGCTTGTCTTGGTTGTATTATCTAGTGGCATTTTCTACATACCGCAGAGTACAAGGTGGCTTTGATTAGAGTACAGTTGACATTCAAAAATCCGGCCATCGATAATCCGGTTCCTTCATATTTCCGGCATGGATTTCGGAGCGCATTTTTAAATTTACCGCGTTGCCGCGCCACTGTTTTCTGGAGCAGTTTATGTTTTGATGCAGCTGTTGGGTCTTGCTTGCACGTGTTAACAGGCATTCCTGCTCATTCCTTCTCATTTTATCATTTATTTGCTGCTGTTTAGCCCCATTATGGATTCAGCAAATAAAAGAAGTGGTGTAAAACGTAAACATCGTGCACTGTCGATCGCAGATAAAGTGTACAGGTAGTCATTTTCAGTTAAATATATACAGAATATATAACCATAAAAAATCCGGCATTTTAAAAAATACGGCACTCCTCAGGTCCGGAGGTTGCCGGATTTTTGAATGTCTACTGTATTTTCATTGTCATAGATTTCGGCCGCTATGTGCGTGGTAATCGCTATAGTGCTTATACAGGGTCATCATATTGTGTGATATGAGGCTAACAGTTAAATTTAGTGAGGATGGTTTTCTCTGGCTTCGATATGTGTATTTCATACGTTTTGTTAGCCGTGTGAGGCTTTGTTGTGTGTGCGTAAACTATTAAAGGGAAGTATCTGTAGAAAGTGTTAATCTTTCTTTGTCAGCCATTATATGTTGTGGTCATGCTCCTAGCGAGCGAGCCTTCAAGTATTAGTATTGTGTGATGATAAATCCACAATATATTTGGTTTTGACACTAGCATTGTGCTTAGCTGGTGGTCATATAAGGATGACTCCAGATATGCCTCCCTCCATGCATGATTACGATGGATAGGTCAAAAAATTGTGGAAGCCTTTTGATAACATTACAAGGTAGTCACATTTTCTGGAATCCTCAGGTTAAGAGAGGTCGAGGGAAACAGAAAAAACATGGATAAGAAAATGGAAGACGTACATGAAAAGAATGAGAAAGACACGGAAAGACCTTGAGCAGAATGTACAGGACAAGTGGCCTTGACACAAGTTTGCCATTAGGCGTATTCTCCTTTGGGAAGGGTACTGATATAGAAAGAGCCAAATTTTTGCGTGAACGTATAAAAACAGCTCCATTTTTTGCATGAACGTATAGAAACATCCATATTTTCACATGAACGAACAGATGAAGCTACATTCTAGCATGAACGAATAAACATAGCAACATTTTCACATAAACGTAAAGAAACTTTCATATTTTCACATGAACATATAGAAACAGCCACATTTTAGAATAAGCACACAGAAGAAGCTACATTCTAGCGTGAAGGATAGAAACAGCCACACTTTCGAATGAACATACAGAAGAAGCTACATTCTAGCATGAACGTATAGAAACAGCCACATTTTAGAATGATTAATCAGAAGAAGCTACATTCTAGCATGAACGTATAGAAACAGCCACATTTTAGAATGATTAATCAGAAGAAGCTACATTCTAGCATGAACGTATAGAAACAGTCACATTTTCGCACATGGACGAATCGCTCCATCTCTCCCTTTTCCCCCCCCCCCCTCCCCCTTTATCCCCTTTCTGTTTGCACATGTTATAATTTTGCTGCACTGAGCGTGTTACTTATTTATGTTTCTATTCATTCGAACGAAGCTGAAAATAGATCGATAAGGGCGTGGAGGAAATGACAAAAACGGCTGTGGTAGGCTCCTGTGAATTTTAGATAAGGATTTTGTGTCCTTCAGAACGCCTCCGCCCGCGGAATGTAAAGCTCTTACTTGAATGACGTCTAAGAAATCTGATAGACTAGCTTGTAGACGTTGAAGCCGTGCAGCTGTAATGTAATTTGATGAAGCAGCTGGTTAATGTTGGACCTGTTTTTTAAAAAAAAATGTAATGTAATATTGTCGGTGGTTTGAATTGTTTTAGTTTCTGTAATATTTTAACGAGAAGACAATTGAGCATGAATAAGGGTCAAAGAAGAGTGGGAGGATGGGGTACAGAGAACAAGAAACAGAAGAGGATATAATGAAGAGTGGGAGGATGGGGTACAGAGAACAAGAAACAGAAGAGGATATAATGAAGAGTGGGAGGATGGGGTACAGAGAACAAGAAACAGAAGAGGATATAATGAAGAGTGGGAGGATGGGGTACAGAGAACAAGGAAATACAAGAAAGTGGAGGATAAATGAAAAGAAAGACGATATAGAAATGGGTAAGGAAAGGAATAATATCATCCTAGTCATCATCTCCTTTGGCGCTCATTATAAAAGCTTGGAGCCACAACCATGGCGTAACTACAGTGTTAAGGGCCACCGGACACAAATTAAGTGGGACCTTCCTTATATAATGGGGTCAACTGCTATAATCATTATTCGGCAAATATGTATAAATATTGTTAGTACTTATTTGATCATCATCATCATCATCATTGATTTTTAGCTCTTCGAGGACCATAGACCTTTAATAGTGCTGTGCCAGGACCTCCTTTCCTGGGCCATTCTTTCAACATCTTTCCATTACTTCTTCGCCCCCATTCCTGTTCTGTCTCCAAACACTGGGACATGCTATGTCGTTTCATCACAGGAACAACAGAATGGTTTGGTTTGATTTTTTAGTTTGATTTGGTTTGGTTTGATTTGGTTTGATTTGGTTTGGTTTGATTTGATTTGATTTGATTTGGTTTGATTTGGTTTGGTTTGATTTGGTTTGGTTTGGTTTGATTTTTTAGTTTGATTTGGTTTGGTTCGGTTTGGTTTGATTTTATAGTTTGATTTGGTTTGGTTTGGTTTGGTTTGATTTGGTTTGGTTTGGTTTTATTTGGTTTGATTTGGTTTGATTTGGTTTGGTTTGGTTTGGTTTGGTTTGGTTTGATTTTTTAGTTTGGTTTGGTTTGATTTGATTTGGTTTGGTTTGATTTGATTTGGTTTGATTTGGTTTGATTTGGTTTGGTTTGATTTGGTTTGATTTGATTTGGTTTGATTTTTTAGTTTGATTTGGTTTGGTTCGGTTTGGTTTGATTTTATAGTTTGATTTGGTTTGGTTCGGTTTGATTTGGTTTGGTTTGGTTTTATTTGGTTTGATTTGGTTTGGTTTGATTTGGTTTGGTTTGATTTGGTTTGGTTTGGTTTGATTTTTTAGTTTGATTTGGTTTGGTTTGGTTTGATTTGGTTTGATTTGGTTTGGTTTGATTTGGTTTGGTTTGATTTGGTTTGATTTGGTTTGATTTGGTTTGGTTTGATTTGATTTTTTAGTTTGATTTGGTTTGGTTTGGTTTGATTTGGTTTGGTTTGATTTGGTTTGGTTTGGTTTGGTTTGATTTGGTTTGGTTTGGTTTGGTTTTTAAGGATTATCTTCATTGCACACTTACTACTCCATCAGTGCTCCGATCTCCTCCCTTAGATTCCACAAGGAGGATCTCAGCACAGTGCACGAACTCCGTGGCGTCGGCGAGAATCGCAATGTTTGTATCTAGGAATCACACATTCTACATATATTTTTTGTGGTGGGTAGGATTCTAATTTTTAAATTTTGCCAGGAATGAAAAAGGGTACACATAAAGGCTAGGGTCCCTTTCGACCAATAATTTCCAGGGTCCACTCAGTGCTAGGCCCCCTGGGACATGCACAATCCACCCGGGCGGCAGTTACGCCACTGGCTACAACTGCAGCTGGCCCTCTTGCAGGGAGACTGCACCAAAGCCCCTGCTGGTGCCGCGCTGGTTTATGAAGCAATTTGTTTTACTCGTACGTGACGAAGTAACCAGCCACATACACAATCTCATATTAAAGCGCTTTGTACTAGATGCTTGAAGGTGATATAGATAGATAGATAGATAGATAGATAGATAGATAGATAGATAGATAGATAGATAGATAGATAGATAGATAGATAGATAGATAGATAGATAGATAGATAGATAGATAGATAGATAGTTAGATAGATAGATAGATAGATAGATAGATAGATAGATAGATAGATAGATAGATAGATAGGGATGGATGGATGGATGGATGGATGGAGATAGATAGATAGATAGATAGATAGATAGATAGATAGATAGATAGATAGATAGATAGATAGATAGATAGAGAGAGAGAGAGAGAGAGAGAGAGAGAGAGAGATAGATAGATAGATAGATAGATAGATAGATAGATAGATAGATAGATAGATAGATAGATAGATAGATAGATAGATAGATAGATAGATAGATAGATAGATAGATAGATAGATAGATAGATAGATAGATAGATAATGAAATACGAGTATGCGAGGAGGAAGAGGTAGTGGGATAAGAATATGTAAAGAAGAAGACAGAATTAGATAAGAATATGTAAAGAAGAAGACAGAATTAGATAAGAATATGTAAAGAAGAAGACAGAATTAGATAAGAATATGTAAAGAAGAAGACAGAATTAGATAAGAAAAGTATTCCAAGAGGTCGACAGAAAAGAAATAAGAAGAATATGCAAAGAAGAAGCTTACCGAGACAGTGGAGTACATAAATATGGAGGCAGGATGTGAGATAAAATGAGGATGCAAAGAGGAAACAGAGAGAGAGAGAGAGAGGCGAGTAGTTTTCGAAGAGGTCGATAGAAACAAATAAGAAGAATATTTGAACGGGAAGCTTAACAAGACAGCGCAATCCACAAGAAAGATGGCAGAAAGAGATAATAAAGGGATAAAAACAGGAAAAACAAATAGAGATAAGAAAAGTTAGTGAAGTGGAATTAAATGGAACTGCGTGAATAATACCCCACCCCCCCACCCCATTTCCCCCCCCTAATAAGAAAAGATTTTCCCCTCTATTTTATTTCTTATTCGTTTCTTTCTTCTCTTCTTCTGTTTTTCTTCCTGGCTTCTTTTTTCTTGCGTTATCTTTTTTTCTTTATCCCCTTTCCCCCCCCCCCCCCCCCCCCCCCCCCCCCCCCCTCCCCCCCCCCGCCCCCCCCCCCCCCCTTTTTTCCACCTTATTCCAGCCACCGACAACTCCTTCATTATAAAGGATTAAGGATTACAGAGAACTCTCTTACGCTGTGATTGATGGGAACTGGGAATCCGCGTTCTGTTCCTCCACAATCCTTTAGCCTGACAGACGGCAGACCCTGTGAACGTGACATGGATATTCCGCGCGGATGGCAAAAACAAAAAAAACAGTTGTGTTTTCTGGTGTTTTTTAACTTCACGTTTATAAACAGCGATTAACATCTTTGTGAATTTGTCCGCGCGTGTTGTTCCCGGGGGAGGGGTCTCGGAGATGACACAGAAAAAAATATGACTCCTATTCCATCAGACCCCTCGTGACAGGTAACTAATATGAGGTTGTGTTTCTTCTGGGGAAGGGGGGGGGGGGGGAGGGGGGGGGGGGGCAGAATGGCTCAAAGATATGGGGTTCGCATCCAGCACAGGGAATATAATTGCCGTAATTATTTTTCAGAATCAATGGTTCCTAATGTCATACTCTCTCCTGATCTCCTGGGTAGTTGAGATGGGATGCCTAGCCTTCTCGGTTAAGGGAGAGAAAAAAAACAGGAAATGCCGTGTTCACGTTGCGCACGTTAAAAATCTCTCGGCAGTTGGAAATCGTAACGGGTAGGCCATACAGCCGCTGCCCTTTAAAAAAAAAATTAACAATTAGGAAACCTACCCACCACAAAAATATCTATAGAATGTGTGATTCCTGTATACATACATTTAGATCTTTGCTGCGGATTCGTGCACCGTGCTGAGATTCTCCTTATGTGATCTAAGGGGGTGAAATCTGAACACTTACGGTAATGTCTGTATTCAATGAAGATGGTCCTTCAATCCAAACCATACTAATAAACTTCTGTGTTTCTTCTTCTGGGCAAGTTCGGGCACAATGGGCTAATCAAACACTTTGATTGCATGTTTTGCCCAGGGGCCTTGCTCTCTTTGTTCACCTCTACACTCTGTTTAAGGGGTAGAAGAGATTCTGATTAAGAAGAAGAAATTTCTTCTTTTTCTATTTCCTGCGCTTTCAGACGTCAACTTGAATATGTTCAAAGAAAGCAATGTTCAGCTTAAGGTTGTTGATATCTCCGTAGAGTTTTTACAGGAATGGTCCTAGTGAACGAACGAACGAACGCACGAACTTTATTTTTGAAGGGTTAAGAATTGGGCGTGCAGGCCAGTCTGAGAGACAGATAGATAGACGGAACTTTATTTTAACATGGCTGAGAACTGGGCACGCAGGTCCGTCTGACCATCCAGCTATTGGTCTTTTATTCTGCATCCCGACACTCACTCATGCGGTCAAACCGTCGACGATTAATCTGCATTTTTGAATGTTTCATCAATCATCAATACTAAAATTACATAAACACATTCTCACTTGTATCCGTACATTCTTGAGGGAAAATGAAATAATAATAATAATACTTTCTTACGCACTTCTGTAGCCAGAAAAATCTTCGAGCAATTAAAAAAAAATAGTAATAATATTTATCTGCTCATTCTCATACACATCATCACATTTAAGCGAACAAAAACATTACATATTTCAAAAGTACAGTGGTAAGCAGGTACATTCTCACATACATAACATCATATAATAATACTACATGGATACAAAACAAATTATTTACATAGAAAATAACGAGCGGAAGAGGAAAATATAGATTGACAGATGGATAAGACGTGGACAGGCAAAGGCTGCTTCTATGGGGGTAGAAAATCAATGTTGATGATGTGTTTGAAAAGTGCTTTGTTGAATGAGTATTGTGTAGGTAGGCTTTTTGGGTGGTGTGGAAGGCTGTTCCACAAGTAGGCTCCAGAGTAGGCTAGACTCTTTTTGAACTGGTCGATCCTATGTTTGTGCAGACGTAACTGGTGTAATTGTAGTCCCTCTCTTCTACTGGTTTGAAACAATGATCATAGGTACGGCGGGGCATTGTTTGATAGAATTGCGTGAGTCATCTTGGCTTTGTTGTAGAGGAGACATTTTTTTGGGGACAGTATTTCGGGTTCTTTTCGTATCCTTGTGTGTGGTATCGTGCGATTATCAGTGACCAGACGTACTGCCCTCTTATGCAGGTAGTACAGTCTCTTTGAGATGGAAGCAGGGCAACCATCCCATAGTGTAGAGCAGTAATCTAGATGTGTCTGTATATGTGAGGTGTAGAACAATAGTCCAGTGTCTGCGTCTAAGAAGTGTTTTATTATGGCCAGCTGGTACGTCTTTTGAGCTAAGTGTTTGGTTAAATTCCATACATGGGAGTTCCACGTTAAGTGCTGGTCAGTCGTCAACCCTAAAACTTTGTGTTCTGTTACATGTTCAGTGTGTTTTGATTCCGCGTGTAACTGTAGCGATCTTTTGGTGACGGTCATATGTGCTGTCTCTATTCTTCATATCTTGAGCAACTTTGAAGTAAATGTTCAGCAGTCATTTTATCAGTGCCACAGTAACACTCATCCGTAGTTCCTATCTTTAGCTTGTTGAACAGATGGTATCCCAATCTGTTGTGCCCCGTGTGAAGTCTGAGGCTGGAAATATTATCGTTTTAAAAACAAATTACTAGAATAAACCACCGTTGCAAGAGCATATGAACTCCTTGTTTAAGGTTTCTGGCAAGGAGGCCATCTTAGGGCGGCCCCATGCTCCAGGGGGATCGAAAGTGAAAATAAATGTATGAATTAAATGTGAAGTTACTGCTTATAAAGGGTGGCCACTGAAAGACTGAAGGGTATACAACAAAAATAACTTTTACAAACACATGTTTTTTTTAATTTTTTATTATTTTATTTGGAAATATAATTAATGGATTTTTTTCATTATTATGTGTGAAAAACAACATCCCTCAAATGACTACCATTTTCCTGCTCACAAATACAGGCTCTTTCCACAGCATTTTCCATGACCGAACGCAAGGTTTCAGGTCCTAAACGTCGGATTTCGGCTCGAATGTTCTCCTTAAGTTCTTGAATTGTTCGAGGTTTATTTACATAAACCCGTTCTTTCAAGTAGCTCCACAAAAAGAAGTCTGGTGCCGTCAAATCAGGTGAACGCGGAGGCCAAACAAATTCAGCATTTTTTGAAATTATTCGTTCACCGAAAATTTCTCGCAGGAGGTCCATCGTCGCCCTGGCAGTGTGCGCAGTAGCTCCATCTTGTTGGAACCATACCTCCTGATTATCTTCGACCGCTTTGCGTAAAAAATTTTCAAGCATTGTCCTATACAGGGCCCGTTGATTCTTTCTGGCTGACCTTCCTCATTTTCAAAGAAATAGGGGCCGATAACTCTTTCAGCCATAACACCGCACCAAACAGTGCATTTTTGGGGATGCAATTGATGCTGATTTAATTCCCTGGGATTCTCAGTACCCCAAAATCTGCAGTTTTGTTTGTTGATGTAACCGGGCAATTAGGTTCCGAATCATGTTATCGCTAGGAGATACTCTGACATTAAAATGTTGGCGATATTTTCTCTGAGTTTGAATAATTGATCTTTCACTGGAATAGAAAAAAGTCAATGAGTTTTACTCGCATCTGGACATCGTACATAGCCATTTTAATCTCCATGGGATGCTCTATAACCAAAAAAAAAAAAAAATAATAATAAAATAAAAAAGATTGAAAATGAACAAGTTATGACTTTTCCTAACCCTTCAGTCTTTCAGTGGCCACCCTGTATTTTATAACAGACTTTACGGGACACAACAAAAGAATATGACTACTGATCTCTGACAGTCCGTAAGTGAATGACTAATATTAGACTGCGCGTGAGGCTGGCAACATCACCATGTAAAAAATAGCCACAGAAACCACTGCTGCATGAGTGCTAAGACTGTCTTGGTGCAATCTTCTTGCAAGGAAACCAGCTGCAGTGGTGGGTCCATGCTCCACAAAGAGCGAAAATGGAAATGATGATGATGTTATCATAACGCATTCGCAGGGAGAGTTAGAATCGAAACGCTATTGTGTCACCGGTTGTATAATAAAACATTAAAGGATTAGTCTGGATCGTTCCTAGGTCCATATCCGGAGTTACGTGGGAAGATTTGCTAATGACCCCTGCCCACGGAGCATTATTTTTGTGGTGCCTAGTTGGCTGGGCGGATAGTCACGGTTCACTCCCGCAGCGAGGCGGTGTTGTCGTTCGGATGGTCATGGGTTCGAGTCTCCGGTAGGCCTATCACTTCTGTTGTCAAATCTTCATGTTTTCATTCTCACGGGTCTGAAACATGGTTTGGTTTTGGTTTTAAGGACTATATTCATTGCACACGGACAACTCCATCAGTGCTCCGATCTCCTCCCTTAGATCACACAAGGAGGATCTCAGCACGGTGTACGAACTCCGTAGCACCGGCGAGAATCCCAATGAGTGTATGTAGGAATCACACATTCTATAAATATTTTTGTGGTGGGTAGGTTTATAATTTTTAAATTTTGCCAGGGAAGCGGCCTTACGGCCTACTCTTTACGATTTCCAACTGCTGTGGGATTTTTAACGTGCGCTACTTGCACACGGGATTTCCTATTTTTTCGCCCTTATCCGAGAAGGCTAGGCATCCGATCTCACTACCCAGTTATTTATGCAGTTCTATTCAACTAATTTATATGAAACGAATGTCAGAATAGAGAGAATTAACTGTCATTTTATGAAACAATATTTCTATTTTACATTAACATTACAATACAGAATGAGATCAAGTCTATTCAACACACGATTTCATTGCGTCAGTAATTTTTGCAGTCTCGTTTAACGTCAGTTTATTCGACACTTTTAAATTTTATTTTACTTATTTATGTTTCTTTAAATTTATTATTAAAATAATAACAACTTATTTGCCAAATGACAGCTTTCGCTTATTGTTTTAACATTTATATCATGTATATCCAGTGGATACAAGTGAAAGTATATCAATTTGAAATTAGAAGTGACTTTTCAGTCACCCTCTATTATCTTTTGCTCTGTCACTATGTGAACTAATATTTTCTGTTCAGTCATCTTACCAACCAACATCTTTCACTCAATCATTGCATCAACTATCTCCAGCACAGACATTATGTCAAACAAAATCCCCTTCACAATCATTATGTGAGCTAATATTTTCTACTCAGTCATTATGACTACAAATATCTTATGCACAGTCATTATGCGAATTAATGGTTTCTGACCAATCATTATATCAATATAATCTGCTCAATCATTCCGCCAACTAATATCTTTTGCCCAGTCATTCTGTCAACTAATATATTCTGCCCAATCATTATCTCACCTAATATATTATGCTTTATCGATCTGCCAACTAATATCTTTTGCCCAATCATTATGTCAACTAATATCTTCTGCCCAATCATTATGTCAACTAATATCTTCTGCTCAATCATTATGTCAACTAATATCATCTGCTGAATTATTTTGTCAACTAATATATTCTGCTTAATCATTCTGTCAACTAATATATTTTGCCCAATCATTATGTCAACTAATATCTTCTGCCCGATCATTTTGTCAACTAATATCTTATGCGCAATCATTATGTCAACTAATATATTCTGCTCAATAATTCTGTCAACTAATATCTTCTGCCCAATCATCCTGTCAACTGTCTTCTGCTCAATCATTCTGCCAACTAAAATCCTCAACTCAGTCATTATGCCAACGTATATCTTTGTGCTTTAATATTATGTCAACTAATCATTATGTCAACTAAAATCTTCTGCTCAATTATTCTATCAAGTAAAATCACTATGCCAACAACAAAAAATCTTCATGGTTAATTATTATGTCAACTGATCAATGTGTCAACTAATATCTTCTGCCCAATAATTATGTCAACTAATACCATCTACTCAATCATTCTGCCATCTAAAATCTTCTGCACAATCATTATGGCTACAAAAACCTACATGCTTAATTATTACGTCAACTAATCACTATGTGAACTAAAATCTACTGCTCAATCATTCTGCCAAGTAAAATCTATTGCTCAATCATTCTGCCAAGTAAAATCTACTGCTCAATCATTCTGCCAAGTAAAATCTACTGCTCAATCATTCTGCCAAGTAAAATCTACTGCTCAATCATTCTGCCAAGTAAAATCTACTGCTCAATCATTCTGCCAAGTAAAATCTACTGCTCAATTATTATGCCCAACAACAACAAAAATCCCCATGCTTAATTGTTATGTCAACTGATCATTATGTCAAGTAATGTCTTCTGTCCAGTCACTGTTGATGTATCGTATCCACTAGACAAGCTTCAAGCATTTAGACGAATGTATGCTTACATCTGTGACAATCGTCTTTATTTTCATCTTTTATCATGCCTTTTTTGTGTGGAAGCAAACAGCACGTGTTTTCTTTGATATTATTTGTGTGTTTGCATAGCTGTCAGATTCCCTCAAAGGTTAAACAAAGTATGTCTGCAAAATCAACCAGAGCTTAGGGTTAGATGGTGAACTCTTGCGAAGCTACAACGCGTTTAGTAGACATTTTTTGGGGGGGAGTTTAATGTGACATTATTATCTTCACCATCTTTTAGGTCATCATAGGGCTTCAACAAATAACATGGTTTTGGTTTGGTTTTGAGGACTATCTTCATTGAACATGGACAACTCCATCAGTGTTCCGATCTCCTCACTTAGATCTCACAAGGAGGATCTCAGCACAGTGAACGAACTCCGTAGCACCGGCGAGAATCCCAGTGTGTGTGTATAGGAATCACACATTCTATAAATACTTTGATGGTGGGTAGGTTTCTAATTTGTTAATGTTACCAGGGCATCGGCGTTATGGCCTACTCTTTACGATTTCCAACTGCCGAGGGATTTTTAACGAGCGCAACTTGCACACAGGACCTCCTGTTTTTTTCGCCCTTATCCGAGAAGGCTAGGCATCCGATCTCACTACCCCGGAGATCGGGGGGGGGGGGAAGAGGATGACATAATTAGGACCACTGGTTCTGAAAAATAAAATTCCATAAATTATATTTCCTCTACTGGGAATCGAAACCCGGTACCTTTAGAATTCGCGGAGGACGCCATATCTCTTAGCCACTTTGACCCCTAACACACACGAATAACATAATAAGTCTTCATGTCCTGCGCTTTCTGTTCAAGGTCCTTCTATGTGTGGCATGTGCTTCCTAACCTACTGCACCGGTTCACGAATTGTGGCCATAATTACAGAGTAAAGATAGTTTTAGAAAGGTAGCAAACCTTTACTCAAGATTTACTCTTGGCAGTAGAATGGGTACAACTGCTAAAAACTGAGTTATCTCCACTTCTGCAAGGTTTGTATGCTCGCCACACTTCTCCAGCGTTTGTATGCTCGCCACACTTCTCCAGCGTAAGTCAATAATGACAAAAGAGATGTAAACGATTTGCCCCCAGCTGAAGGGAATTCAGCAAGACATTTGTCTATGTGAAATGAGTTCGTACGGGTGCCGGTATGAATTGTCGCTTAACCAGAAGTTATAAACTCCAACTCTGTACTTTATCTGAGTTGGAGATAACTCAGTTTTTAGCCGTTGTCGTCCTTGATCCTCCAGCGCTTCCTAAATAGGAACACTTGTGGTTGCGGACCATGTCTCTTCTTGTTATTTCATTCACCTTCCACAGATACCTCATTTCTGAGGTTTGGATTTAGCTCTTGTGGGTTGTAGCCATTGCCCATGGCTCGCATCCTTACGTCAAGACTGGGACATAGGTGTAGCGGTATACAACCATTTTTGTCTTCTTGCCAACTTCTCTTTTGCTGAGAAATCCTCGATTTATGGCCTGAAAAAGTCTCCCAGCTGCTGCTCTTCGGGTAGCCAACTCTTCTTTGGTGCCTCTTCCGGTCTATGACAGCTCCGAGGAATTTAAAGGAGTTGACCTGCTCCAGGACTTGTTCTCCCAGCTCAATCTGATGCCTTGTTTCCTCTCGTGATATCACCATGGTTTTTGTTTTAGACAAGTGATTCTTTAAGTGAAATCGTATAATCGTTTCGTGAATTTATTCTCAATATCTTTGTTTTCTCCCTGTGAATTTATTCTTATCTTTGTTTTCTCCCTGTGAATTTATTCTTATCTTTGTTTTCTCCCTGTGAATTTATTCTTATCTTTGTTTTCTCCCTGTGAATTTATTCTTATCTTTGTTTTCTCCCTGTGAATTTATTCTTATCTTTGTTTTCTCCCTGTGAATTTATTCTCATTAACTTTGTTTTCTCCCTGTGAATTTATTCTTATATTTGTTTTCTCCCTGTGAATTTATTCTCATTATCTTTGTTTTCTCCCTGTGAATTTTCAGACCCACTTGCTCTGACGTCTCGTCAAATTATTTAATTTTGTTTCGCATTTAATTACGGTCATGGGGCAGAAGTGCCTACATTTATATATAAAATACAAGTTTTCGAGCCAGTGCACAATTTGCGCCCCGACCTGATGTCATGTGGCATTTCTTTATGGTGTATCATCATTATCTCAGTTTCATGGGCCGCCCTTCATTGCTAGCCGCTTCTGTATGAAGGTTATATATATTGTTTTTACGTAAAGGTAATTCTATATCAGATACTGCCGTTGAGGAGTGAAATGTCACAGTCTTCACTATACTAGGTCCAGCATCGAGAGGGGGAGTTATCAGTTCCCTTCCTCGGTGCCTTTTCCTTCCCTAACACAAGAGAAAAGCCAGGTACCCATTTACAGCTGGGTAGACTGGAGCGTGTCGATACCGTGAATCAAACCCGTCACCTTTGCCGCCAGAGACCTGCACTATTACCACTCTGTCGATTGGACGCTGGAGGTTATAATACTCTTGTTAAAATCAAGTCTATATTTCAGCTAGACTATTACCATTCTGTTGCCCCTTGTAGTTTCAGAAGGTCTTTGACCCCACACACACACAAAGGAATGTGACTACTGCTCACTCTGACATGCTGTGTGAGTCGGTTAGTATGAGGTTCTTTATGAGGCTGGAAGTCTCGTCATGTTAATCAAACTGCTACAGAAACACCTCCTTCAAGACCTCATAAATGCTTCGATGCAAGTTCTTTTCACGGGAACCATCTGAGGTGGTAGCGCCATGCTTCGTAGCGAGCAAAATAGGAGATGATGATGATGATAATGAGGATGATGATGATGGTTACAACTCTATGGGTCCTGAATCAGCAGCATTTTTCAAGAGATCCGCACTGTCTAAAATTGTAAGAAACACTGGTGAAATCAATGAACAGTAATTGAAACAAGAGTATTAGCTTTTTGTATCTCTTAGACTGTTGCATGACTTCACAATAGACCAGCCCATTACATTCACCGCCAACTATTACTTCGTGATCAAGTTTTTAACGTTTCATTCCTTAATGTACTCCACCTGCAATGTATCAAATGAAGTTCTTTCATGTATAATTCCGAGAGCTCTTTGTCCGACATGAATCATCGTTAAGATGACTTTCGTGTTTGCTTTTACAGAAAATAAGGTTAAAAATTGCAAAATGTCCGGAGTGTTTTTTCCTCTCCTCATTTGCTAATTTCATTTGTATTCTTCTCGTATCGACTTTTTTCGCAGTAAAGGGAAATTTAAGAAACGAATGTAATAATTACAGGCTTGCGGGTAGATTAAAAATTAAAATTAGATATGAGTTTTTTGGTCTGCGTTTTCTTGATAAAGAATTTTTTTTGAAACCGTATATTTGTGTGTATATATATATATTCAGAACTGGTTTCTGATCACTACACACTTTGTTTAATTCACTGTTGACTCTCACAATGGTTGCAGGAATTTGGTCACATAAAATACTTAACAGTAAAGATCTGCGACTGTCCTCTATTAGTATACACAGCAGTATCAGTAGTAGGTCTTTCACTAGACCACCAAGCACTGATGGTGCCTAGGGCTGAAATCTAGATGACAATATCTGAGGCTCCTGTGTTGGTTCAGGAAGGCACTTATTGATCGAGTATTCTAGACCTCTGATGTAGTATGACACGAACGAATGAACCTGAAGACAATATGAGACAAGTGGCTAGCCTTTGGACATAAGCTCCACAAACCTATGTGTCCATGGAATGAAG
The DNA here is from genome assembly GCA_024509875.1 of Oreohelix idahoensis. Classification (NCBI taxonomy): domain Eukaryota; kingdom Metazoa; phylum Mollusca; class Gastropoda; order Stylommatophora; family Oreohelicidae; genus Oreohelix; species Oreohelix idahoensis. The sequence continues at coordinate 156,099 of JAMPIV010008094.1, read as the reverse complement.
GTGTTCAGATGTGTGCATGTATATGAATGATACATGGATCAGTTCTGATTAGAATAGCGAGACAAGACAGGTGTCTATCTGCATAACATTTCTAAAATAATACATGAATAAAAATAATACATTTTATACAAGATTATGATGCTACCTTCGCCTTTCACATTCTGGAGTGCCAAGTCCATTATTCCAGTATAATAATTTTAGTTGAACTGACATTTCTGCTAAACGTTGGTAAGCATCAAAATCCTTTACACGTTCACAAATCAACTTAAGTACAGTCCTCTGGCCTGATACTGATACAATTCTATTAGAATAAGCTACAATAAGACAAATTATTTATTCATAAATTTACATACCCTCTTATGATAGATGTTAAGTACAGAACAGACTCAGTTGGTGAAGTGGAACTGCACTGCAAACAGAATGGTAAAGTTATCGCTTTGGCAAGCTTCCCTCTTCCTCACTCTATCTGTCTTCTGCTGTGTGTGTGTGTAATTTGAAAATTCTGCTGTTTTCCCTTTTATAGGGGTTGGGCGGGCGTAGAGAGAACAATGCGGTGTCAGTTTTCAGACTGTGTTGTTTGTGCAGACTTGAGCGAGTTTGTGTTGGCTGGGTCCAGAGATCTTCTTCATGCCTCTCAACCCTGTTACTTTTATCTATATCTCCTTTCACTTTCCATAACTTCTGCTTTCCTTTTATATGAAGTTTTCCAGAATTGGTTCCTGTAGCGAAAGGTTTTTCTAGTGTGATGATGATGGTAGAGAAGAAGTAGAATTTCTCTCCAGAAAGTATGAAGTCCCAGTGCCAGAGAAGTACACTGGTATCACAATTGAGTTACGGCTGTGAATACTCTGAGCTGGACAATAGATTTAGGCTTCAGAAGTACACTGCGCCACTTTCGCTATAGTAACCCTATGTGATAATATAATTAAATTAGAAAAAAGTAACTCAAAATTTTAACAGTTTAAAAATTAACCAAGTCAAATGAGTACAATTTCATAATTTATTATGTACATCTATCTAGCCTTGAAATGAGAAATGGGTGTTGGAAGATGGTAAAATGTATGATTATTTATATTTACAAATTAAAATAAATAATAGTAAAAAGTCTTGCATGTATCTTCCAGTGAAATTATAAAGTCTGTCACAGTAGTTTGATAATTCTTGCTATCTAGTCTCTAGCCTTTTTCATCATTGACAGGCGCTATTGAAACCGCTCACAGTGTTTGTAGGATTGGATACACATAAACTCATCTTGCATTACGCCACTTCTGTTCGAGGTTCCTGAGACACACTGGTATTCAATAAGACTTTCCTTCAGCCCGCCCTATAACTACGGGGAACTAAGGTGTTGAAGATTGTTTGACCACTAGGCTCCAGTTAGCAGGATCAAAGGTCCTCAAGTCTTTAGTTTATACTTGATCACGAACTCGATCATGAACTCGATCAGGAACGATCATAAAACCTGGAACAAAAGGTAATAGGTGGCCATGGTGTTCCAACAAGCTCACACATGCACAAATCTGTTTACACGCCATGTGCTTGCATCGATTCTGTCGTCTATTTTGTATTTCTGTCGTCTAATTTGTATTTCCGGGCCGATTCTGTGGTTCTAGTTTGAGTTTTCACCATTTCTCTTCACTTTGTAATTATATGGGTTTGCCTTGTTTCTTCTCATGTGAATATATCGTGTTCGGTATTTTTGAGGAGGTAATTTTAATGGGTTCGTTTTAGGTCGGTAGGTTTATTTTTCACTCGACCAGTTTTACTTTCTTCTGATTTTTCGCGATTCCCGTAAATTTCATTGTTTACGAAAATCGATATTTTCGGGCACGCCTGGATGACGCGCCAGACACACGTGGCCATCACGTAATGTGACGCAAATTTTCGGACAACGCGGGATTTGCGTAAGGGCTAGTATTGATTTTTCCTAGAGCTGCCATTGGTCCGAGCAGATACGTAGGAGTATATTTGCGTGGGTGTTTTCTCTTGTATATAATGAGATAGAAAACGGGGATTCGGTCTCTATGTAGAAATAAGTGTCAGCCGCAAGACTTCGTATTATCGTCTCCATTGTGGGAACAAAAAAACGATAATAGGTACGTAACTATTTTTTTAAATCGTTTTACTTAGTGGGTTTTTGAGAAATCTCGGCCCGTAAGTTAAGTTCGTGGGAGACATTAACTTAAAGTTTAAACGGTAGCGCCATTAATTATTATCTTTGTAGAAAGATGTAAACGTAAAAAATGTGCATAAGTCTTTTTAGGATTTTTTGGCAGTAGATCGGAGAGTGTAAAGTTATGAGAGACACGTGTGCTCCTAATGGTAGAATATTGGGAAACCCCCATTTATTCCTGTATATTTTCTAATGTAATTTTATTGGGAAATCCTTGGTGTGTACGTTAATTTTTCTGAGCCTTAAATGTGAGGAATGCAGTGAGCTGATGTTATCAGTGAATTATACGGCTTGGGGAAATAAATCATTCCTACGGCGAGATTTAATTTAAATTGGAGTAAGCCAGGAAAACTCCTGTGTTATTGGGTAAAAGAATTTCCCTATTTTGCAATGATTTGAACACGTGGGTAGTCATGCGTAACGGCCATGTAACCTGTCAGACGGTGTCTGGGCTATTGTTTATTTTACCTGGCAGATTTTAGTAGAAGGAGGGGGGATGAAGAGGCCACGTGGGATAGTGGTATTTTATGTATTGTGTGAAGAACGAGAGAAGGGGAGAGAAGGAGTGTGATTTTAGTGCCACGTGGGATAGTATTATGTATTGTTGTGCAGAACGAGAGAAAGGGGAGAAGGAGTGAGATTGAAGTGACACGTGAGATAGAATTATTTTATGTATCGTATATGTTAGAGATAAGTGATTTTAGAGTGGGTGTACATGAGTCGCTGTTTCTTTTAATTTCAGCGAGTCCCGGCGAATCAGTGGGGGAGCGTAAATTGGAAATACCAATTTACCCACGGCACACGGACATACCTCAGTAGTCAGTGGACTCGAGTTATCGTCAGAAGCAAAAGAAACTTAACCTACGGGTTTTTTTTTTCCCAGTGAGGAGCGGGAACGGAGGTTATTTATCACATCGCCCGAGCTCATCGCTATTATAGTCTCCAGCAACGACACGTGGCAGCGAGACCGGTTTCAATTTCGTACAGCCAGAAATCAAGGCCTTGTTTTCCTCTAACTCCGGAGCGAGTTAAAAGAGGGAAGTTAGTCAGCGGCAGAGAAGATTTCGACAGTAAATCAAGCACCGAATTCAGGAGCAGGGGAGGGGGTTAACATCCCTGGGTCCTGATAGTAACGAGAGAAGAGAGTAGCGGAGACGCCGCATCATCAGTCCTCGAGTGTTAGAGAGACACTGAGACCAAGAAAGAGAGAGATAGAGAGACACTGAGACCAAGAGAGAGAGAGAGAGATAGAGGAGGGAGAAAATAGACAGGACCAGTAGGGTCTGTTCAGTATTCATTTGACAGATAGACCCTGAGCCATCAGCTAAAGCCAAGTCTATTATTTTAGCAACTCTTGTGGTGTAGTTATCGGCGCATATCGCCTAACAAGTAGAAAGCAGTGTAGCCATTCGTTGAGGAAAAATCACCAGGACTGAGACAGTAGAAATTTATTAGTGTTAGAGAGTGGAGGCTAGAGTTGACAGCCCCACCATATTAGAGTTGTTGTAATCACTAACCATTTTTATTGTTCCTCAGCAGGGTGACAGGAAGAGTGAACGCGAGTGGGGGCTTTTTTTTGTCTCTCAATCTAATTGTTACTTTGATTTTTCCAGGGCGTGCAACAGTGCACGCTATTTTTGTGGGTTATGTATGATGACAATTTTATGCTTCATTTTTGTAAATAAATATATATATTTACTGTACACTGGATCAGCTTCTACTCTTTACTATACTTACTCTATATATTGTTTGTATAGCGGTGTCTGTGGTCGTTTTTATACACCTTATCTCCTTGTATTTAAAGGAAGTCAGAGGAGGGTGAGATTATAGCCAGTTTGACGTCACGAAGCGGCAAGGGCGAATCAAATCCTGGTTCTATCCCTTGAGCCAATAGTCTCACCTGTCCACAGGCATGTCATTTTCCATCTAAATTCTATCTTCTCAGACTTTCTCATACTAGGGTCTTGCTTTCATTCAGGCAAACTCTATAAACTTAAAACCACTTCGTGACAAGTGGGCGGCAATCGTCCGGGAATCATTCTGTTGAGATCAATTCTGTGATCTACATTCATAGATTGTCTCTAGGAAGTTCTGAAAAATAGATTTTCTTTAACTATCCCCTAGACGTTGAGCTATTAGAACTGATCCAGTATAGGTTTTTCCACAGGTTACAGTCAGTTAGATTGGTGGAAATTTAGTAATTGATGGCATACTGAAATTTTTTTTTTACAGGTAGGTAATTTCGGGTTTTTGGTAGCTTCTTAACGAAATTTTTTCAGATAGTTATTATTCAGACTTGACGCTAGTCTGATTTGGGTTTTTGGGACATCGGTTATAGGAGGAATACTTCCTATTACGTAACAGGTAGTTCCTTCCTTTTGTTCTCTTTTCTGTCATTTTCTGTCAGTTGTGAACTTACAACAGTTTACAGGCAAGATGGCGGATATGGCGAAATTACGAGCTGCATGGCGTGAGGCAGCCCAGGACATGGGAATGGATAAAGAGGAGACGAAAGCCTACATGATCAGAGAAAATGATAGACATAATCAGAGGGAAATTGAGGAAAGGCAAAGGATAGCCGCCACCGAAGCAGCAAAAGAGGAAAGGATAGCCGCCGCAGAATTTGAGGAAAGGCAAAGGACAGCCGCCGCAGAAGCAGCGAAAGAAGAGAGGGCAGCCGCCGCAGAGATGGAACTTCGGAAATTGGAAGCTCAGGAAAGAGAAAAGGCAGCGGAGAGACAGCACGAACTTGCCCTGCTTTCTCTGGAACTGCAGTACCGATCCTCAGAGGGCAGTTCAGCTAATGGAGATTCACCCGGAGCAGGAGCAACAGACACCTCAGGAAACGGAGGGCCCCGGATGGCAGCCATAAGCTTCCCATTTGACTCGTTCCCTAATGGGAATGAGAAGATTGACGTGTTTTTTGAGAAATTTCAAAGGATGGCAAAGGCATACGAGTTGGATGAGAGTCTTTGGTGGCTGAAATTATCGCAATCTTTGAAAGGTCATGCTTACGAAGCGTACAACAAGATGCTCATAGATGACCAGAACAACTTCGAGGCACTGCGAAACGCTTTATTGCAAAGATTTCGGTGGACACCCTGCAAATGCCAAACCATGTTCAGGGAGAGCAGGCCGGAGAAGTGAGAGAGTTTTGCTCAGTTTGCTGAGCGGGTGAGAAATTACCTAACCCGGTGGAGGGAACTGTCAGGACTGGCGAAAACTTTTGAAGGGTTGGAGGAGTTAGTTCTGTGTGAACAAGTCAAGGCAAACATGTCACCCGACTTGAGGCGGTATCTGGCAGCAGGGCGCCCAGCAACTAGATCAAATTATCATGTTCGCGGAAAGGTACCAGACAGCACAGGCCGAAGTACTGGGACAGAAACGGAAAAACCCAGACCTGCCAGCCCCAGACAAAGGAGTTTCATCATCGCAGTCGTTTACTTCACCAGCTCATCAGCAACCAGGGCCTTCTCGCAAGGAGCCTCATTCAGGTTATAACTTGCGCCCCCAGCCGCATAACAGAGCACCGACAACAACCTCTCAGGAACTCGCTAGGAACAGAGGAGATAATGAGAGGTATTGTCAGAATTGTAGAACCACTTCCCACTGGACATCCCGGTGCATGAACAAACCCCCAGCTCACCATGCAGCTTGTTTAAGGCCGGTGAGATGGACTAAAGGGAATAAATGGGAACCAGTCCAGGCAGAGAAGTTGTTCTCTAACAGTGGACCAGCCGTAGTGAATGGGACGGCCACTACTTGTTTGTTTGACAGCGGGCTCACTTACCCCAGTATCATCGCTCGTCATTTGGTGAAACCAGGGCAATGGACCGGAGAAATAGTTGAGATTGGTGGAATTTTGAGAAGAGAGATCTCACAGCGTCTGCCTGTAGCCAATATTGAGGTGAAATGCAAGTTTGTGTCTGGCACCATCAAGGCAGCTGTAATGGCACAGCCAGCACATGATTTCATCCTGGGAAGCTGATGCGTGATGCCATATGATGATGGATGGCATCCGCATGTCTGGTTTTGTGTAGTGTGTAGATGTGTTCAGTCAAAACAATGTTCATGCAACAATAACAGGGCAATCCACATAGGACGTCAGTAAACTCACGACGTATAAAGTCAATGAGTCTTGAAACAGCCGTTGACGTTTTTCTTCATTATTTATTGTGGACGCCACAGTGACAAAATGGTTACGCAAATGTGTAGGCACATCAAACAGTCATTATCACAGCAACATTCAATACAGCAATAAACGGTAGACAGCATTACAATGATGAGTCAGATGCATGTTATATTTCAAAGTGCTGTAAATGTAGTCAGGTGAACAACTCCATCCTTTTCTATAACAGCCAGGAGATAACCAGATGTATGAGATCAGTTCACTCTCCTTAGTTTGACTTCAGCAAGACAGACACGTCTGCCGAAGTATAAATAATGTCCTCAAGAATATCCTCTAGATAATAAAGGTTTTCTAAACCTAGTTCATTTAACAAAGTAGCAAGTAATGGTCCTTGGTACATGCATCAACCGATGCAGTACAATGCAGCGACATGTGAGCTGGGAAAGAACATCTCGTGACGACGACTTTCGGAGACAGGCTATGAATCGAAATCGCTCACGACCCAAAATCGATAGAGTTAATGAAAAAGTCAATTTACCTTGCTTTCATGAAATACACAGAAATATCACGCCTCCCGACATGTGGGAAAACACTAGAGGTATTATCTCGACTAAACGAAATATCCATAAGAGGACTACACATCCCTGACAGAACAAAAAAAAAAGCGGAGATCCCCTCTTCAACGAGGCATCTCTTTCGCCATTCCAAATCGCTCACTCCCACTAGTGGTGGGCGGAAACCGATCGACCAAACAACAAGAAAAGTCATGCGCAGTCCAGCGCAAAAATGACCACAGCTCAAAAGTTAACTGCATTCGATACTAACGCGAGAAGACAAATGCTTACCGGGAAAAGTGACTATAGATTTCAAGCAGTTGTTGCCCTTGCGTTATAAAACAGATATTGAAAAAAAACCCAACCACACCGATCCTTGCTAATGCCAGGGGGCCTACTGCAGGCCAGAAAAGTGAAAGGGGAAAGCCCCACATTCACGGAGCCCCGAGGGAGCTCAACCAACACCCATGTCTTGCGATGAGGAGGACAGAAGCCTCTAAAGACAGTGGAATGTTGATTACAGAGGCGTATTCTCCTGTCAGCCCTGTTCAGCCGAATAATCGCCAAACAGTGGTGACGCCTCTGATTTCGGAAGGATCTTCTTCGTCGTCGGGAATTAGGCCCCCGATGGTATTACATCTCTCAAGGGAGGGAAATACTGACAAGAAGGAACATGTGCACGGTTCTACAGCCAACCGCAAACAGTTACGCCCTGTTACGGCGATGTCTGGCCAAGCCAGTCAGACTGTTTCAAAACACTGGGAGGTCGCACCATCTGGTAATCAGTATTTACCACGCGCCGCCAGGAAAATTCGTGGGCGAAGGAAACACATGAGAGGGAGGAGGAAGGGCGACCAGTCATGTTGCAGTCGCCAGAAGAAAATCCCCTGGCGTGACAATCACGATCCAGGGCTTGCAAAGATTCTCAAGGATATGGAGATGAGCCTGTATGATAATGCTAATTATGATAGTGATTAGATCGGGATGTAGATCTAGATACGGACCAGTATGAATTCCAGAGATTTCAGTGATTTAGCACGGATTCCCGCACTTGAAAGGGGGGGACTTATGTGATGCTACACTGTAATTCTGTCTTTCAACCGGCCCGATTCTGTCGTCTATTTTGTACGCAAATTTTCGGACAACGCGGGATTTGCGTAAGGGCTAGTATTGATTTTTCCTAGAGCTGCCATTGGTCCGAGCAGATACGTAGGAGTATATTTGCGTGGGTGTTTTCTCTTGTATATAATGAGATAGAAAACGGGGATTCGGTCTCTATGTAGAAATAAGTGTCAGCCGCAAGACTTCGTATTATCGTCTCCATTGTGGGAACAAAAAAAACGATAATAGGTACGTAACTATTTTTTTTAATCGTTTTACTTAGCGGGTTTTTGAGAAATCTCGGCCCGTAAGTTAAGTTCGTGGGAGACATTAACTTAAAGTTTAAACGGTAGCGCCATTAATTATTATCTTTGTAGAACGATGTAAACGTAAAAAATGTGCATAAGTCTTTTTAGGATTTTTTGGCAGTAGATCGGAGAGTGTGAAGTTATGAGAGACACGTGTGCTCCTAATGGTAGAATATTGGGAAACCCCCATTTATTCCTGTATATTTTCTAATGTAATTTTATTGGGAAATCCTTGGTGTGTACGTTAATTTTTCTGAGCCTTAAATGTGAGGAATGCAGTGAGCTGATGTTATCAGTGAATTATACGGCTTGGGGAAATAAATCATTCCTACGGCGAGATTTAATTTAAATTGGAGTAAGCCAGGAAAACTCCTGTGTTAATGGGTAAAAGGATTTCCCTATTTTGCAATGTTTTGAACACGTGGGTAGTCATGCGTAACGGCCATGTAACCTGTCAGACGGTGTCTGGGCTATTGTTTATTTTACCTGGCAGATTTTAGTAGAAGGAGGGGGGATGAAGAGGCCACGTGGGATAGTGGTATTTTGTGTATTGTGTGAAGAACGAGAGAAGGAGTGTGATTTTAGTGCCACGTGGGATAGTATTATGTATTGTTGTGCAGAACGAGAGAAAGGGGAGAAGGAGTGAGATTGAAGTGACACGTGAGATAGAATTATTTTATGTATCGTATATGTTAGAGATAAGTGATTTTAGAGTGGGTGTACATGAGTCGCTGTTTCTTTTAATTTCAGCGAGTCCCGGCGAATCAGTGGGGGAGCGTAAATTGGAAATACCAATTTACCCACGGCACACGGACATACCTCAGTAGTCAGTGGACTCGAGTTATCGTCAGAAGCAAAAGAAACTTAACCTACGGGTTTTTTTCCCCAGTGAGGAGCGGGAACGGGGGTTATTTAATCACATCGCCCGAGCTCATCGCTATTATAGTCTCCAGCAACGACACGTGGCAGCGAGACCGGTTTCAATTTCGTACAGCCAGAAATCAAGGCCTTGTTTTCCTCTAACTCCGGAGCGAGTTAAAAGAGGGAAGTTAGTCAGCGGCAGAGAAGATTTCGACAGTAAATCAAACACCGAATTCAGGAGCAGGGGAGAGGGTTAACATCCCTGGGTCCTGATAGTAACGAGAGAAGAGAGTAGCGGAGACGCCGCATCATCAGTCCTCGAGTGTTAGAGAGACACTGAGACCAAGAAAGAGAGAGATAGAGAGACACTGAGACCAAGAGAGAGAGAGAGAGAGATAGAGGAGGGAGAAAATAGACAGGACCAGTAGGGTCTGTTCAGTATTCATTTGACAGATAGACCCTGAGCCATCAGCTAAAGCCAAGTCTATTATTTTAGAATTCTTGTGGTGTAGTTATCGGCGCATATCGCCTAACAAGTAGAAAGCTGTGTAGCCATTCGTTGAGGAAAAATCACCAGGACTGAGACAGTAGAAATTTATTAGTGTTAGAGAGTGGAGGCTAGAGTTGACAGCCCCACCATATTAGAGTTGTTGTAATCACTAACCATTTTTATTGTTCCTCAGCAGGGTGACAGGAAGAGTGAATGCGAGTGGGGGCTTTTTTTTGTCTCTCAATCTAATTGTTACTTTGATTTTTCCAGGGCGTGCAACAGTGCACGCTTTTTGTGTGGGTTATGTATGATGACAGTTTTATGCTTGATTTTTGTAAATAAATATATATATTTACTGTACACTGGATCAGCTTCTACTCTTTACTATACTTACTCTATATATTGTTTGTATAGCGGTGTCTGTGGTCGTTTTTATACACCTTATCTCCTTGTATTTAAAGGAAGTCAGAGGAGGGTGAGATTATAGCCAGTTTGACGTCACGAAGCGGCAAGGGCGAATCAAATCCTGGTTCTATCCCTTGAGCCAATAGTCTCACCTGTCCACAGGCATGTCATTTTCCATCTAAATTCTATCTTCTCAGACTTTCTCATACTAGGGTCTTGCTTTCATTCAGGCAAACTCTATAAACTTAAAACCACTTCGTGACACGGGGCAGCGGCCGTACGACCTACGCTTTACGATATCCAGCTGCCGAGGGATTTTTAACGTGCGCAACTAGCACACGGGACCTCTTATTTTGTCGCCCTTATCCGAGAAGTCTAGGCATCCGATCTCACTACCCAAGAGAGATCAGGAGTGAGGATGGGGGGGGGGGGAGTATGACATCATTAGGAACAACTGGTTGGGATATAAACGTCCATCAATTATATTTCTTGTACTGGAATCGAACACGGTACCTTTAGAATTAGATTTGTTACATCTCATGAAATATTAACTGTCAAGGGACGGTGTTCTTGTGAAAGAGTACCTCCTATAAACTGATTGTCTTAGTGAAACGTCTGTAACCAACTGTGAAGCAGTCCTAACAGCCTTTCGTGAAAATAAGGAAAAGTTGCGCATCGCACCGTGAAGACTAAATTTAACACCCATTAAAAATGCAGGCAGGTCTTTCAATTTTCGTTTCGTAATGCGTTGATCATTGACTATAATTCATGAGAAGTTTTTGACAACGAAGATCCAGTGAAGATGAAATTGAATGGACAGGAAAGGAGTGTAATGAACACAGGAGAGTAAGTACCGACATCAGGGCATGGCAGCAGAAATGAAATGACAGCCTCACTAGCCTTTGGTATTCTTATTTTGATATCAGTGTCTGTCCCTCCAACTTTGTCTATATTGCTGCCAAGTTATATGTATTTTCTTCTTTTACTTTTTCGTCAACTTGAATATGTTCATAGAAAGCAGTTGTCACGGGGCCACAGTTACACTCATCGGTAGTTCCTACCTTTAACTTGTTGATTA
>JAMPIV010008094.1:0-140000 GCA_024509875.1 Oreohelix idahoensis | reverse complement strand
TGTCTATCGTCCCCATCGGTGTCATAGAGGGATATTGGTAGAAAAATACAGGGATTTAGTTTAACTTCGTTTCCGGTTTTATCCTGTAGTCTATATAAATATAAGAGGCATCTCTACTGAGGTTACGACGGATGCAGTGCCGGTCTATGTTAGAGGGCCAGACATCGCGAGTTTACCAGTTGGAAGAATTTCATCCGACAATTCTCTCCAGTATCAGAGGAAGCCTTCTTCAGTGACTCAGATAAGTTGCCCACAAAGGCAATTGTGTAGCATATTCTTGATCACCAAAACTAAAATTAAACCAGTTTGGGATGAACTTAGCAGTATAGCTCTTCAATTAGACTGTGATAATAACACTAGTAATTATTCAGAGACAGACCAACCAAGCAAGACTGTCTCCATATTGATAGACATCTTAATACAGTGAAAGACTTTGTTGAACATTTTTATTACTTTTTTACTGTTGTAACATGAGTTCTTTTAAAACTTTTCAAACAGAAAAGAGTAAATGTACAAATAAATTGTAAATATTTACCAGCAGTCTTACTTAAATTCTTTAAGTTAAGTTTTATTCATTGTTGGTGAATTTAATTAAATAATTACCCCTAGCAGAGTTAAAAATATTAATAATAATTACCATATTAACAGAGGAGGATCTGGAGAGGTAGCCCATAAGGACTCAGAGTACTACATTACCATCTTCTCTGGGAGCTTATACAGCTTGACCCTACCTTTGTTGTCTATACACCCTTACTCTTTTTTCAGAGAAAGGGGTATTACTGATAAGACCAGACTCTTATCTGGCACTATCCTGGTATCATCTGATACACCTTTATATCCAGGATACATTATAACAGTCTATACTATCTGAACCTCTCGCGACAATCATCATCATCATCGTCATCATCATCCACATCATCAACAACATCATTGTCATCTTCCTCATCATCGTCATCATCATCCACATCATCAACAACATCATTGTCATCTTCATCTTCATCATCATCATCGTCATCATCATCCACATCATCAACAACATCATTGTCATCATCATCGTCATCATCGTCATCGTCATCGTCATCATCATCATCATCATTTTCCATTGTTCTGTTTACAAAACATGAAGCCACCAGTACAGCTAGTCCGCTTGCAGGACGCCTGCACCAAACATTAATAAACTCTTACAGTAGCGGTTTCTGCATCAAGTTGTTTTACAGGATAAAGTTGACAGCACGACCACACACCAGAAGCCTTGTACGACATGCCTGAGGGTACAGTAGTCAGATTCTTTCCGGAAACAACACAGAGTATTTGCAGTTTAGCGATATCAATATATTTTTTTCAACATTTATTAACCATATTAAAAAAGAGAAGAGTTCGATACCCGAAGAGCACCAGCTGGGAGACTTTTTCAGGCCATAAATCGAGGATTCCTCAGCAAAAGAGAAGTTGACAAGAAGACGAAAATGGCTGTATACCGCTACACCTATGTTCCAGTCTTCACTTATGGATGCGAGTCATGGGCAATACCTACAACCCACAAAAGCCAGCTCCAAACCTCAGAAATAAGGTATCTGTGTAAGCAGCAAGTAGAGACATGGTCCGCAACCAGACGATTCGTCATGGCCCCCAAAGTGAACCCCTGCAGACCCAAGTAGGGCGGTCCCAATTACGATGGTTTGGCCATGTCTGCAAAATGGGAGAAGATTGGGTACCACGAAAAATGTGGCAAATCAAGAGCCAGGGATCCTAGACCTCCTGGTTGACGCAGACTTCGCTGGGATGACAACGTTAGACAATCTCTGAAGAACCGAGGGCTAGATTTGAACCAGGCCAGGAGAAAGACAGCCGATAAAATAGTATGCCGTTGTCTATGGCAAACCTTTACACCCCAGCCCCAGAATAGAAGAGGAACGACTAAGTAAGTAAGTATTAAAACAAAATAATTGCAGTATAACAACTGATACATTTAAGTTATCTAGCCTTATTCTTATTGTACGAGCAAGTAACCCGCTAAATAACGACGGGTAATGAATTATGGTGTGCTCTTTCTGTTTGTCTTGATGACGGCACTATTTCTTCTTTGACCATTTCATTCTTTTCAATTTCATTTCATCTTCATTGGAACTTTACAGTTTTATTGTTGTTTAGCTAGAGCTGCTGAGCTTCTCGCTCTTTTGCAGCCAATACCAAGTTGAAGACTCCTTGGTATTATCTACACTGTAGATCTAGGTTTTTCCTGTGGGTTTTTTTTTTTTTCTGCCATTTCGAAACGAGTTGAAGTCATGAGCTCCAGTTTATCCAGCTTGACTTACATTTAAAAAATCATCACATCTCGTTCCAAGCTAGAAGGAAGAAGCCTATGGCATGCTGTTCATTCCCCGCCATCCGAGGGGGGCTCTCCATATACCTTCTAGCTCTCGTTGAGCACAAGTTATCAACAAATACACGCCTGGCCCTCGTGTTTTGTGAGATCCGTTCAAATTCGTCCTATGTCTTTTTTTATCCCTGTCATTTCTGTCGCCTGTTCGTTGCTCCATCAGCAAGAACAAATGAGACCATCTTTTTCGTACTGCTCTGATACCGGGCTCATCACGCTCCAGTCAACCCAGCTGTAAATAGGTACCTGACTGCTAGTGCGTTAATGAATGCAAAGGCAGCCGGGTAGAGAACTGGTCATCCCATCTCCCGACGCTGGGCCTAATATTTTGAAGTCTGTAACACGTTACTCCCCTACGGCAGTATCTGCTATGGGACTGCTTTTACCTTTTAACTTACTTTATTTTTGTTTACTTTTTGTGTTCTATCTTGCCATGAAGCGTCGTGGGGAGCTGAATTTTTCGTTTTTATAAGCCACGTGTGTCGCTGTGGCTGCTGTGAGTCCGTGATTCCTGTATACACACATCGCGATCCTCGCCGATTCTATGGAGTTTGTGCAATGTGCTGAGATCCTCCGTGTGGGATGTAAGAGATGAGATCGGAGCACTGCAGGAGTTGTTTGTGAGTAGTGAAGTAGTCCTTAAAACCAAAAACAGAGTCCGTGTTGTTATAAGATTTATGTGCTTCTGTCTATCTATTCAACAAGCTTAAAAAGATAAGAACTACCGATGAGTGTAACTGTGGCACTGATACAATGACTGAACATCTGCTTCACAGATGTCCAACATATGTCGAACAGAGAAAACGCATATGGTACCATTCGTGGAAAAGCTCTACGGAGATGCAAATAGCCTCAATCGGACTCCTGCTTTCTTTGAAAACATTCTTTTTCTTCTTCCTCGTTCGTCCTGAAAGGGACGTTGGTTGCGTTGTGTCTGTTTACAGCAAAGCTGCGATATCTGCGCCTTTCGACCGACACATCCGACTTCAGCACGACATTTTTTGCGACCGGGTTTGCCTTCCCTCTTCGATCCCTACTCTCTAAGCCAGACTGCAGTGATGCAGCCTGTTTCCAGGACCACCACGTGGAGGTGGAGTAAGGTCTTGGTCAGCTATGGGTCGCTGACTGCATTCTCTATTGCTGCATCTTTGGGTCTCTTTGAAAACATTCAAGTAGACATCTGAGAGTGTACTAAGAAGTCCATCTATCTACCTCTTGATCATATCAGTACACCAAACCTGATCGTCTATTGTTGTTGGGTGTAGTGTCAGGACTCTTCTGACGAGATGACCGAACCACGTCTTTTTTCTGTATCTATACATTTGTTACAAGATGTAGTTCCTACATTTTGTTTCTGATGTCATCATTTCTCATTCTGCTGCTTTTGATAACATACAATTAATGTCTAACTTTCAACCACAGTTGCATCCCTTAGATGTGACCGACGTACAGACGGCGAGAATTATGGATTGTGATACTTATATGTGGATGTTTTGGGCAGCGATGACAGTTAGTAATGTCACATAAGATTTGTTTACCTTTATTTTAAACTTGTTTTCATGTATTGTTCCGCTTGTTGTCTAAAGTCATGATGGTTCCCGCTTTCGTTCTGTTACAAGAAGTGGGCCTTGGCTAACGTCGAGCCACGTTTCCTCAAAATATCGAAAATGGGGATGACTTCAATAGTATGATGATAAACGGTGGGATAAAGCAGCCATCTTTAAGCTGGAGTATATTGTGACAACAGGAAAAATTGAAGGAAAAAAGGATATAGATGATGACATAGAGAGAAGGCACTGGGCGGATTGACAGCGTGGCATGGAAAGTAGTCAAAAACAGAATTGATAAACTGTATCGGGAACATGAGGTTGTGAAGAGATATTATCATCTATGCCATCTTGCATTGTACACAGTACTTGAAAAAAATTAAGAACAAGTAGAAGAAGAAGAAGTAGAATAAGACGTAGAAGAAGAAAAAGAAGAAGAAAATGAAGAAAAAGAAGAATAGGAAGTAGAATAAGAAGAAGAAAAGGACAAAGAAAAAGAAGAAGAAAAGGAAGAAGAAGAAGAAAAGGAAGAAGAAGAAGACGAAGACGGTAACAATAACAACAACAACAATAACAACAACAACAACCACTGTTAACGGAAGGTATGACTAATATAACTTGTTGACACCACAGCCCGAATACTTGAACCCAAATGTTGTCAATATTTTTGACGACAGTACTTTAAGTTGTGAGTTTATTCCGCCAAATTAGCAGGTGGAACAATCTGAAACATGGAAGTGTTAGATCACATCAACTAGAACAGCGCTGAGATATACAACTGATGAGACAAGTGGAACAATCTGCAACTCCTTAGCCAGAGCCCTCTATTGAGACAACATCTAGATCAAATTGTTGGTAGTCAACAGTCGGGCAATCGACTGTATACATGTGTATGTGTGCTTCTATCTATCTATCTATCTATCTATCTATCTATCTATCTATCTATCTATCTATCTATCTATCTATCTATCTATCTATCTATCTATCTATCTATCTATCTATTATAGTTTATCTATCTATCTCTCTCTCTCTCATCTCTCTCTCTCTCGGATATATAAATAAAGATATTATATATATATATATAAATATATATATATAAATATATATATATATTATATATATCAAAAATATATATATATACTATCTATCTATCTAATCAAATGTTCGGATCTATCTATCTATTTCTAAAAATAAACTGAAACATCATCTATCTATCTATCTGTCTGTATATCTGTCTGTCTGTCTGTTTGTCTATATATTTATCTATTTATCTCTATCTCTCTCTCTCTCTCTCTCTCTCTCGATATATATATATATATATATATATATATATATATATATATATATATATATATATATATATATATATATATATATATATATCTTCTTCTTCTTCTTCTTCTTCGATCCTTAACCACCGACCGTCAAAGCAGTCAGTGGCCATCATGGCTTGTGATGGCATCGGGGTCTCTTCTGAGGACATGACCAACCCAGCTGCAGCGTCTGCCAGCTATGATGGTATGCATGTCCTCTTGCTTGCTACGAGTAAGCAGATCTTGGTTGGTGATGGTATTCGGCCAAAAGATTCGGTGAATTTTTCTTAGGCATGTTGTGTGAAAAGAGGACAATTTTGACATTTCTTTCTCTGTGACTCTCCAGCATTCCGCACCATAGAGAAGCACAGAAAGCACGCAACTCTGGTATAATCTTAATTGTGTGCTTGTGCTGTATTGGGAGGACTTCCAGATGTTATTTAGGCTAAAGAAGGCTGTTCTTGCCTTATTCATTCTGCCATCAATGGTACCTATACCTTGTAGCGGTATGGCAGCTTGCGTACCCTGACAATCCCCAGAGCTATGCCAGTGGGAGTTTTACTCCTGGTAGGTTCAACCAAGCTGGACTGGTCTGTGTGGGTAGGGGTCAGACAAAAGCTGGTACCCTGGTCCTCCAGGTTGGGGGTTTTAGCATAGGGCTGACACCCCTGTCTATGTAAAAAAAAATAATGAAGTTACGGAAACAACATATATATATATCGTCTAATCTATCTAATCTATCGAATCTAATCTATCTAATCTATCTAATCTATCTTATCTATCTATATTGTTGTTTGTTTGCGTTCGCTCTCAGCGAAATCTCTCTCTTACAATGCTGACCGCCGTTAGTTTTCAGCGGTAAGTACGGTGTGCCGTATTTTACAGCTAGGCTGCGATATCTGCGCCTTTGGGTCCGACACATCCGATTTCAGCAAGCAATGGGTCTGCTTCCCTGCCATCTCACGCCTATATGTATGCTATTCCTCATGTCCATCCAATTGTGCAGTGAAGTGGCTGCACCAGTGAGTTCTGCCCCATGTCTGGAAGGCTCTGTTTCCGGGAACACCACACAAAGCCATTTGAGGCATCGTTCGCCGTTTGAATATATAAATATGTACATAAAGTTGAGTGACAGTTCATGTCTGCACCCGTACGAACTCAGTACACATACGCATTGATATATACATTTCTGAATTCCTTTCAGCTGGGGGCACATCGTCTACGAGCTTTTGTCATTATTTACATATAATAACATTGGAGAAGTACAGCAATGATACTAACCTTACAGTAGCGGAGATAACTCAGCTTTTAGCAGTGGCGACACCTACCCTCCATCTAGCTTAGTCTATGTTTAATGGGAAGTAAGGAGCCATGCCCCTTATAGTCCGGGAGCTGGGATAACAGTCAATTCGCCTGTGGTTGGTACCACAGCCGACCCCTTATGTTTGAATTCGACTGTTGTCAATATTTATGAAGATAGTATTAGAAATTATGGATTTATTCCGTGAAATTAACAGGTGTGGAAATCTCATACATCGAAGTGTTAGATAAAGTCAGCTACAACAGCGCAGAGATAGATAATCCCTGTACATCTTCTTCTTCTTCTTCCGTCCTTAGCCACCGACCGTCAAAGCAGTCAGTGGCCATTACGCCTAGTGGCGTCTTAGGGCAACAGCAGATAGGTTTTCTTTGCCATTGTTTCCCATCACGCCTATTGGCGTCTTTAGGGCAACGGCAAATCAATCCATTTGCTGTTGTTTCCGTAATCGAAGTGACTGGCAAACGGGTGATCAGCCCGTTGGTCCCTGTACATCTACTAGTCAGATAATCCCTGTACATCTACAAGTCAGATAATCCCTGTACATCTACTAGTCAGTTATACGTGTCATTTGACTTACCCCCATATCGGGTGAATTTTTTACACAGGCTTGATGCACAAAGTGGCCATAATTTACTGCAACTAGTTTCTTCTTCTTCCTTGTTCGCCCTGAAAAGGACGGTGGTTGCGTTGTGTCTGTTTACGCCGTAGCTGTGATATCTGCACCTTTCGGTCGACACATCCGACTTCAGCATGGCATTTTTTAGGGACCGGGTTTGCCTTCCCATTGCGATCCGTACTCGCTCAGCCAGACTGCACTGCTGCAGACTGTTTCCAGGACCACCACGTGGAGGTGGAGTACGGTCTTAGTCAGCTCTGGTTCGCTGACTCTGATGCAAGCAGTCAAGCTATGGGTCGCTGACTGCATTCACTATTGCTGCATCTAGTTTAAGATGCACTTATCCCTCAGATAGATGAAGTTACAACGTATTGACTCTTTCTACTATTTTCACACTGTCACATAATTTCGGGTCGATTTCTTCTTCACTACGGCAGTAATCAGTTGCATTTGTTGTACGCACTGATTACCTGGAATTTCTGGGGGATCGACACATTTAATTATCTCTTATCAAACAGATATTTGGTATTTACAATCATGCGACACTCCTTTTTGGTGATAATTCATAACAATTGATTGGCGCTTCACAGCATTGCGGAGATTAACGCAGGTAAAAACCGTATAGGCCTGGTCAGTTTCGCATAGTTTTGTTTGCTCAAGCCGTGCCAGGCGATAAAATTACTCGCCCGCAGACGGAGGCATACATGCACTCGGCGGAAACGAGTGACATAATAATTTCCTGTCCACCTGTTTCAGAGGCACTACTTTAGAGGAAAGTAAGATGTTACATCTGAATGAAACACATTGTCGAAAGAGTGTACGGACTTGTCACTTCTATATATGGCAGACGTGACCTTTTGCATCACGCACAGAATTTTCCATGTCGGAATAATTTTGAATTACCCGCCTAAATATGCAGTTTTGAAACGATTGGCGGGGGTTCGAAATAGAGGAACCACCCAATTCCTGATTGGACCCTGCCTAAATCGTAAACAAATTACTGCGGGAGAGGCGAAGTCAATATAACCTGACACATTTGCAGTTTTAAGACACTGAGAAATGTCGCCTCGCACCAAGAAGACAACCAGACTGCCAGAGTTAGAATCAGAATTCCATTTATCAGATCGGACTTTGTTCTAGCATTTTGAAGGACTTAAACAGCCCAGGAAAACTCTATCATTTTAATAAGGAAAACCGGGATCTGAGGAAACTGAACATACAGTGTCAAAGTGGGATTTATTGTTAAAGTAACAACCCCGAAGAACACGTGTAAAAGGCATCTGCAAGTGCCTTAACCTACTACTCTGAGCAAACAGTCTGTGAGCCAAGATTGGCGTAAGTTGTAACTTTTACATTCTATATTTTTCATTACTAACATGTGAACTAATATGTATATATTGCCATGTGAATATTAATATGTGAAAATTACTAGTGAATGTCCAAGTCGTTTTAGGCTGGCAACCTCAGCATATAGAATGATGATTTCATGAACCACCACTGCAAGGGCTGGTGACTGCTTTATTGCTAGTTTATAAAAGAGAACTAAAAGCATAGGTAGTCCCAATTTCAAAATGGAGCAGGGAGCGAAAGATGAAAGAAATGATGTACATTCTAATTATAATATTTACATTTACAAACCAGTGTAAATGTCTATGTAAACATATTCACTTTAAAAATTATGAAAGTTTTCAAGCTTTTCAACCAGTGTAAATGAAAACATATTCAATTTATTTTGTGAACATTTTTCAACCAGTGTAGATGTAACTGAAAACGTATTCAATCTATATTGCGAACATTTTTCAACCAGTGTAGATGTAAATGTAAACATATTCTATCTATACTATTAACCTTTTCATTTGAATTTAAAGTAAATATAAAGCTATTCAATTTAAATTTAGAGAAAGTTTTCTCTCGAGGGATTAAGCTTAATTCTCATCGAGGGTTAAGTCTGCGGTAGATGGGATGGTGGAATAGAAAGAAGGAGACACATAAGTATGTGTCGGGAAAGTGAATACTCAGAAGGTATTTGTTTCTATTATCTTACCATACTAGTTGGTGGTACCAGTTAAGGGTACTATCTCTGGAACAAGAAGGGTACAAGTGGCCTGAAGTCGAAGCTATGCACCATCACCAAACGGGGCTTAAAGACGAGGGACCAACTTCGTAGACACTCCCTGACACGTCTGGGAACGTGCTGCGCAATACAACCTTGACCAGTGACAAGTGGGATCTGCGATCATGTCTACCAAGAACCAAATTATCAGAAAGAGCAGAACCGTCACTGATAAATAAGTAACACATAAAAGCTGCCAAGTGACCTCCTTTACAAACTACCATTACATCACAACAGCGATGATAATTTTTCTGATAAATAATTATTTTTTTTAAACCTTGTTAAAACCTAAGTGATTATTAAATCTGTCATTTGAAAATGTACAAACTTAACGTCGATTTAGTCATTTTGAATGTACTGCATGTTTGTCTCCGTAAATTTACTAAATACACCCTAAGCAGAACTATACCATAATAAGAAGGATTCCACTGAGTAAATCAGGGTGGGGGCTTGAACGAGCTTAAACTAATCATTGCATAAATCTTCATAAAAGGCGGCGGATCAGATATAAGTTAACAATTGCCCTGCCCAACGCAGCATTGTTCTTGAATTGTGAAATATCTTATGGAACGCCCTTGAGATAGAAGCATCATTATCCTTCTATCTACAGCTCTGCCAAGAGTAATCTTATGCGAAGGTACACCTTTGACGACCATAGTAGATACTCTTGAGTTTTGGCCACCGTTGGACCACTACTGCAAAGCAGGGGAGGCAATTCCGTGACAGCACGAAGAAGGACCCTAAAGCTTCGGCTTCCAGTATTATTATGGGAGTTTTACACTTTCTAATCTAAGCAGTTACTCCTACTCCTATTGCCGGTCCTATTCCTATAGAGAATCCTATTTACGAGCTCTTATTTTGGCTGTCTGCGATCTCCTCTATCGAGGTAGGAAATGCATTGCGGAAAAACTTAAAATGCTTTAGGTTGTAAAGGGAATTTCGGCCCATCAAACACATACGGCTCTTCTGAAGTTCCATTGGGGGAAAGATCCAATCAGAAGTAGTTTGGTTTAGCATTCCAATACCAAGCCAACCATAAGCAAGGCGAATGATTTTTGGTAGGGGTTTCCACCATCGTGTTATGAACATACTCATTGGCCATATAAGGTCTTGTCACTTCCGTATTACTTGGCATGTTTATCAAAATCACTACATCACCAATCTATCCTAATTATTCCTAATACTCTCTACCTAGATGTTGCTTTCTCATAGTTGCTTATTATAACAAAGTCTGTGCTCTAGTATCACGATTGTTATCTCCTGACATCCCCGTTTACCAACAGCCTGGTTTTGCAAAATTGCAAAATTAACACATTATCTAAAATGCCATCTGTGGTCCTATTATCCCACAGGGTTCTGCCACCACTAGCCGGCTATTTTAAACTATCAGATACATTCCACAGGTGTTTGTTCAATCAACCTGTCTGACTGGAATTCACATGCAGTCTAGTTCTTGGACGAACAGCTTAATCCGTCTGGCGACACAATGAGTCTGGGGATTTAACCAAAGAAGTCTACGGGCCACAAAGGAAGATAAACAGGTAAAACGGTCAGGTCATCCGAGTTGAGGGCCAAAATGTGACAAGATAACCTTGGTCAATAAAAGCGTAAACAACAAACTTTGAAAGAATGATCACGTAGAAGGGATGGTCGAGTAAGTACGAACGGAGAGACCACGACGGAAGCCAAAGAGAACGAAAGAATTTAGACAAGAATTTCGTCACAAAAACAAATTGCCACTAAACTACCTCTGCAAGGGCATGTGAATGCTTGGTGCAGGTTTCCTGCAAATGGACCAGCTACATGAAAATGATTGTAATGATGTTGATGATGGTGGTGGTTGTAATGATGATGTCACGGTCGTCGTCAATAATATTTGCGAAGACAGTATCTGAAGTTATGAATTTTTCCCACGAAATTAACAGATAGGAAAATCTCAGACTTCGAAGTTTTTCATATGACGTCATCTCTAACAGCGCAGAGATAGATAACTAATCAGAAAGGTGGGACTGGCTGCAAATTGTTAATCGTTCTATGAAACGAACGAACCAATGTTATTTGAAAAGAGTTGAGAATTGGGCACGCAAGACCTTCTAACAGTCCACCTTTTCATAAGATCTAATAAAACACTGACGGCTAATTTTTGACAATGGTCATAAAAGTAGCGTGCAAGCGTAATTTGTTTAGCTTTCCTTGCGAGGAAAATAATTCAATATAAAATCAGAGACACGATTACGCTGATGATAGGAAATTCTATACAGAGCGATATAACAGAAGTCGGTCTGATCATCAGAAGTTGTTCACCCTGTCGAGCGAGTGATTCGGCCCCTTAATCTCCTTTACACACTAAGGGGGCGGGCCGACTTGGGTCATGACTCCCAATTGTCAGCCTCCTGTTGTCTTGTGCAGAGAATTGAACCCACTCCGCCTTGGTTGCAGCTTCCAAATTCACTCCAATTTTCTGTCAGCTGGAGGCAATTGTGAAAGTAACCTTTACGTTGGAAACAAATAACTGTCCTGATTTCCATAGCCCGTTGCGATTGTTCCACAGCCAGCACGATGCATTTTCAGCAGTTTTGCTAAGACTTCGAAGCGCCCTTGTTCTTGACTGTCCCCTCAACCCAAACAGATTCAGTAGATCATACACTGAGGCCCCACAAGACCTCTTGCACCCACTTCAACAGCCATGACCCTTGCAGTGAACCCATCGTATCTCAAGTCCGTGGTGTCGTGAATTCTGATTCACAACACATCATTCATACCCAAACGGTACGCCATACTTTATAACAGTGTATCCTAGACGGACCAATGAAACGGCGTCTCTATTCGTTTGTTTACAATAAGTATTAGGCATTCAACATGGCCAGTCCAAATCTGTGTAACCCAGTTGGGTATGGAATTAAACTACAGCATTATGAGCGAAGTACCGCTTGGAAGAGGTCAGTAATTTAATAATAGGACTGCTACTGTATAAGTAGGTGTAAAGACTTCCACAAAAAGTATTATAATAACAGAGAAAAGTGAAATAGAATGCATTGAGACATTAGGCTAGTCGAAAATTTTGCTGTTTAGGCTACGCCTAGGAAAAGATGGAAGTATGATATAAAAAGACAATTGTCTAGAAAGAAAAAGACTAATCCAGAGCGTATTTTAAGCCTAAGATTAAGGAAATCGCTCCAGGAATAAGGAATATATTTAAATTCCTAGTTTTCCATACACGCACATCTAGAAAAATGTATGCCGATATTTGAGTATGCAACACACTTCAGCATAACTGCGTTCTGTGTCGTTCGGTCCTGACCTATATAAGGACTTGCTCTCTTGCGAAAGCAGGCTACAAAATTTTCAAACTACAGTAAAGAGCGTCAGGCGGTCAGTCAAACTTCCATTGCCTTCTGCATCTGAGAGCAGACTGTATGACCATTAACAGCTCGACTGTATGTACTTGAGGGTAAGAAAGAATGTATATAAATATATATATTTCTATTAATTAATCAAATTGTGCGTTAGGAAGTGTAAATGTGTTTTAAACCATACTGTAATTTCTGGAGGCAAAACCAAGCCTGTGTATATTCAAATAATTTGAGAATGGCAGCTGAAAGTGTGTTCATAGTTTTAGAAAAGCATTTAAAGAATTATTTCTTGAAGGAATGGGACACACACCAGGAACAAAGGAAAGAATGAAAGGAATTGTATTACTGCATTGTTTACGATATCACATAGTATTTTCCACAAAACCTAATAACTGTATGGAGGCGAATCATGGACAGATAGTTGTAACCAAGGATTTGGAGAAAGATTATATTCATAGTGACCTGGATTGTGTTATTACTGATTTATTATGCCCTGTGCGTCTACTTGCACTCTGTCTGAAACTGTCTCTCATCCCCTACATCTGTGCTAGAGAGATAGAGATGGACAATACAGTGGTTAACAATTGTATTTCAGGTTATATCCTGTCATAAGAGTACACTCTAAAGAGCCAGCCACAACTGAAGGAACTAGTGGTGCGAGCGCCCTTTGAGTTTAGAGGGACAGCCACCCAGTACCTACTGCCTGGAGGAATCTCAGTTGATCTTTCCTTCCAGAACAGAAGTGTGACAGGCTTCAATACAATAAAGACAGATAAGTGGCCAAACAAGGCTACTGTCCAGTATACACCAGTATTACCACAATCAAAGACAGTTATATCTAATGATGACCATTCATTGCAGCTAGATAGGCAGACTTATAGCCAGTGATTGACAATAATTCAGTAACTGTGAAGATCTAGTACTGATCTTAAAATAAAGACCGTCTACAACCAGATTGATATCAGCCAGGAAAGAAGAACTATCCTTATAAATTTTAAAGACTGTATTTAGTTGTGAACATTTTACCGGTGATTTTATTCATTTTATGTTGTAATCAAATTTTGAGTTCAGTGAAAGATTTTCACAAAGAAAAGAAAAACTTGTATAAAATAAATTGTAAATTTTACCAACAGACTTACTTGGATTATTTAAGTTAAGTTACAGTTCTTGTTGGTTAATAGTTTAGTTTAATACCCCTAGCAGAGCTTAACATTATAAACAGAGGAGGATCTGGAGAGGAGCATTTAGGAACCTAGGATAATACACTATCATCATACCTAGGAACTTATACAGCTTGATCTTACCTTTGATGTCTATACACCCTTACTCTTTTCAGAGAAGGGGGTATTGCTTATAAGACCAGTCCCTTATCTGACACTATCCTGGTATCACCTGATACAACTGTGTGTCCAGGATATCTTATATTTCAAACAATAATGAAATCCTCTCGTGACACGTGGCCAGATCATTATGCTTGGCCACTTTGAACGAGTGTTGCCCTCCAATCTGGATTCAAATGGCACGGTCAGCTCAATCATTATAATCTGGTGCGATGATGAGGAATGCAGCACTATATCTGGCCGTCTTCGAGATCTTCTGATCTCTGGATATGCCCCTAGCCCAGGTAGGTCTACTGCCATCTCCCAGTCATTTGCACAGTCAAGAAGAGATGGTAAACTGTTACTTGATTTACTTGGTGTGGGATGTGCTGAATTTCCTACTCTCAGAAAGTATATATTTGGCGTGCTCGGTCTGATTTTGCTGTTCGCCTTCACCCTTGCCTAGTCTATTGTAGCTGTAGCAAAGTTTAATTTTGCTGGAGAGGTTATGATGGTAAAAGATAATGAATGTTGTTATGTATGTGTCAACCGTGTGAGGTCAAGCTATGTAAGACCTTGAGTCTAATAGATGATGTTGATGAGTTCTCAAGGGACCTAACGCTACCTCTCTAGATCTCACACGGTGCTGTATGTTATTTCTAATGTGTGGTGTTTGATGTGGCTAGTGTCTAGGGTATGCAATGAAAAGATGGTACATCAAAACAACACAGTATAACTCACTATAAGGAACTTAATAAGTCTGTGGTTTAAGTTTGAACGCTGCACTGGAGACGTTACTGTCTTCTTATAGTACTTCAGGTTTCCTGTCACCGGCTGGTAACAGGAAATAAAACCCTGCAACATAAAAGACACCCTGGCCTTTTCATATCTGGTGTATATTTCACTTACTCTCTACATGATATGATTTTTGGGTCAGCCTCGTGTGTAAACAAGGTGCACCAGCCCCTAAATTATATGAACTCACATCCTACTATGACCACACCTCAGGTCCATATGGCAGATACGCAACTGTCATTTTTCCATAGTTCTCTTCAACACAATTTAATAGGAGTATGTACATCTCCTTCTATATGATTTTTCTTCTATTTCTATATATATATATATATATATATATATATATATATATATATATATATATATATATATATATATATATATATAAACGCTCTAGGCATGTTAATAAGTGTTCATCGAACACTAGGGCTTGCTATTCTATCTTGGTCTTACAATACTTATTAATTACAACGATGCAATATTCAAACATAAATCAAATGAGAATACCCAAACTGTCTCTTTAGGCATGTCATACACTTTCCCACTTGGCAGTATCAAACTTTTGCCTTTTCAAATAATACATAATAATAATTCAATTCCCCTTACCACAATTCAATGAAATAAAACCACAGGAACGATGACTAGCACACATTCAGTTCTGCCGCTGGCTAAACTGTGACTATTTTTATTTTATTAGTTTTAGTTTTAACAACAAAGTCACACTTCTATTCTCAACGTCCTGAGTCTGGAAATGATTCTATACAAATGGCGACAAGCCTTGGAAGCTTGGGATATTATAAAAGAGGCTGGCCAATGAAAGCCAGCGTTCCCCCGTTTTGAATTGAAATTTAAAAAAAACCAAACTCCAAACAAACTGCGTGTTTCACAGTCTGTTAGTAATTCTGTTTTGGATATCACTCTACAAATATACTTAGTTTGGACCACCCAATAATATTTCTCCTATCCTCCTATTACTAACCAATCAAATTTCACTTTCCCCTCTCATGTCTCTTTTTCAAAACCGCGTCCCCAAAATGTTATGAATAGTGAATGCAAACATGAGGGTCTGTTCGTCAGTCCGTTCGCAAACATCTAGGATTATGTCAATATCTTGATTATTACATGGAGGATTTTGTATATTAAAACATATTATTGCTCAGGAGAAGATATGCTATTAAACTAACTAAATTTTATGGCCATGGACCCTGTAATTATGATTTCCATATATTTTCCATATTAGTTGTCAATTTCTACTTTTCTATAAATACTCCATCTTTTCCCTTCTTTCTCGTTGTTCAAACTGAAACCACTAGTCCGTTACGTCATAAAATGTGCTACTTGGCAGGCAATGCGCTGTCTGTGTGTGTATACATTTCCACTGTGTGACTATAGAACGAACAAATATTGGCCTTACATAGATTTTTGCTTCAAACATGTTATGCGGAAAAGGGTTACGGCTTGATTTGTTTCAAACATGTTCTATTTAATTTTACCCTACGTTATCACTACCCGACCCGTTCGCTGCCAATTTGTGTTTCAAACCAATGCGTGACAATAGTATCATTTTCCTGTCTCTCCTCTCTCACTCCTTCTAGACGAATAAGCCTTTCGTATCAAAATGTTATAAATAGTTTTTCAAGGACATTAGAAACGATAGTACCATTTACTCTACAATAATGTCTGCTAAAATCAACACGATGGTGGCGTGGGCGAAGAAGAAGCGTCACAACTCCACTATTTTTATTTCTACATTATTTTATCGTTATAAACAAATGGTATTATTACTATTTGATCGGTGTATCAATGTAAATCACCACAGTAGCAGCCAGCTCATACAAATCGTTATGAGAGTTCGTATTTACGCATTTGTTGAGCGTTTTTTTTAACCTTAAAATACTACTCTAAAACCTGTTTATCATAATCTGCTATCACGGGAAAAGTGGAGACTCCTTATCTGTAAGAAAAGCAGAGCACCGAAATTATCAGCAGAAATTTAATACTCACGTATTGCATGTGAGTGGTTTTCCCAGTTTCATGGTGGCATTTCTTTTTAAGAACGGAAGCTAGCCCCACCAGCAAATGATGCGAGCGCATCATACACATCTTACGATAGGAAGAAACAAAATTACTAAAGACATGAAACTCTCTTTATTAGAATAATGTATTAAATTAAATATGAAAAGCATCAATAGAAACCTCCAGTCTTCATGAGATAGTGTAGATTTACTGCCCTGGTCATGCAGTGGGTACGCGGCTGTGAGAGAGCTGATAGACTAGCTTGGATATCATCTATAGTGAGAGGCATCGGATATTGATATGGGAAAAATACCAAGGACAGCTAATGATCACCTGCTAGACAAAGACACTGCAATCAGTGAATCGACATGGCAAACATTGCTGGAATTAGGCATCAAACGTAAGATTAATAGGGATGGACGTATGAGAGGATGCATCCGTCGCGTATACAACCAACACGCTACAGGAACAGTTATAGCACGTTTCACTAGCTTTGCCCTCAAACAAATGTAATTATCTGATTAACCGTCCAACGTATTAATGCCATTTTTGCATTGGGTTAGACCCAACAAATATATACTTTATATCTGTGCATCTTATCTAGTTCCCATAAACGAATGAAATCCTTTGATCTTTGTCGGCATACTAATTATTGTGTATCGAGAAAAGAAATTTTACCACTTCAGTCACAGATTCTGTGAATTGATTAGGCATAGGCGTGTCTACTATTACAATAATGTGGCCATCACGTTTGCATATGAATACCTGTTGAAGATGATTTCTTAAATGATCTGCATGCGAGATACTCGTGACGTTGTTTGTCATTGACATTTAGTGCGCTAACAAACTGGACCTTCATTGATCTAATTATTTCGATAGGTATCACCACTTTGCGGTTCATAAATATCATAATGGAACGTTGCTCCTCTACTGTGCTTGTAAATAACGGTAAGGCCATCTTTAAAGAAATTAAACTTCATCCGAATCATAATCAGATGTCTCTGAGAAATTGATAATCAATCTCGGCTGAATGAAGGACAAACCATCATTCGTCCAATATTCCTCTTCCTCTTGTAACACATGGTTCTCACATTTCTTCCAATAATCCCTGGCTATATTGGAGATGGCGGCTTTTGTAAGTATTTCAACATCTTTTAATTTGAACGTTCTATTTTCTGTTGCTACCTGTTCCTTAATTTTAGCCCAGACTAATTCTTTTGGGTTTAAGTGAGAATGGTAAGGAGGCAATCTTAAACATCTGTGACCATGTTCATGGATTGCCTTGTCTATGTGAAATATCTTTGTATGCTGTGTCTTTTTTACAATTCCAAGTAATTCAGGCTTCAGGGACATTTCGTTGAATGGAATGTTGTTTTTGGTCAGCCAACTCTTTATTGCATCTTTAGTACTTGATGAATTAGGAACTTTATCTTCTGGTGCCACAACATTGTGATATGAAGCATTGTCCATTCTCAAACACGACGGTCTATCCAATGAAGGAAGTACATGATTCACAATCCAATCTTAAAATATCTTGCCATTCATCTCTGTATGATAATCCCTATTATACGTGGATTTTGAAACAAATATGAGTTCAATATTATTTAGAAGCCCATGATGGCTGCTTCCTGCATGTGCAATTATTGGGCGCTGTCCTTTGCTGCTTGGTACTAGTCTCTTTGTTGTCCCATCAGATGATTGCCATTCTCGTTCATTACTGTGGTGGGCATTGATCCAAGTTTCATCTAAATACACAAAATCATAACAATCTCTTCTCATTTCTCTGATCTCGCGTAAATATTTGCTTCTCATTGCAACTATATGAGGCTTCTCACAAATAAGGTTTCTACCACCAACATATTTTCTAAAAGTGAATCCCAAACTCCTAATAGTCCTCCATAGCGTAGATTTGGAAATATCAATGTCATTATTCTTTCTTAACCAAATTTTCAATTTCCTTAAAGTCACTGCCTCATTATTGTGAAACATGTTGCAAATTTCTCTGCAGATCAATTCTCTGTCAAAATTATACACCACTCTTGGCCTAATTTTCGTGTGTAAAACACTGGAATTAGAAATTTCAGATGTCGCTATCCAGCGGTGCAATGATCGTTTGCTTATCCCCAAGGCATGAATAGTCCTCTTTTGTGGGTTTGAAATAGAATGATATAGTTTTCCTCGAGTAGCTTCATTGCAGAAATACTTTAAAATCCTATTTGTGATTTGCTGTAATGTCATAAAATGTACTCGCAGACTCATTTTTCCTACTTCTTCTTCTTTCTTTGATCCTTAGCCGCCGACCGTCAAAGCAGTCAGTGGCCATCACGCCTAGTGGCGTCTTGTAGGGCAACAACAAATTGATTCCACTTTGCTCGGTCGGCGGCGATCCTTCGTACATTGCCCCAACTCTGGTTCATTCTTTGCATCTCAGCCTCCACAGTCCTCCGCCAAGTTGTTTTTGGTCGGCCTCTCTTTCGTTTTCCTTCAGGGGTCCATAGCATAGCTGTTCTTGTGATGGCATCGGGGTCTCTTCTGAGGACATGGCCAACCCAGCTCCAGCGTCTGCCAGCTATGATGGTGTGCATGTCCTCTTGCTTGCTCCGAGTAAGCAGATCTTGGTTGCTGATGGTATTCGGCCAAAAGATTCGGTGAATTTTTCTTAGGCATGTTGTGTGAAAAGAAGACAATTTCGACATTTCCTTCTCTGTAATTCTCCTACTTACACAATACTTTTTGTAGACACATCTTTGATTGACAATGTGTGCGTAACACCGGATATAAACTGTTTTATGTTCAAGAAGTGCAATTTCACGCAATTTCACGCTAAAATCATGCCAATTGTTTGATAAACCAATCATGTGCAAATGAGGTCGTTATATATATTCGCTGAGATATAGCATTTTGAAGTTGGGCAAAGCTAGTGAAACGTGCTATAGCATTCATACACTTAGACCAGTGCTTCTTAACCTTTTACAGTTCTGGCTCCCCTTTATAATATCTTAACAAGCCTTGCACCCCGTTACAATATCTTAAGAAGCCTCGCACCCCTTTATAACATCTTAAGAAGCCTCGCACCCCTTTATAACATCTTAAGTAGTCTTGCACCCCTTTATAACATCTTAAGAAGTCTCGCAACCCTTTATAACATCCTAAGAAGTTTAGTGGAGATGAGTCTAAACATCAGCATGGAGTAGGTTTTATCGTACATAAAGATAGATTGAACTCTGTCATCAGCTGCACCCCAATAAATAGCAGGCTTATCACCATTCGTATTGCAGCACATCCAAAGAACATCTCCATCATACAGGTATATGCCCCCACTACTGACTATGAGGATGAGGCAATTGATACATTTTATGACAATCTGGATAAAGCAATTAAGAAAATTCCAAAGAAAGATCTTCTCATCGTGTTAGGTGATTGGAATGCTAAAATAGGGCCAGATGCATACGGTCACTGGGCTGGTACAGTGGGGAGATTTGGGACAGGTGAAACTAACGATCGAGGACTAAGGCTACTAGAATTTGCCAGCAACTATAAACTAACCATTGCAAATACACTATTTCCTCATAAGTTATCAAGAAGAACAACGTGGCATGCCCCAAAAACTGAGATACATGGCCAAATTGATTTTATTCTTGTATCCAAAAGATTCAAGTCCAGTATTAATAAAGTCAAGACTAGGACTTTTCCTGGCGCCGACATTGGTAGTGATCACGACATGGTATTGATGACGCTCAAGCTTAAACTTAAAAAGAACTATAATCAAAACAGATGTTCTCAGTTAAGATTCAATTTAGACAAACTGAAAGATCCAGAAATCGCGGGAATCTTTGAGGCAACTGTTGGAGGAAAATTCGCAGCTCTCAACTTTTTGAGGATGATATCAACTCAATCACAGAGAACATGAAAGACGTGCTCATTGAATCAGCAACAGAAATACTTGGTAAAAGAAAGAAAATAAACAAACCATGGGTTACAGATGACATTCTGAAGTTATGTGATACACGGCGAGAAATGAAAAAGGTTAAGAAAGAGGTTCCTGAAGCAGCATGGCAATACAGTATGGTGAATAAAAATATTAGGAAGAAAATGAAACAGGCCAAAGAAAAAAATGGGTAGCTGATCAATGTGAGTCCATTAATACGGGGCTAATAAAAGGTAACAGCAAGGCAGCTTTTGACACATTAAGAAAACTATCAAAACCCCAACAGCCCAGGGTAACTGTCATAGAAGATAGCAATGGGGCTCTGCTCAATGAAAAAAACAGCTGTAATGAGAAGATGGACAGAATATTGTAAAGAATTATATAACTGTAAACTTGACACTAACTTAGGCATATTAAACAACATTAAGTGCGAAAACAGGGAACTCGGAAATGCAGCAATATTACGGGAAGAAGTGGAAGAGGCTATATGTTCGATGAAAGGAGGGAAGTCACCGGGTGTGGATAATATCCCAGCAGAGCTCTTGAAATATGGAGGACCAGATATAGTAAAAATCATGACAACAATTTGCCAGAAGATATGGAGTACAAAAAAATGGCCAAAAGAATGGACGCAGTCATTAGTAATACCGCTTCCAAAGAAAGGAAATCTAAAAATGTGCAAGAACTACAGAACCATTAGCCTTATTAGTCATCCAAGTAAGGTGATGTTAAGGATACTTTTGAACAGAATAAAACAGAAATCAGAAGAAATCTTGTCAGAGGAACAGGCTGGCTTTAGACCAAAAAGAAGTACCTCAGAACAAATCTTCAATATTAGATTACTTATCGAAAAACATCTCCAACATCAACACGATTTATACCATAACTTCATCGATTTCACAAAAGCCTTCGATCGAGTCTGGCATGAAGGCTTATGGCAAGTAATGAGAAAATTCAATTTTGATACCAACATCATAGATATCATTGAAGCACTATACAAGGACGCAAGCAGTGCTGTTTTTGCAAGCAACGACATTGGAGAATTTTTCAAAACAACTGTAGGAGTTCGGCAGGGATGTATCCTGTCCCCAGTGCTCTTTAATATTTATCTAGAACATATTATGCAAGAGGCTCTCTACGATTATAAATCAACCATATCGATTGGAGGCCGACCTCTGTGCAACCTACGTTTTGCTGATGATATTGATCTGATAGCTGGATCAGAATCAGAACTTCAAGACCTTACCTCTAGACTGGAGAAAGTAACAAGAACGTATGGGATGGAAATTAATATAGAAAAAAGCAAGATATTGGTGAATAGCCATAAGAAACATGTTCCGACCAACATTACGTTAAATGGGCAAACGTTAGAAGAAGTTAACACCTTTAAATATCTCGGGTCCACTATATGCAGTGATGGAAGATCAATTAAAGAAATCAAGACAAGACTTGAGATGGCCTCAGCTGCCATGACAAGGTTGAATGTGATCTGGAAAAGTAACATCAGTTTTCCTGTGAAGATCAAATTATACAAATCACTTGTATTATCTATTCTCTTGTATGGGTGTGAGAGCTGGACACTCACTGCAGATACGGAGCGAAGGATTCAGGCTTTCGAGCATAAATGTTATAGAAGAATTTTGCGCATTTGCTATAAAGAGCACAAAACAAATGTCTATGTTAGAGAGAAGATAAACACCTATGCAGGCCACCAAGAACCACTTTTGTCAACAGTGAAACGTCGAAAGCTTGCCTGGTTTGGGCATGTAACTCGTCATGACTCCCATTCGAAAACGATCCTTCAGGGAACAGTCGAAGGTAAACGGAGAAGAGGAAGGCAAAGAAAAATCCTGGGCTGATAACATCAAAGAATCAGGTGACAGAATGGGCTGCAGGACACGGAAGCCTCGCACCCCTTTTTCTTCACCACACTTGAATGTCATTAGCGGATCGATTACATTTGACTTAAATTTAAAAACAACAAAAACATTACACTAAAAAGAAGAAAATAAAAAATATTTTTAAAAATATTTTAAACACTGGCTTTTAATGCACTAAAAAGCCACAAATAATTTTTCAAGGAGTTTATAGCCTGCAGTAAAACAATGTAACATCAAATTGACAAAAAGCCTGGGGCGCTGATTCTACATGAAATTAACTTCTGCTTTATACTTCATTACACACTTATGGATAAAATATGTGATAAGCGCTTAAGCGCCCCACACTTTTTGTCAATTTGATGTTATATTTTTTTTTTTACTGCAAGCTATAAACTCCTTGAAAAATTATTTGTGGCTTTTTAGTGTCTTAAAAGCCTGTGTTTAAAATATTTTTTTATATTTTTTATAACATCTTTAGAAGCCTCGCACCCCTTTATAACATCTTAAGAAGCCTCGCAAACCTTTACATCATCTTAAGAAGCCTGGCACCTCATTATCTTCTAGGTCGTAAAATATACCATAAAGAAGCAGAATAGACAAGTATGTTTTGACAAAAGTTATAAATAGAATGTGACTAAGGTTCGGTATTTAGTTCACGTTTAATTCACTGTTCTATTTTGTAGAGATACATTTGAGTTCTGTGTATGATATAAGTGATTTTGATGATTCGCTTTCTGAATTACCTGGCATGTCTCGCACCTTCAGAGGTTAAGTCTCGCACGCCCTGGAGGTGTATGCACCCTTCGTTAAGAAACACCGCAGACATTTGCCTAGGGGTTTTCTTAGTGCAATAATGTCCAGTGTGAACAACAATAACAATTAAGTTAACATTTCGGTGCAAACACGTGATCTTGTGCAAACACGTGATCTTGTTAAGTGTGGCAAATTGTCGAGTCCTAAACAACATATTTATTTCAACTTCGACATTGAACAAGATAAAATTAACCATGCCAAAACTTTGGGGCTGACTGGTAAGGTCTCAATTCTAAACATTTAACATTTAAAACATATAGGCTTGCCATATTTACTTTTGAAAGCTTTTTTCACTGAGTGTTCTAAATTTCGTAAACTTGCATTTTGAATCTTTAGAATTATCCCTAGTGTATTAAAATATTATTTTATAATGTTCAATGCGCTTAAAGGCAAATCTACTCACAAAGATTATGTTTTTAGTGTCACGGAATTGCCTCCCCTGCTTTGTAGTAGTAGTCCAACAGTGGCCAAAACTCAAGAGTATCTAATATGGGTCTTCAAATGTGTCTACCTTCGCACAAGATTACTCTTGGCAGAGTTGTAGATAGAAGGATAATGATGCTTCTATCTCAAGGTAGTGTTCATAAGATATTTCAGAAGTCAAGAACAATGCTGCGTTGGGAGGGCAATTGTTAACTTATATCTGATCCGCCGCCTTTTATAAAGAATTAAGCAATGATTAATTTCAGCTTGTTCAACCCCCTACCCTGATTTACTCAGTGGAATTCTTCTTATTATGGTATAGCTTTGTTTAGAGTGTATTTAGTAAATTGACTGAGACAAACATTCAGTACATTCAAAATGATTAAATCGACGTTAAATTTGTATATTTACAAATAACAGATTTAATAATCAACTAAGTTTTAACAGTTCAAAAGAATTGAATAATCTTTAACAAAAAATACTCATCATCGTACGATGGTCATGTTTTACGGAAGAAAGTTACTTAGCAGCTTTTAGGTTTGACTTAGCTGCAAATGGTAGTTTCTGCTCCTGCTGATTTTTTCGGGTTCTGTGCAGAAAGGTCACTGGAGGTCTCGCGTCTCTGGTCAAGATTAAAGTTGCAGCACGTTCAAAGTAAGATCAAGGAGTAACTGCAAAGCTGGTCCCGCGTCTCTCAGACCCTCTGATGATGGTGTCTAGCTTGACGTCAGTCCACACTTACCCTCACTTTGTTCCAGAGATTAGTACCCTCACTGGTACCACCAACTAGTATGGAGAAAGAATAGAAACAAAACGCTGTCCTGAGTATTGCGTTTCCCGACACATACTTATGTGTTCCCATCTTCCTATTCCACCATCCCATCTACCTCCAAATTTACCCTCGATGAGAATTAAGCTTAATCCCTTGAGAGAAAACTTTATTTACATTTAAATCGAATAGCTTTATATTTACTTTACATTCAAGTGAAAAGTTATTAGTATAAATAGAATATGTTTACATTTACATTTCTTCTTCTTTGATCCTTAGCCGCCGACCATCAAAGCAGTCAGTGGCCATTGCGCCTAGTGGCGTCTTGTAGGGCAACAACAAATTGATTCCACTTTGCTCGGTCGGCGGCGATCCTTCGTACAGTGCCCCAACTCTGGTTCATTCTTTGCATCTCAGCCTCCACAGTCCTCCGCCAAGTTGTTTTTGGTCGGCCTCTCTTTCGTTTTCCTTCAGGGGTCCATAGCATAGCTGTTCTTGTGATGGCATCGGGGTCTCTTCTGAGGACATGGCCAACCCAGCTCCAGCGTCTGCCAGCTATGATGGTGTGCATGTCCTCTTGCTTGCTCCGAGTAAGCAGATCTTGGTTGGTGATGATATTCGGCCAAAATATTCAGACAGATGGACTTAGGATAGAAAGAGAGGGAGAGCGATGTACGAAGGAACGCATGCAACACTAACACGCGTCTCGCGATATAAAATTAATGCCACCCCAAGCGTAAGGCATGAAGCACTAACTTTTTTTCAAATAGACAGTGATAAAAACACTACCCATACGAGAGTTAGGTTTAAAAATCTGTTAAATGCTCATTGGTAAACATGACATTATACTGTTTTATGTCTGAAAACCTGACAGTACCCAGACACCACATCGTATCGAAGTGAACGGGAGGTAGAAGAAAATGCATATTTTGAACGCAGCCACTTAGCTCCATTAAAATTATATATTTGGGTTCCTTAGGACTTGCTGACAAAGAATATGTTAAAGGTTACGCAAATAGTCTAGGAATTAACAAATTATAGCCAAAAGAAAATAGTGAGGTTGTCTGACAGCACCAAATCGGAATTGCACAGTGGCATGTTTTGAAACCACTATTTTACGGGAAATAGGCCACCATGTTAAATCCGATTTGATTGGCGGGCAGTATATGTAAGGCGAAACACGATTAGTTGGACTGCAAATACTAATTTTGGTTGTTAGGGGAAACGTAGGAAGGGTACATTTTTTCAGAAGCTTGTGTAAACATGGTCCTATTGGCTAGACCTGTTAATATAGTTCAATTAGGAAGCGTCTGTTCGGATGCCACATTTTAAAAGAAACTTACTAAGGAACAGTGCGTTGAGAGCCAGCTCATTATTTTTCTAAATAAAAAGCCTGGGACATGAGGCAGAACGAAATTGTGCCAAAAATTCATCGCACAGTCAACGTTTTTGTTTATTATTTCCATTGAATTGTGGTAAGATTGAATATTTGATATCTTTTTTAATGAAAAACAAAACTTGTCTTATCTCAGTATAACATCAATTAACTCCAAATAGTTACACTTGACACCTATCTTATTTTATATTATTACTAACTCATATTTAAGTATAGAGTTTCATATTCTTATAAACCAACTTATCTTAATACTTTATAAAATAAAACCAATTAATAATTACCTATAATTCCCACCTCTCACATAACACCCCTAATAAATACTCTCTAAACAACTATATTCCCAATCCCACTACCCACATAAATATCTACATCACCACCCCAAAATATACCCTTTCCATCATTTAACCAACATCCTCCTCCCCACTACTCTCTTCAAATATCCCACCTTGTATATCTAAATACATAAACAAACATCTACAACTAACTTCTAAATAATATCCAATACCCTACCCTCCCATTGCCCACACATCCCTCAGAGAATTACATAAACCCACATACCTCCCCCACCAATAGAGAATACTTTCCACATCACCTCCCAGACAAACACCCACTACCATCTCAAATACCATACCCTACCCCCCTCCTACTACATCCACCACCCCACATAATCACCCTCCACACTACTCCATATATATCACCAACTAATCACAAATTACTACTGCCACCATCCCTTGTATCAATATAGTGAGACGGGATCACCCTCCCAATAAGAACCACCCCTGGCGACTCGATGTGATTTCTCAGGCTCCTCTATTCCCCCTCCGTAGAGATCCACCTCCACCCCCCCCTAGCAAAATTCACCTCAACCCCTACCCACATCCCCTCGCATAATCCTAGTGAACTGACTACAATCTCACCACCCCTTTAATAGCGATTAGCATATAACCTTAGAGATGCTATCATAACAGTAACACTAAATTCCCCCATCACTACACACCTTCGCCTAAGACTCTACCCCCCCACTGACACCCCAACAACCCCTCCCCATACCCATACCAGCAACCCACAGACCCTCCCAACCACCCCGTGTCACAATACCCTCACCACCCCTAGAACCCCACCAGCAGATGAACATCCACCTCTCAACCCAATCCCTAGAAAACCTCCTTACCCCAAGAGATAAGTAACTCAGACGTATTACATTCGCATATCGAATCTCCATATAAGTACCCCTATTCCTCAAAACTACATCATCCCAAAAACTCCAACCACATCTAGGTGATAAAAACCTCCAAGATCCATTAAATCAGTAAGAAGTCACATCTCCGTTACACACTCAACCCAACCAAATTCTTACCCCATTCTAACCAGTGCGCTGGTTCTGGAAGATACAGTTCAAACCCATATTAGTATGAGTGTAAACTCACGCCCACCTGTGTGTAGTATAATCACTGCCCCTAACCACCCCTCACCCCAAGCTGAACCCCATCTCAACAGACCCATGTGAAGATACTAATCAGAGACCCCCACCCTCCCCTGATAGAAGACCTATATTTCAACACCCCCTAGAGTGTATCCCTCCAACATTAGTTGTCACCACCATTAACCCACATGAGTATCCCCCACTGTTGTAGACCTAGTCCCCCCCCCAAGGCACTCCACCCCACGTCAGACTTTCTTCCCACCTTCTACATGGTCACTACATCATCCTATTATCCCAAAGGCTTCCTCCCATTAGTTTTACATCCACTTCATCCCTGGTTCCCCCTCCCCCCTTCACTCGCTAAGAGATTCCTAACCTCCCACATCCATTCTCTTCCCTCTCTCACCCACACTGAAGAAATCTCCACCCCTCAGTCTGACAAAAGCCACTCTCTACTCCTTAACATTTCCTTACATTTTCTCCCACCCCCCTCACCTAGGATCCCCCCTACCAACAGCAAATTCTGACTTATTACCATCCCCCTCCTGAGTAGAGCTCCCCAGAGACAGATCCCTTCTCGATTCCTTAACAAACATTCCTTCCCCCACCCCCCTCCATACTAACAGTCCTCAGGGTAGGAGATTAAAACCCCACCCCCACACCTATCACAACCCCCATAGCGCATCCTCTCAAGAGTCTCCCTGTCTCGCTAACCACCCCTTAAACACCTCCCCTAGTCCCCACCCCCTTACCCTCAACAAACAATACCATTTTCTCCACCTTAGCTATTATCCCCCCGGACTGGACACAGTTAACTCTACAATTTTACATATTTCCTATTCCCTCCCCATGATAAGACATTGTCCCCAACCTACATCAGTACATCCTTACATACCACATGTACAATTCTTACCACAGCTACCCCCCCCCTATCCTATCACACTTACCCCATTTAAACCCCACCCTACTATAAAATCTTCCCACACTCACACGTGAAATCACGTTTAGTCCTCAATATCCAATCCACCCCAGCTCTATGTGTGTACCATCGATTGCTTTCTCATATTCCTATTGGCTGCCACCATACTATATCCTCCATCCATAGCTGCCACTTCTCATCATTCCCATTATCCTACCACCTCCACTAACACCCTAAACTCATGATCCTTAACCTCCCCATACCATCAAACTTTACTACTCCCATCGCTCTCATAGTCAAACCCACTCCACTAATCAAGCTATAGACTCATCATGGATAATCCCCCCTGCTAAACCCCCCCCAAGCACACCCCAGTACCCTTCCCTCCGTCCTACCATCAATTTCAACCTTTAGGGATCCACTTATTACCATCCACTTAAAACGTGCAGTGTGTGTGTACAACCCAGAATCTACTCTAGGACGTCACATGAGATCCACTTCCCTCCCCCTCATCACATACTACCCTTAACACTCTCATACAATAGTCACCATACCAGTAGTGATCGCGATCCAAGTAATGCAAAACACACCATGTCCTGGCTCAACCAGATAGTGACCAATCATTAAGATTCCCTATCCATCCTTACTCGAAGATCCTCTCATCTCAATGTAACACTGTGTTGTAAAAAAAACTTGTTGACAACTTACCACTTCGATGACACGCATTATAGTAGGCTGGTCGTAGCTCAGAATGGATAATAGAGACCATGTCGTAGGTACATCTAACAGCATATTCGCTCATCATCTCCCTTGCACACACCACCCTACATAATTTACCTTCCAACCATATTAGTCCGACTGTCTGTGAGAACCTCTACACACTTGCGCACTCCCTCTCACCCTCTGACCCAATTGAACTGATAGCTGCAGCAACATAACACTCAAGCCTGCTCAGTTGTGTCATTCGCATATTCATGAGCCCTCATCCTTCACCAACCTCAAGTCCGTATGTATACGTCGCTCAGACATTACCTCAGTGATTTCAACGACTTAACATACGGCTGTATCTGTCAGATTGAACGAGCTACGGAGTACCATGGCGTATGCACGCCGGTGTCCACATATACTCTGTGCAGCTGTTCTTTTTATTTCACTTGTCATTAGACGCGAAATCAACGAAATTAATGTACAACTGTCTTTGCCATTCTGAGCACTGCTCTATAATG
The DNA here is from genome assembly GCA_024509875.1 of Oreohelix idahoensis. Classification (NCBI taxonomy): domain Eukaryota; kingdom Metazoa; phylum Mollusca; class Gastropoda; order Stylommatophora; family Oreohelicidae; genus Oreohelix; species Oreohelix idahoensis. The sequence goes on along the minus strand of JAMPIV010008094.1, from coordinate 110,450 downwards.
TTCATGAGGGTAAATATATGATCTACACATCTTCTGTTCTTTCTAAATCCTGCTTGTTCTTTCCTCAGTTTGTGGTCTACTGCTTTTGAGATTCTCTGTATAATTATCCTGCCTAGTATTTTGATGGGAACTGAGAGAAGAGTTATTCCTCTCCAATTATTGCAGTCTGCAAGATCTCCCTTCTTGGGCAATTTGACAATTATTCCTTTTTTCCACTCTGTTGGTGTTGTCCCTGTTTTCCAGACTTGTGCAAATAGTGGTTCTAATAGTTCTGCTGCTAGCTCTGGGTCTGTCTTAAATAGCTCTGCATTTAAGTTATCATGACCAGGAGCTTTTCCATTCTTTAACCCTTTGATTGCTGTGATTATTTCTTCTTTTCGTGGGATGTCTGTATTAACATCTAGATCATTTTCAGCCTCAGGAACATTCAATTGTGTCTCTGGTGGTTCCTTATTAAGAGTTTCTCTGAAATGCTCTGCCCATCTTGTTTCCTGTCCCTCTACTGTTGTGATGAGATTTCTTTGCTTATCTCTTACTAATGTAATATTGTTTGCACCTCGTTTTCCACTGATGATTTTTGTTATTTTGTATACTGTGCTTTGTTAATTTCTCAGTGCTGCCTCTTCTGCCTGTCTTGCAAGGTCATCCAGAAATGTCCTTTTGTTAGCACGGGTTTGACGTTTAACTTCCTTGTCCAGCTGACTGTACTGTTCACTATATATTGCCTTTAATCTGGGAGACTTAGCTTCTGTTTTCTTTCTTTTCATTTCCTTTCTCTTCGCTATGGTGTTTAGCGTATCTGGTGTTATCCAGTCTTGGCTCTTTCTTTCCTGGAACCCCAAGCATGACTTGCTGCTTTTCTTGTATATTGTTGAGATGGTGTTGAATCTCTGGTCAACATCATCGGTCTCTGTTCTTTCCTGGCTTTTGATAATCTCATATCTTCTCTTTACGTCGACCACGAAAGCTTTTCTGGTGAGGGGATCCTTCAGTTTCGTGATGTTGTATCTTTTCTGTCTGACTGCAACTGGTCCAGCAGCTCTGAGTTTCACTTTCAGTCTTGCTACTACTAGGTGATGATCACTTCCCACATCTGCGCCTCTTCTTACTTTCACGTCTTGTAGTGCATGTCTCCATCTGCCATTGATCATTATGTGATCTATCTGGTTTCTGTCTCGTCCGTTTGGTGATTCCCATGTTAACTTGTGCACTTCCTTGTGTGGAAAAAGTGTTCCTCCAATGACCAGGTTGTTAATACTGCAGAAGCTTATTAATTTGTCCCCATTCTCATTTGCTGTTCCACTGCCGCATTTCCCCATTACTCTTTCGTTATAATTATTGTGTGCTCCCACTTTCGCATTTATGTCTCCCATTACTATAATGAGATCGTACCTGGGTGTAGTTTCCGTTTCTTTTTGTACCTGTTGATAGAACTCGTCCTTGATCTCTTCATCGCTGTCGTTTGTTGGTGCATAGCATTGTATAATTGTGGTGTTGGTAAACCTCCCTCTTAGTCGTGCTCTTATCAGTCTGTTGTTGATGGGTTTCCATTCCAGTAAAGACCTTTCCATTCCTTTCTTATGGATAATGGCTACACCTTCGTTGTGCTGACCATCCTCTCTGCCATAATAAAGTATTGTTTCCCCTGTAGCTGTTTTTAATTCTCCCCCTACCTGTCCATCTGCTCTCGCTTATTCCCAGGATATGTATCTTGTAGTTCCTCATCTCTGCTGTGATTTGTCTCAGCTTTCCTGCCTCATTCATAGTTCTGACGTTCCAAAAACCAATTCTGGTTTCGTGTCTTGCGGTCGGGGCATCCGTTTTCATGCCAATGGCTTCCTTTCGGCTTTCACCACTGTCAGTCATACGAGCCTGAGACTCCGGATGTCCGTCCCGCAGCAAAGTTTTTCCATTTATTGTTGTTTCCGTAACGTGCGATTTTTTTACATAGACAGGGGTGTCGGCCCTGTGCTAAAACCCCCAACCTGGAGTACCAGAGTACCAGCTTTTGTCTGACCCCTACCCACGCAGACCAGTCCAGCTTGGTTGAACCTACCAGGAGTAAATCTCCCACTGCATAGCTCTGGGGATTGTCAGGGTACACAAGCTGCCATACCGCTACAAGGTATAGGTACCAATGATGGCAGATTTACATTTACATTGGTTGAAAAATGCTCACAATATAGATTGAATATGTTTTCTGTTACGTCTACACTGGTTGAAAAATGTTCACAATATAGATTGAATATATTTTCATTTACATCTACATTGGTTGAAAAGCTTGAAAACTTTCATTATTTTTAAAGTGAATATGTTTACATAGACATTTACATTGGTTTGTAAATGTAAATATTATAATTAGAATGTGCATCATTTCTTTCATTTTTTCCTCCCTGCTCCATATGGAACTTGGGACTACCTATGCTTTTTAGTTCTATTTAAGAAACTAGCAATAAAGCAGTCACCAGCCATTCCAGCGGTTGTTCATGAAATCATCATTCTATACGCTTAAGGTTGCCAGCCTCAAATGACTTGGACATCCACTAGCAATTTTCGCATATTAATATTCACATGGCAATATATACATAGTAGTTCACATGTTAGTAATGAAAAATATAGAATGTAAAATGCACAGCTTACGCCAATCTTGGCCCACAGACTGTTTGCTCAGAGGAATAAAGGCACTGGTATACATGTTCTTAGGGGTCGTTATTTTAACAATGAATTCCCACTTTGACTCTGTGCTTTAGATTCCTCAGATTCCCGATGTCTTTGTTAAATGGTAGAGTTTATTCTGGGCTCTGAAGTCCTCAAAATCGCTCAAACAATGGTCCGGTTCCGATATAAAAATCTTGATTCTAGGCTCTGGCAAGGTCTGGTTGTCGTCTTGGCAAGCGATTCTCACAGTGACTTGCAAAAAGTGTCGGATTATATTCACTGTCTACCCCCGCATGTGTTTGTTACAAGTGAGCGCCAATCGTTTCAAACATACGGGTTTTGTGGGGTAATTTCAAAATTATTTCCGCCTGAAATAATGTGCGTGATGCAAAAGGTCACCTTTCCCATATATGGAAGTGACACGTCCGTACACTCACTCAACAATGTGTGTAAGATGTAACATCTTACTTTCCCATAAAGTAATCTGTTCGTGAAAGTCGGACAGGAAACGATTACATCATTCATGTATGTCCATAAGGTGTCTCCCCGTAGTGGCTATCAAACTTTCAGCGTATTATCATCTTGGCGAAGAACGCACCCTGGCCTTATCAACGATTAAGCAAATACACTGGGCGATTTTAGTGTTAATCTGTAGTCTGATGTCGGCCACACCCGAGATTAACCAACATGGGTGTCGATTAATATTATCTCATCCGTTCTTTCCCAGCAGGGAGGGACGGGTAGCCAAACAGCTATGACGACGTATCGCTGAAAGGACTGTAAGAATGCTGAAAATACAAAGTATCTACTACATAGCAAAGAAAGAAAAAGGTGGCGACTCGGAAATCCCAGGTAATCAGTCCTCACTTCAATTGAAAATAAGTAATGCCGTAGTGGAGAAGAGATCGAGAAGAGGTCGCCCCAATTCATCCTGTGACAATTAGTTATTAAAAATTCATAGGGCTCATGCATAAAACATACACATTACAGGACAAGGGTAGCTCAATACTCATATGACAAGAAAATAATCCACTTTCTTTGAACAAAGTATGAGAAGATGAACGTGGGAATATATCGTGACAACGTCATCCCTGAAGAAAAGAGGGACAGTGGACGATTAAGCGAGAGAGGGTACTTACAACCCATTTGAGGGAGAAACTGTATGGCGACTGGAAAAATCCGAGACAGATCGCAGACTTCATGAGAGAAATAAACGCTGTTATATGAGATTAACAAGCACCAGTGGAACAAGAGATGTGAAGACGTCGCTGGAGATGGATAGGACACGTATTGAGGATCCATGTTGATAGCTTTGCCAGGCAGTCCTTGGTCTTGAATCCCCAGGGTAAGCGAGGTAGAGGATGACCAACGAGCACATGGAGAAGAGAACTGAAAACAGATATGAAAAGGACGATGACATGGAAAAACCTTGAGCTGATGGCACGGGAGTGAAAGACTTGGTTTAAGTTTGTTGAAGGCCTAAGCTCCTTGGTGAGCTGAGGTGTGGGGAGGATGATAATGATGATGGGTATGATGATGATGGCGATGATAACGGTTATGCTGATGATGATAGCGATGATAACGGTTATGCTCATGATGGTGGTGGTTATGAAGGTTATGATGATGGTGGTGGTGGTGGTGATGATGGTGATGAGAGCGAACCACGACGAAAAGAAAGTTAAAGACTATTACAACATAAAAAAACGCCAGTTAATGCTGTGTAAGAAATTTTAGAGTTAACAATGGGCGGGTTAATCAATGGGCGTGTAACGGGATCCTTTACCGTTTTACCTAAGGGCTGGTTAAATTACTCACTGATTACGATGGTGTTTAGATAATGACGCATTATTGTTATCGCACACTGTGCGACCTAAATTAAAATACGTTGTTGTTTAGATTGTGTTTAGCGTGCTTTTAAATGATTGAAAAGTTGAAGAGGATGAGGTATACTGCCATCTTTTTTTCTCTCTCACTTTCCTTCGTCTCTTTCTTGTTCTCCACTCTTCTTGTTCTACTCTCCCTCATCGCCCTCCATTTTCTCCTTCTCTGTCTCCTTGTCTTTTTTCTTTTAATACCTCAATTCTTCTTCATTTTTCTTTTTATTCATTCCCTCATCCTCCTCCGTTTTCTCCTTCTCTCTTTCTTCTTGTCTTCTTTTTTTCATTTTTTTTTCTTCTATATTCACTTTCTTCACTCACTCTTTTCTACTTTCGTTCTCGTCTTATTTTTTTTTTTCATTTACTTCTTTTTCATCTTTCTATTTCTCCTCCCTCACCTTCTTCTTCGTCAAATTTTACTCTTTTCCCGATATTATCTTCATCTCCTTTTATCTTCGTTTTTCCATTCGTAATCACCATCATTATCACCGCCTTCGCCATTCATTAATCTCCTCTCTCCAACCCCTCTCGATCCGTTTTAGTTTTACCATCCTTCATCGTGGAAGCTATCTTTTCTTGATCTTGTACCATCATTCTTTTCCCGTTTTTTCTATTTGCTTCTCTGGTCACATTCATTCATTCCAGACATTGATAGAAAAGCTCAATAAACATTAATGTTTGGATTGCTTTGGGAGCATTTCCCTAATGATGGAGAACAGTGAGGGGAGAGTGGGACCTAATCACACAGTGTACGAACGAGATATTTCTGCTTTCTTTTAACTAACAGAATAACATTCGCTCTCGACTTGAAGATTCGCCGGCTATTAGAAGTATGGAAAGACAAACATATGATTCTCTTCTACGCATGCGCGCACAAATACGTACATTATAACAGACTTACAGCCGTCTGCTTAAATCAATGTTTTTTTTTGTTTTTTTTAACCAGATAGATCTAAGAGCAATGTGTTTTTTTTCCCATCTGCGACAGTTTATGCATTCACCGAGTTACATAAAATGTTATGTTTACTTTGTACCTGTAGATATTTACATGTATGTGTGTGTACTTTTATTTCAAAGATGTTTTTTTTATAATGTATGTCAATAATGTTGTGTTGCCAAGGGAATTAACTGGTTGCTAGGCTACTGATGCGGCCATGACAACGGTAATCAGATATTAATCAGCTTTGATGGGTAAACAGACTCGCGGTACAGTCATATATCAACACATACATTTTGTGGACAGCTCTTTGATCCAGGGAGGTAAGGAACGGACCACTGTCATCTTCTGGCACAGGGTTTCTTAACCTGTGGTCCATGGACGGGGTTCAATGCATGGATTCTAGAGTGTCCGTATAGATAATCTAAAATTTAAAATGTAAAGTTTCTTTTTTTTGAATATGCTTTTATGTACATTTCTTTCCAAGAAGAGATCCATAGCATTCATCAGACAATAAAAGGTGCCCATAACCTTCATTGAACAATCAAAGCGATCCATAACCTTCATCGGACAATCAAAGGGGCCCATAACCTTCATTAGACAATCAAAGGGGTCCATAACCTTCATCAGACAACGAAAGGGATCCATAACCTTCATCAGACAACGAAAGGGATCCATAACCTTCGTCAGACAACGAAAGGGATCCATAACCTTCGTCAGACAAAGGGGTCCATAACCTTCGTCAGACAACGAAAGGGATCCATAACCTTCGTCAGACAAAGGGGTCCATAACCTTCATCAGACAACGAAAGGGATCCATAACCTTCGTCAGACAAAGGGGTCCATAACCTTCATCAGACAACGAAAGGGATCCATAACCTTCGTCAGACAAAGGGGTCCATAACCTTCATCAGACAACGAAAGGGATCCATAACCTTCGTCAGACAAAGGGGTCCATAACCTTCATCAGACAACGAAAGGGATCCATAACCTTCGTCAGACAAAGGGGTCCATAACCTTCATCAGACAACGAAAGGGATCCATAACCTTCGTCAGACAAAGGGATCCATAACCTTCGTCAGACAAAGGGGTCCATAACCTTCGTCAGACAACGAAAGGGGTCCATAACCTTCATCAGACAACGAAAGGGATCCACAACCTTCGTCAGACAAAGGGGTCCATAACCTTCGTCAGACAATCAAAGGGGTCCATAAACTTTATTAGACAATCAAAGGGATCCATAACCTTCATCAAACCATCAAAGGGATCCATATCACTCATCAGACAATCAAAGGTGCCCATAGCCTTCACCGGACAATCAAAGGGTCCATAGCATTCATTGGACAATCAAAGGTGCGCATAGCCTTCACGGAACATCAAAGGGGTCCATAGCATTCATCGGAGAACCAAAAGTGCCCATAGCCTACATCGGACATTCAAAGGAGTCCATAGCTTTCATCGGACAATCAAAGAGATCTATATCCTTCATTATACAATCAAAGGATCCATAGCCTTCATCGGACAATCAAATGGACCATATCCTTCATCAGAAAATCAAATGGGTCCATAGCATTCATCGGACAGTCAAAGGAGTCCACGACACAACAAAGTATAAGAACCCCTGTTATTGAGAATCCATACAGGGACATTGAGAACAGTTCAAGAAAATATAGAGACAACATATTTTAAGGAAAACGTTCAGACACCGCGAAATGGCTCTTTCTTCTTCTTCATCGTTCGCTCTCAGACAACCACATCTATCTTTCTATTAAAACTGGCAGACTGTCTCAGGCTTCTACCGTCACCTTACAGTTTCTCCCTCAGCTGGGTTGGAGAAGGTCATGCTGAAACTCTGTTCCTCTCATGGAGCTGACAGTTTTGGGGTACATGTTCTACTGTGTGTTTGTCCTCCCCACATAGGCACATATTTTGTCTGTTTGTCCTCCCCACATAGGCACATATTTTGTCTGTTTGTCCTCCCCACATAGGCACATATTTTGTCTGTCTGATTTCCAATTTGTTGTACAGATGGTATTTTAGTCGGCAGTGGCCGGTTCTTAGTCCGAAAATTATCACTCGATCTCTTCTTGATAATGTATAGTATTATTCTGCAGTGTCGAAGTCTAGATGTTCCTTATGCGATTTTTCTCTAAAAGTTATTTCTGATTATTTCTCATATGTAGTACTGTCTTGTTTTAAGATTTTCCTTCCTCCTTCATAGGCAAGTTTATATGCCTTCTCTACTTCACATCAATTGCCTATGTTCTACATAGAGTTTAAAGACAATGAATGAATGAAATAGACAATTCACTGTTGAAAAATGTAAAAAGAAAGAAGGCAGCCGATTATATAGACGGCAGTAATGTAAAGAGAAAAATAAAGAAATACGAAGACCTGGATGGTAAATAGTCCATTACAAGGGTTCTCAACCTATTTTTGCTCATGTCCCTTTACTGAGCCTCGTGTACCTCTGTGACCCCACTCATAGTCGCTGTTAGCTGGAGAAAAGGTACTTTACCATCTTACAGTGGTCCCCAAGAAATGTGGCACGGCCCACGATGAGAACCACTGGTCTGTTAAACTGAATCATAACGGCGCAGGGCAAAATTTTCGAGATCATTCCATTATCATCATCATCAATTCCCTTCAGCTCCTCAAGGTCTTCGATAAACTCATGCCAAATCTTCCTGTCCTACGCCATCCGGTCAAGACTTTCCCCATGTTTTCTTTATCTATATGAAGTATGTCTCCACTTCCCTTCTCTGTGGGTTTTCAGGTCTCATTCGATTTCTCTTGCCTTGTGTCTTCTATGTCCCTTTAATGTCAGTCTCTAGTTCTATTGTCCTTGTGTTTTTGTATTGATTTTTTTTGGTCAGTCATTAGTTCTATTCTTCTTCTTCGTTCGTCCTGAACAGGACGTTAGTTGCGTTGTGTCCGTTTACAGCGAAGCTGCGATATTTGCGCCTTTCGGCCGACACATCCGACTTCAGCACTGCATTTTTTGGGGACCGGGTTAACCTTCCCTCTTCGATCCCTACTCACTCAGCCAGACTGCAGTGATGCAGCCTGTATACAGGAAAACCCCTTGGAGGTGGAGTAGGGTCTTGGTCAGCTCTGGCTCGCTGACCCTGACGCAAGCAGTCAAGCTATGGGTCGTTAACTGGATTCCTCACTGTTGACGCGTCTTAGGTCCCGTCTTTAGTTCTATTCTCCATATTTTTTTTGGTCAGACTTTAGTTCTCTTAACTACAAGAAGCCACCACTACATCTGGTCCTCTTGCAAGAAGCCAGCAAGAAGCCACCAAGAAGCCACCAAGAAGCTACCAAGAACCCACCAAGAAGCCAACAAGAAGCCACCAAGAAGCTACCAAGAATCTACCAAGAAACCACGAAGAATCTACCAAGAAGCCACCAAGAAGCTACCAAGAAGCTACCAAGAAACCACCAAGAAGCCACCAAGAAGCTACCAAGAAACCACCAAGAAGCTACCAAGAAGCTACCAAGAAGCCACCAAGAAACCACCAAGAAGCTACCAAGAAGCCACCAAGAAGCTACCAAGAAACTACCAAGAAGCCACCAAGAAGCTACCAAGAAGCTACCAAGAAACTACCAAGATTCTATCAAGAAGCTACCAAGAAGCCACCAAGAAGCTACCAAGAAACCACCAAGAAGCTACCAAGAAGCCACCAAGAAGCTACCAAGAAGCCACCAAGAAGCTACCAAGAAGCTACCAAGAAGCCACCAAGAAGCTACCAACAAACCACCAAGAAGCTACCATGAAGCCACCAAGAAGCTACCAAGAAGCCACCAAGAAGCTACCAAGAAACCACGAAGAAGCTACCAAGAAGCTACCAAGAAGCCACCAAGAAGCTACCAAGAAGCCACCAAGAAGCTACCAAGAAGCTACCAAGAAGCTACCAAGAAGCCACCAAGAAGCTACCAAGAAGCCACCAAGAAGCTACCAAGAAACCACGAAGAAGCTACCAAGAAGCCACCAAGAAGCTACCAAGAAGACACCAAGAAGCTACCAAGAAGACACCAAGAAGCTACCAAGAAGCTACCAAGAAGCCACCAAGAAGCTACCAAGAAGACACCAAGAAGCTACCAAGAAGACACCAAGAAGCTACCAAGAAGACACCAAGAAACCACCAAGAAGCTACCAAGAAGCCACCAAGAAGCTACCAAGAAGCCACCAAGAAGCTACCAAGAAACCACGAAGAAGCTACCAAGAAGCTACCAAGAAGCCACCAAGAAGCTACCAAGAAGCTGCCAAGAAGCCACCAAGAAGCCACCAAGAAGCTACCAAGAAGCCACCAAGAAGCTACCAAGAAACCACGAAGAAGCTACCAAGAAGCTACCAAGAAGCCACCAAGAAGCTACCAAGAAGCTGCCAAGAAGCTACCAAGAATCTACCAAGAAACCACGAAGAAGCTACCAAGAAGCCACCGAGAAGCTACCAAGAAGCTACCAAGAAGCTACCAAGAAACCACCAAGAAACCACCAAGAAGCTACCAAGAAGCCACCAAGAAGCTACCAAGAAACTACCAAGAAGCCACCAAGAAGCTACCAAGAAGCTACCAAGAAACTACCAAGATTCTATCAAGAAGCTACCAAGAAGCCACCAAGAAGCTACCAAGAAACCACCAAGAAGCTACCAAGAAGCCACCAAGAAGCTACCAAGAAGCCACCAAGAAGCTACCAAGAAGCTACCAAGAAGCCACCAAGAAGCTACCAACAAACCACCAAGAAGCTACCATGAAGCCACCAAGAAGCTACCAAGAAGCCACCAAGAAGCTACCAAGAAACCACGAAGAAGCTACCAAGAAGCTACCAAGAAGCCATCAAGAAGCTACCAAGAAGCCACCAAGAAGCTACCAAGAAGCTACCAAGAAGCTACCAAGAAGCCACCAAGAAGCTACCAAGAAGCCACCAAGAAGCTACCAAGAAACCACGAAGAAGCTACCAAGAAGCCACCAAGAAGCTACCAAGAAGACACCAAGAAGCTACCAAGAAGACACCAAGAAGCTACCAAGAAGCTACCAAGAAGCCACCAAGAAGCTACCAAGAAGACACCAAGAAGCTACCAAGAAGACACCAAGAAGCTACCAAGAAGACACCAAGAAACCACCAAGAAGCTACCAAGAAGCCACCAAGAAGCTACCAAGAAGCCACCAAGAAGCTACCAAGAAACCACGAAGAAGCTACCAAGAAGCTACCAAGAAGCCACCAAGAAGCTACCAAGAAGCTGCCAAGAAGCCACCAAGAAGCCACCAAGAAGCTACCAAGAAGCCACCAAGAAGCTACCAAGAAACCACGAAGAAGCTACCAAGAAGCTACCAAGAAGCCACCAAGAAGCTACCAAGAAGCTGCCAAGAAGCTACCAAGAATCTACCAAGAAACCACGAAGAAGCTACCAAGAAGCCACCGAGAAGCTACCAAGAAGCTACCAAGAAGCTACCAAGAAACCACCAAGAAACCACCAAGAAGCTACCAAGAAACCACCAAGAAGCTCCCAAGAAACCACGAAGAAGCTGCTAAGAAGCCACCAAGAAGCTACCAAGAAGCCACCAAGAAGTTACCGAGAAACCACCAAGAAACAACCCAGAATCCACCAAGAAGCCACCAAGAAGCTACCAAGAAGCTACCAAGAAGCCACCAAGAAGCTACCAAGAAGCTACCAAGAAACCACGAAGAAGCTACCAAGAAGCCACCAAGAAGCTGCCAAGAAACCAAGAAGAAACTACCAAGAAGCCACCAAGAAACCACGAAGAAGCTACCAAGAAGCCACCAAGAAGCTACCAAGAAGCTACCAAGAAACCACCAAGAAGCCACCAAGAAGCTACCAAGAAGCTACCAAGAAACCACCAAGAAGCTACCAAGAAGCTACCAAGAAGCCACCAAGAAACCACCAAGAAGCTACCAAGAAGCCACCAAGAAGCTACCAAGAAACTACCAAGAAGCCATCAAGAAGCCACCAAGAAGCTACCAAGAAACCACCAAGAAGCTACTAAGAAGCCACCAAGAAGCTACCAAGAAGCTACCAAGAAGCCACCAAGAAGCTACCAAGAAGCTACCAAGAAGCCACCAAGAAGCTACAAGAAACCACCAAGAAGTTACCAAGAAGCCACCAAGAAGCTACCAAGAAGCCACCAAGAAGCTACCAAGAAACCACGAAGAAGCTACCACGAAGCTACCAAGAAGCCACCAAGAAGCTACCAAGAAGACACCAAGAAGCTACCAAGAAGCTACCAAGAAGCCACCAAGAAGCTACCAAGAAACCACCAAGAAGCTACCAAGAAGCCACCAAGAAGCTACCAAGAAGCCACCAAGAAGCTACCAAGAAGCTACCAAGAAACCACGAAGAAGCTACCAAGAAGCCACCAAGAAGCTACCAAGAAGCCACCAAGAAGCTACCAAGAAGCCACCAAGAAGCTACCAAGAAACCAACAAGAAGCTACCAAGAAGCCACCAAGAAGCCAACAAGAAGCTACCAAGAAGCCACCAAGAAGCCACCAAGAAGCTACCAAGAAACCACGAAGAAGCTACCAAGAAGCCAACAAGAAGCCACCAAGAAGCTACCAAGAAGCTACCAAGAAGCCAACAAGAAGCCACCAAGAAGCCACCAAGAAGCCACCAAGAAGCCACCAAGAAGCTACCAAGAAGCTACAAAGAAACCACGAAGAAGCTACCACGAAGCTACGAAGAAGCTACCAATAAGCTGCTAAGAAGCTACCAAGAAGCTACCAAGAAGCCACCAAGAAACCACCAAGAAGCTACCAAGAATCTACAAGAAACCACGAAGAAGCTACCAAGAAGCCACCAAGAAGCTGCCAAGAAACCAAGAAGAAACTACCAAGAAGCCATCAAGAAGCTACCAAGAAGCTACCAAGAAGCCACCAACAAGCTACCAAGAAACCACCAAGAAGCTACCAAGAAGCCACCAAGAAGCTACCAAGAAGCTACCAAGAAACCACGAAGAAGCTACCAAGAAGCCACAAAGAAGCTACCAAGAAGCCACCAAGAAGCTACCAAGAAACCACCAAGAAGCTACCAAGAAGCCACCAAGAAGCTACCAAGAAACCAACAAGAAGCTACCAAGAAGCCACCAAGAAGCCAACAAGAAGCTACCAAGAAGCCACCAAGAAGCCACCAAGAAGCTACCAAGAAACCACGAAGAAGCTACCAAGAAGCCAACAAGAAGCTACCAAGAAGCTACCAAGAAGCTACCAAGAAGCCAACAAGAAGCCACCAAGAAGCCACCAAGAAGCTACCAAGAAGCCACCAAGAAACTACCAAGAAACCACGAAGAAGCTACCAAGAAACCACCAAGAAGCTACCAAGAAACCACAAGAAGCCACCAAGAAGCCACCAAGAAGCTACCAAGAAACCACGAAGAAGCTACCAAGAAGCCACCAAGAAGCTACAAAGAACCCACCAAGAAGCTACCAAGAAACCACGAAGAAGCTACCAAGAAGCCACCAAGAAGCTACCAAGAAGCCAACAAGAAGCCACCAAGAAGCCACCAAGAAGCTACCAAGAAGCTACAAAGAACCCACCAAGAAGCTACCAAGAAACCACGAAGAAGCTACCAAGAAGCTACCAAGAAGCTACCAAGAAGCTACCCAGAAGCCACCAAGAAGCCTGCAAGAAGCCACTAAGAAACCACCAAGAAGCTACCAAGAAGCCACCAAGAAGCCTGCAAGAAGCCACCAAGAAGCCAGCAAGAAGTCACCACTACATCTGGTCCTCTTGTAAGAAGTCTGCTCTTGCTGTAGCAGTTTCTGTGGTAACTTGTTTTGACATGCTGATGTTGTCAGCCCCATGCATAGCCTTATATTAGTCGCCTGGTACGACATGCCTGGAGGTGCCGTAGTCATATTCTTTCTGTGTCTCTTCAGAGACCCACCCCGGGGACTACACAGGGCTTTTTTGTGTTGTCATTGATTACTTCTTTTCTTCTTCATAATTCTCGATCCTCACTACCAAAGTCACCACCTTGTTGCAGAAATGTAGACAATGTATATCGAACGGCTGCTTCTCAATCTAAATAATCTCCCAAACACACGTAGACGTATTTAAGTGATGCAGACACAACGGGAGAGAGAGAGAGAGAGAGAGAGAGAGAGAGAGAGAGAGAGAGAGAGAGAGAGAGAGAGAGAGAGAGAGAGAGAGAGAGAGAGAGAGAGGCATAATGCGCAACTTTCGTGGCAGTCATCAGACTTATTATAATATTGACAACTCGCGTGCAACAGAGGCCTGGCCTTAACAAGAACAGACAGCACAAGGCAAATTGTGAGATAACTGGCACTTACTTCCTGGTCTTTGATTAGGTAGTTATTTGTAGCATTTAATATGATCGTGAACAATGATTAGTCGCGCGCGACGACAGAGATTTTTGTTTTATTTCTTTCTGGAAAATGTCCTTCTGCTGTTATTTTGTTGTTGTCTTCTTTTTTTTTTTTCAAATTTTCAATTCATGTCTTGGAGAGATGCATTTTTTCCCCCATCTGTTGACAAAGTGGTTCGAGTGTTGGTCTGTAGCGGCAAAGGTGCCTGGCTCGATTCACGATATCTTTAACTGGGTATCTGACTTTGCTCTTGAGTTAGGGACGAAAAAGGCCGCGAGGAAGAAAATAGGTTCCCCCCCCCCCTCCCGATGCTGGACCTAGTATAGTGAACACTTCAAAGGACAAAATAAGAATAAGTCTACTACACTCTCAAGCAATTCACTCAAGTCGACTAATATGAGGTTCTGTATATGGCTGGCAACCTCATCATGCTAAACAAATTGTCACATAAACCACAGCTGTAAGAGCATGTGTCTGCTTGGTGCACGCTTCCTTTAAAGGGGGGGGGGCTATCTGCAGAGGTGATCCCATGCTCCGTAAGCAGCGGAAAGAAAAATGATGAAGATTGTATTGTTGATCGCCAGGTCATTTTCCTATAGAATTCACTTTTCAGGATAATGTATTTTTTTGTCCTCAGTGAAGTATAATCTTGCGTTATATGAGATGTCCATATCATTTTATTATGTCTGTATGTGTAGTTTACTGTCAAGAAGTTACGGACGTTCATACATTGGTGAGTGTATAAAATGGAAGTCATGACATGCAGAGTTCTTCATGAAGGACAACTTACAGAATCTTTTGGGATTAGAACGGGAGTGCGACAGGGATGCCTCTTGTCTCCATTTCTTTTTTTTTCTTTTTTTTTTTACTAGCAATAGATTGGGTTATGAAAACATCGACATCACACAACAGAAATGGAATTCAATGGAATCTGACTAAACAGCTTGATGATCTGGATTTTGCCGATGACTTGGCTCTTCTGTCCCATAACCATAATCAGATGCAAGACAAAATAAAAATACTTGATGAGAGGTCACAACAAGTGTGTCTGAAAATACACAGGGGAAAGACAAAGATAATGAGAATAAATGCAAGAAATTATAACAAGGTCGAACTTGAATAAACACCATTAAAAGATGTAGAATCGTACACATATCTTGGTAGCAATATAGACAAAGGTGGAGGGACAGACAAGGATATCAAAATAAGAATACAAAAAGCAAGAGGAGCTTTCATTGCATTGGGAAACATACGGAGATCAAGAGAAATCAAGTCCAACACGAAAATAAGAATCGTCAAGACAGTCCTATTGTATGGCTCTGAAACACGGAGAACAACAAAAACAACAACCAAAAGGCTACAGACTTTCATAAACGGATGCTTGCGTAGAATAGATGGATTGAAATGGTATGACAAGATCACGAATGTGGAACAGATGACATGAACGAGACAAGTGCCAGTGGAAAAAGAGATGAGGCGAAGACGTGGGGAGGAATAGAGCACACAATGAGTAAACCTGTTGAGAGCTTTACAAGACAGTTCTTATTGTGGAATCCTTAGGGTAAGAAGCAGAGGTAGACCAAAAAAGAAATGGAGAAGAGAACTGGAGTCAAAAATAAAAGTGCTGTGGAAGACTTGGAAAAATCTTGAGCTGATGGCACGTGACAGGAGAACTTAAAATACATTTGTTGAAGGCCCATGCTCCTTTCCTTGGGGGAGCAGAAGGATAAATAAGAATACCATCTGACATGTGTACATCCTGTCCATTTCTTCAGTTATAGGCCATGTTTCACATGCTTAACAAAGAGTTGATATGAATATCTTCTTCTTCTCTGGTCTTTGACTGGCCTTGTTTTTGCTTTGCATGGCAGTTCTGGTGATGGTGTCAGGGTCTTTTCTGAGGATGCGGCCAACCCAGTACCAACGTCCACCCGCTATGATGGTGCGCATATCTTCTTGGTGGTTCCGAGTTATCAGTTCTTGAGTGGTGATGGTGTTCGGCTAGAAAATTCGAAGAATTTTCCTTAGTCAGGTTATGTGGAAAGAGAACAGTTTGGACATGTCTTTTTCTGTTACTCTCCAGAATTCTTCACCTTACAGAAGTACAGAAATTACACAGCTCTCGTATATTTTAATTGAGTGTTTGTACTGTACTGGAAAGATTTCCAGAGGTTGGTTAGGTTGGCGAAGACTATTCCGGCTTTATTCGTTCGGCTACTGATGTCTTTGCTTGTTCCACCATCTGGTGTTACTATGCTTCCTAGGTATGTGAATATGGATGCATTTTCTAGCTCTTAGTCCCTTATTTTTTTTTAATGGATGCATGATATGATTATGCTATTGAACAAACAACAAAGGCACAGTTTATTCTAATGTCACGGTTATTTGAAAAGTGACTTGAATAGGTCCCGATGGTCTCTGAGTAGACAAAGAAGGAATAGGGTGTGCTGATGGGGGCAACTTACATGAGGTTTTACGTGGGGGTGGCAATCTCATCGTGTACAACACATTGCTACAGACACCACCACTACAAAAGCAAGTGAACGGTTTGGTACAGCCTCCTTGCAAATTGACCAGCTCCAATAGTGGCTCCGTGCTCTCTAAGGAGCGAAAGGGCGCCAACATATTTAGTTTGTTATTTCTGAAACCCTTACATAAGAGTTTTGTAGGACTTATAACGAAGGATTTGGAAAACTTGATGACAAGGTATGTTTATCATCTGTCCTCTTTTCCCCGGATTTGTCCTCTTTGCAACTTTAAGATTGAGTATCTGGGCGGCTTTTTTCAAAAGTGCAATGTGTCCGGAGTTTTCCTTTGAAAATTAAACATGACTTCTTATGCAAGAATATTATTTAGTGAGTATTTTTCAAATAAGTATTGAATGAATGACATAGGAATATAGTAAGTTGTTAGAGTGCAAAACTGTATTAAATATGTGATAGACAAGCAGCGCTTGTGTCAAGGGTTTGTGCCCTTGAAGATTCCGAATATGCTTGTTGAAAAATGAAGAGGTGAACTTGGTAGTTTGTGTGACAAGTTTCGTGAAGTTTTCATCAGTTGTTTAGAAGACTTACATATATCGATGAAACCATTAGAAGATTTCACATATTTGTCATGAATGGCCTGAGTAGATGGAGTACCAACATGTGTAGATATGCGAGCTTCTAGTCAATATTTAAGTGATAATGTTGTTGCATTTGACGATGCCTAGTCACAATGTCAATCGTGAGAAGGCTATTTTTCATTGAAGGATAGTCACTGGACAAAAAACAGACAAATGTTCAATGTGGATTCCATCTACGAAATTTTTCTTCTGCAGCATAATTTAAAAGAAAGAATTTACGTCAATTCCATGGTTTAAAATAAAAATAAAAATAATAATGAATTGTTAAAGAAGATATTGTCCACATAAAATTAATTAATTAATTTAATTAAACAATTATAATTATCGTAATAATCATAGTAGTAATTGTAACAATATTGGTTAATATGAAGAAAGCAATTTTTTTTATTTTAAGAACTAGCTCTGATCATCACAATCAAGCATAAAAGATTGAAATTAATTAGTCCTTTTTTTTTTTTTTGTCCAATTGTTTCGTCTTGTACTGTCCTCTTTGTTACGCCAAAAAGTAAGAAGATGTCCTCTTGTTTTGTTAAACACGACATGGTCACCCTATGACAAGGGGAACCATCGAAAGAAAAGGTGCAGATGAAGACAGACACGGAATATTATGAAGGGTATGATAACATAGCTGGGAAAACGCAGAGCGTCTAACAGTATTGGGAGTACTCACAAGTTAAAGGTAGTCTCACAACAGACGCTGCCGTTGGGAAGTGAGATAGACATGGCACAGCCTATCCCTAACTTAAACAATCAGGTACTCATTATTACAGCTGTGTAGATTAAGAGTATGACGCGGTAAGCTTCTAATCCGGTCTTTTTATCGCGAGAGGCATTTTCTCTTAATATTTCTGCCAATTGCGACGCTTTTGATATATAAAAACACCTATTTTATAAAGTCGGCGGTCGTTCTCAGCTTGGAAGGCTAGTCTGCCTGTATTCTGAATAGATATAACGAAATATCATATCATTTAGTCATCAATCACAGAATGGTTTTACTAACCGTCACAAAACAAGGAAAAGGTTTCGTATAACGAGAATGGTGTTATTTTAAATTGAGCTGCCACAAATCACCAAATACTGTATTATTGTAACAGACCTTTATCTCAAAAGTATATCATACTCAAGTTCACAAATATCATACTCAAGTTCACAAATATCATACTCAAGTTCACAACTAACAATACAGTATGTGTATATGTGAAGGGAAAACACAAATGCCCTAGATAAAATAGCACACTGTACAATTTTTTTGCTCGCTTGGAGTATAATATGTGCTGTCAGGTGCTACTGCGTTGGCGTACAAGCAAAACACGTCTTGGCGCAAGTCAGCTTGTACAAGTCTTGGGCGCACAGGCCTGTATCCTTTTCCGCACGTAAGCCGGAACAGTCCAGGCCAATGTCCACGCATTCGAGAAATTTCTGCAGCATGGAGGCTGAGGAAGTAAACCAGGAAGCTTTTAAATATGTGATTCACATATAGAGAAGAGCTTTGCATATGTGGTTTACATACAGTGAAGAACGTTGAATATGCGGTGTTCATACAGAGAAGAGCATTAAACATGTAGTTCTCATATAGAGAAGATAACACTGACTAACAAAAAAAATTTTTTTTTTCTTTCTCTAACATTTCTATGTTTTTCTGGTCAATTTTAATGCGCTGTTTTTAAATCTGCAAACCGTTTTTCTCTATCAGGTCGGGATCTCTATAAATACGCAATTGAAGTTTTTTAACAACGCATACAGTATTACAACATCATTTGTACAAGAAGTATAACAGTTATGTAGGCTTGAATTTCTTTGCAGTCGACTTTCGTCGGTGAATGGCATGTGGTACATCGCGATGAAGCATCCAACAATAATCGGCAAGCATGGTCACACTCCACCGTCCTTGATAACGTGACTCCATTACGGCGATATCTTGATGAAATCGTTCTCCATGTTCATCGCTGACTTCGCCAAGGTTGTCAGGGAAAAAGTCAAGATGCAAATCGAGCAAATGGATTTTGAGGGACATGTTACAGCCCATAATTCTGTATGCATCTATGCACTGCTTAACAATATGCACATAGTCGACAGATTTGTGATTTCCCAGAAAGTTATCGACGATCGATTTGAATGCCATCCATGCGCGAAGTTCACTACCATGTAACAAGTTCTCGAATTGTTTGTCTGCAATAACTTTCCTAATCTGAGGTCCTACAAAGGTACCTTCCTTTATCTTTGCATCGCTAATTTGCGGAAACTTTTCTCGAAGATAAGTGAAAGCTTTGCTCGTTTTATCTAACGCTTTTACGAAATTCTTCATGAGCCCCAACTTTATATGTAACGGTGGTAAAATGATGCTGTCTTTGTTAACTAATGGCTCGTGTATTACATTTTTATGCCCGAGCTGCATACGATCCCTGATAGGCCACACCTTTCTTGCATAATGTTTCTGTCTGTTGCGGCTGTCCCATTCACATAGGAAGCAACAAAATTTAGTATACCCAGTCTGCATGCCCGTGAGAATTGCAATGACCTTTAGGTCTCCACAAATCCGCCATTGGTAGTCATTGTACTTTATTTTTGCCAAAAGTATAGCCATATTGTCATAAGTTTCTTTCATATGAACAGAGTAGGCGACTGGAATTGATGAAAATAAATTTCCATTATGCAATAACACGGCTTTTAGACTAGTCTTGGAAGAGTCGATGAAAAGTCGCCATTTGTTGACTATGTGCTCATGACCGAGGTGCACCATTATACCTTTTACATAAAGAAAAGAGCAATGGTAAAATGACAGTGCTATCACAAAGAATGTACTCGAAATCCCCCTTGTTTTCTGCTTCGTCTGCAAATTGTAACGCTTTCACGTTGATAGTAAAGCTTACTGTATTATTACCCGCCTTCTTCAATGAAACGTGTGCTGTATTTCTTGGAAAAGCATTGAGACGTACTGCGTAATGACCTAAATTAACCCTAACATTAATTATACTGCGTTACCAAAACGAACGAACAGATGGACTAAAGGGATAAAAAGAGAAGGGAGAGGCAGAAAGCCGAACACTAAACCCGCTTCGCGCGATACACAATTACTACCATCACGCGTGTAAGTCTACATGCACTAATTTTTTTTTCAGACGGACAGTGATAAAATACACTACCCTTTCCCAGAGTTAGGTTTATAAATCATAACAGACTCTTATTAGAAAAGACAACATTATATGGGTTTACGTTTGAACACATAACAGTACCCAGACAGCACATCTTCTAAACAGGAGATAGAAGAAATTGCATATTTTGAACGCAGCCACGTAGCTCCTTTAAATTAGTATTTTTGGGTTCCTTAGGGTTTGCTGACAAATAATATGTAAAACGTTACGCAAATAGTCCAGGAATTAATAAATTATACCCAAAATAAAATATTGGGGGTGCCTGACAGCATAAAATCATTTCTGCTCATAAGATTTTTTTTTAACGTGTTTGAAAAAATTTACGTTACAGAAATAGCCTACAATGTAAACTTCAAATTGATTGGAGCGCAACAAATGAAAGCCTAACCACGATTGGTCGGGCTATAAATACTATCTTGGTTGTTAGGGGAGACGGGAAAAGATAACATTTTTTCAAACACTTGTCGAAACGTGGCTCATTGGCCAGTCTCGCTGATATACACACTTGGGAGCGTTAGTTCGAGACCACTAATTCAAATAAGCTTGATAAAGCGACAGTACGTTGAAGCCAGCTCACATTTTTTGCTAAAATAAAAGCCTGGAACATAGGCAGAACGGAATTTGTGCCAGTTTGTGCCAGAATTCATTGCTAATCAACGTATCTGTGTTTATTTCCATGAAATTGTGGTAAGCTTGAACCATTCAGTATCTTTTAATGAAAAATTGAATGTGAATTGTTGATTTATGCCTGTATATATATGTGTAGTTCAGTGGCAAACGTGAGGTAAAGCCTATAATGCTCCAGCCTGAACAGAGGGTGTCGGAGAGAAGTAAAACGGCATGGAATGGCCAAATAGTACACTGACACCTGGATGATGGACTAGAAAGAAATAATGCTGGAAGTGCAGAGGCGTAGTAACCATTAAGAAGGGTAATACTGGAATAAAGTATTTCAAATGAAGCTGACTGTTGGCCTAACGCTCTGAACGCAATGTTTGTGCTGTATTGTGATCAGTGTAAAAGAGAATATAAATTAGTTATGAAGTAGAAGGTACATCCTTCTTGATTTCAGGGACAGTGGTCTTGATGGTACTGAGCAGCATCTGGTCAGAGATTTGCTGAATCCAGTGTCGGACAGCATACTCCTTGGTCCTTTTAGCTATCAGTGAGGTGTCTCCAGAGCCCAGAAGAGAATTCGAGCAGAGGAGTCCTCTCCTGCCGCCATCACTCAAGATAAGCAGAGTTGGCCAGCTGAGCTCAACATTATGTCCCCTCATCTTGAAATAACTTTATAAAAATACCATTCAGAGGGGAATTTACTTGTCTTAAAATCAGGAACTGTGAACATCTCCAATAATAGTCCCTAAAGACAAACTATTGAAGTCAGGATGACCAATACCAACAGAGCTTGAACAAAACAAAACCAGTATTACCTCATTTTACTACTACACAACTGACACACATAGAACATTTGTACTAATATATGTCACTACAATATTCATATTAAATACATTCTGTACATAACTTGTAATTTAAATTGATTGTGATTCCTGGTTCCCTTGTAGTTGAATCAGGACACATATTCATTCATGCCAGTAATGAATACATATTGTTATTTGAAAGTTCATCAGTGACTCTTTTAAGATATCTTTGTAGAGTGTTATATGTATGTGAGTGTCACAGTGTTGTCAAGAGTAGTGGATTAAATTAAATTGTTTATCTGTCTGTTGTTGTGACTTACACTTCACCATACTCATACCCTAGACACATAACGTAGCATCACACTATTCCAGAATAATTCTGACTGAGATATATAGATATGTGGTAGCAAGTAAGGTTATCTATAATACACTACTCTTAATAGATATAGATACCTTCACAGCTGATCTCAGTCAGTACACTAAGTTCCCTATAAGTATTTATAACTTCCCACTTCACCACAGAGAGCGAGATCACATATTAGATCTGAAAGTTCTGAATGGTTAATTAAGTGAACACCATCATTCACCGGTACATAATCCGAGTCAGAATTAGTTTCTAAAGCAGGTAAACTATCACTTTCTGATGGTTCATTCACGTCCAACGGATATTGTTCTGGTGGAACTGGGATCGGACACGTGATTGGATCATGAGGCACTGGTTTCAAAACCGATTCAATATTTGGATAAACCACAGACTTTCTAGTTTTAAAAGTGAAACCATAGATATTTGTCAAGCAGAAGTAACAATCAGTAGCGTAATTTGTCGGTTCATGCCATATTACTGGCACTCCAAAAGGCATCGACTTATGCTTCGGCGATTTTCGTAACCAACCTGCCAATGTATTTGCACAAGTCGAACAAACTGCATTTGGCTTCCAAGATTTATTTGCATCATCAACTTTCGAATCGAAATAAAGTTCATATGCTTTCTTTAGCAATGGTATAAAGTTTTTCTGGTGAACACGATCGGTAAAATATCCGCACACGTAACAGAACAGATCAGCCGAATTTCTACAACTTCTAGAAGCCATATTTCACTCAGAATTATTTCAAAATACAGTAACTATTTGAAATATAACGTAACATATGTCATGCATCTTTTAGCAGTATAAAAAGTAGAATTATTTTGCATTTTATTAATTTTTAAAAAGTTATATAGTAAAAATGAAACGAAGCAAATAACGGTTTCCCAAAAATATATTTATTCACAAATATCTTAAGAACCCGACGTGATAGAGATAAACGGATTTCAAATTTGAAATCAGCGCAAGAAACTGACCTAAGAACACTTATTCTTATATAAGAAAGAAAAATGTTGTTTGTCAGTGTAATTGAATACGTGGTTCACATACAGAGACGCGTATTGAATATGTGGTTTACATATAGAGACGAGCATTGAATATATGGTTTACATATAGAGAAGAGTATTGAATATGCGGTTTACATATAGAGAAGAGTATTGAATATGTGGTTTACATATAGAGAAGAACATTGAATACGTGGCTCACATATAGAAACGAGCATTGAATATATGGTTTACATATAGAGAAGAGTATTGAATATGTGGTTTACATATAGAGAAGAACATTGAATACGTGGCTCACATAAAGAAACGAGCATTGAATATATGGTTTACATATAGAGACGAGCATTGAATATGTGGTTTACATTTAGACAAGAGTATTGAATATGTGGTTTACATATAGAGACGAGGATTTAATGTGTGGTTTACATATAGAGAAGATTATTGAATACGGGGTTTACATTGAGAAGGGTACCGTAATGAATATGTGGTTTACATATACAGAAGAGCACTAAACATGTGGTTCTCATATAGAGAAGAGTATTGAAAATGTGGTTCAGATATAGACGGGCTTTGAATGTGACTCAGATATAGAAAAGCATTGAATATATGGTTCACATACAGAAGAGTATTGAATATGTGGTTCACGTACATAAGAGCTCACCAGACGTGATGGCCACTGATTGCTTTGAAAGTATGCGGCTAAGGATCAAAGAAGAAGAGGAAGACATAAGAGCATTGCATATGTAGTTCACGTAAATAAGAGCAGTGAGTATGTGGTTCACGTACAAAAGAGCAGTGAATATGTGGTTCACATACAGAAGAGCATTGAACACATTGAATATGTGGTTCACGCACAAAAGATTTGTGAATATGTGGTTCACGTACAAAAGAGCAGTGAATACGCGGTTCACGTACAAAAGAGCAGTTAATATGTGATTCACATACATAAGAGCATTGACCTTGTGGTTCACGCATACTGGAGAGAGTTGAACAAGTAGTTCCGACATACTTGAGACAGTTGAATATATGGTTCCCACATACTAGAGAGAGTTGACATGTGGTTCCCACATACTAGAGAGAGTTGAACATGTGGTTCCCACATGTAGTGAAATTGACAGAGATACAACGGTAAAATATCTCCAAAGATAACATTTAAGGATAAAAGCATAATGCGTAGGCTGCGAATAGTACATGATCGCCTAGACCGCGGGTCATCATCCTCCATAATAATTGACTTGCTAGACAGGAGGGGAACGGCGGATCAAAAAGGAAAAAAATATGACTGGAAAGATTGCGTGAGACTAGAAAGGCTAAGGAGACGCAATTGGGGGGGAAACGGAGAAAAGTCACGTTTCCCAAGTTGACATAAAAAGTAAGCAACTCGACAGAAGGGACCATAGATATGTTACGCCACAGTCATTTGTTGGACGCTTTTGCGCGATACCAAGGCCTTGATTTGAATTCAGCGGCTAAACGCAGATGTTAGGAATATTACAAAAATTAAAAAGTACTTTTTTCTTAATATTAATGTTAGGAATATAAAAATTAGCTGGCCGGATGGCCTATTCTGAGCAGGGAACTAATATGTTCTTAATTTTACAGACGGATAGATAATATTGAAGATAATGACAAAAGACAGTGTTGTTCACATCATCGACAGACTGTATTGAATCTAAAAGTGTCGCTAATTGCACAAAAAAACACGACTTTGGGACGCAGGTGTTCAAATTTACTTAGTATGGAGGAGAGGGTTTTTGGGTGGTAGCTGTGTCTAAATATAACTTTTAACGAAAAAATTTTGGAGGGGAGAGAAAGGTTGGTTCAAAAATCAAGTACATTTTGTAGAAACACAAGTAGAGACGGACAGACTAACAGATAAACATCCATACTTGACTGAAGCATGACTGAAATGACTTTAGTGTAGGAAATTTGAAATTCAAATAAACCTAGGCAGTGATTGGCCACAGACAAGCATATTGTCGGCGCTTAGACGCGGATTTGGGGTCATTTCTCAATAGTTGTTCAGTGATACAGATTTTAAAGTGTGGTGATTTCCATATGAAAGAAAGTGTAATAAATTTAGGGACGCCATACTATAGCCAGCAGCTCAGCTGAGTTTTGCTAGCAGTTCTGTGTTATTTATTCATAATCTGGTAAGATTGAAATTATTTCCTTATATATTTTGAATATTGTTTCATGTTCGAGTGATTTGATACTGCCATATCGAAATCTAGCCTTACAAACAAGTAGGGATTTGCTCTAGACCCCCCGCCCTAGTCAGGGTCTAGGGACCAACAATGTACATAAACTCCAGCAAGGATTATGCAAGACAGATCAAGTGTTGAGAATAATGAAACATATTACCTATCCTCTTTTAGGGCAGACAACTAATAAATATTTTTCAGAACCTATAGTCTGGGAGGATCTATCTGATGTAAAACCACCCTGGTAAATGTGCTGTTTGGTCAGAGAGATCTGACCTGTCTGTATGATGTGGTTGTTGTGTCAGTGTTGTGTCCAGACGTGGGTAGAGAATAGATTTTGACACATGGCCCATACTTTGATTGCAGAGCTGTGAGTTTCTGTTGTCAACAAAGCAGTGACTATTCAGTTGGTGACTTTACTCGAGTGTATCTGTGCAGTACTTGTGACAGAGACCACCATTATTGCCCGCCAGCACGGAGAGGTGGGACCACCTGATTTCAGCACCAGAGCTACAACGACAAGATGAGTGAGCCTCTGGTCTGCTGGACATTCACCAACGCTGTGTAGTTACTAATACCCTCATAAAAATTCCCACCATTTTCTGGACACTGTGTAGTCAATATAGACAGGTGTGATGAGGCCACCCCAACAGCACAAACATTAAATATCCTCCCAAGTAGATGACTACTAGAACATTTTAATAAAACTAACTAGTATAGTACATATATATGTACACTATTGCATTTATGATATAATATTCCATGCATTTCTTTCATAATCTCTAAATCTTTTTAAGTTCTGGTCAACCTAAAAAATTGATCCAGAACAAAATAAATGTAATATAATTTTATCAAAAAATTTACACACGTGAGTTAGTTCAGTGTATTTTAACATTTATTAATATTATTAGTCTTGTTAAATATCTGTGGGTATATCTATAACCTATTACACCACACTACATATCATAACCCTAGACACTTTACGTAGCCACATTCATTAAAAAAAATTAAGTGTGAGGTCGTAGTGGTAGCAAGAAAGGCCTTCTGACAATTCACAACTACATTTTATCTCAGGGGCCTTCACAGCTGGCCTCATACAATTACATTTAGTAATATCACCATCATACAATACCATCAACACCACTACATAAATTGGGGGCTCGTCCGGGATAATTAGCCCAACAGTAATATTAGGATCTCCTGGTGGGAGAAATAAAAGTAGGGAAATAAATTGTAAAATTCCCTTTAAAATTAAAAGTGTCCCTACAGATAAAAGTTGGTGAATCTTCACAGCCAGTAATAATTAATTAGTTAACTGGTTAGTTAGAATTGGTTAGACTATAGTCATAAGAAGTACTTAGTGTATTTACTGGTTAGAGATTTATCTTGTATATTATTATATTGTCTAAAAAGTATGGCGGAGCTGGCAAAATTTTGATCAGCTGCTGTGCTCACCGCGAAGGAGATGGGAATGGATGGTCAAATTTTAATTCAATACGTAACGGCTGAATGTGATAAATATATTGAACGGGAAGAAAGGAGATTAGAAAAAGAGGCTGAAAGAAAATTGGAGTCTGACAGGTTGGTTGAAGAGAAGAAGTTAGAGGCTGAGACTAAGAGGTTGCAGATTGAGGCTGACAAAGAGGCAAAGGCATTGGAGGCAGAAGAAAAACGACAGCAAAGGGAGGCAGAAGAAAAACGACAGCAAAGGGAGGCAGAAGAAAAAAGGTTGACTGCCGAAAGGGAGGCAGAAGATAGAAGGTTGCAACGGGAGCACGAATTACGACTAAGGGAGCTGGAATTACAAGGCCAGGCTCCTGAAAATGGTGCCAGCCCTTTTGCCTCAGATGCTACGCCCAGTCTGGGAGCCTCAAACTCAGCTATGGGGTTTCATTTAGACCATTTTGTTGAAAAAGACGATGACATAGAGGGGTACCTAGGACGTTTTGAGTTATTAGCTACTACATATGGGTTAGAGAGAGAGAGAGGTGGAGCTTAAAGCTATCACAGGGATTGAGAGGTACTTCTTATGAAGTATTTGCCAAAATGAACAGGGAAGACCAAGACAATTATGACATGTTAAAGCAGGCTTTGTTATTAAGGTACGAGAAGAATGGTGAATTTTATCGTAAGAAATTTAGAAATGCTAAACTGTTGTCTGGGGAGACATACCACCAATTCTCTGCTAGACTAGAAACCTATTTGGAGAAATGGACGGCTCTGGGGAAGACCCAAGATCTTAAAGAAATGATCATGATTGAGCAATTGAGAGAGTCCATGGCTCCAGACATGAGAAAATTTCTCATGGAACAAGGTGCAGAGAAGTAGGGGGAAATTTTAAATGTTGCTGAGAGGTATCAGGCAGCCCAGGCAGAGGTAAGTGGTGCTAAAAAGAAGCACATAGACAATTTTAAAGCTCCACAGCAATTTAATAAATTTGATAATAGAGAGCAGGGAAATAAAGGTAGGACAAACTTTGAGCGGCCAAGAAATGACTATCGCGACAGAAACTCACAGTTCAATGACCAAAAGTTCAATGAAAGAAAACCGTTGAACCAAGGAAAAAGATGGTGTAAATGGTGCAAGAAGGATAACCATAACACCGAATTTTGTAGAAGGAAACCTTCAAACATTGCTGCAATGAAGTCGGGGACGCGAAGATTAAAAGGAAATCCTAATGGACAACAGGAACCTTATCACCCCCCAGTTTGTGAGGATGTTAATTGTAATGGGGTCACCATAAGGTGCCTTTATGATACAGGTTTGGATTATGATTCAGTTGTGAAGTCTAGCCTAGTGGACCCAAGTCAGTATACCACAGAAACAGTGGAAATACAAGGGGCGACTAAGGACATACCACTCATGACACTTCCCATCGCAAGGATAACGGTGAAAACTCGCTATGTGGAAGGAGAAATCAGAGCAGCAGTGATAGATGAACCAATCTACCCTCTGATATTGGGGTGTAGATACGTCTTCTTGGGGAATCCCGAGAAACCTGTGATCATGGCGACAGTGCAGACCAGGTCACAGAAGAAGGAGGAAGAAGGTGAACCTATAAATGCTCATCCAGAGGAGATGAGGAAGGCGCAGGCTGAGGATAGGACACTCAAGCCCTGTTTTAAAAAATTGCCCAAATGCCACACACCTCCGAGCAAGGGGGAATATTTCATGAAGAACAAACTCTTATACAGGAAGACAGGAACTAGATCCACTGGTCACGGACAGTTAGTTCTTCCCAAGATATATAGGGCAAACTTAATAAGGAACTTACATGTTGGAAAAGATGGTGACCATGAGAAAGTCGGTACCATCTGCCAAAAGATTGCTCGAAAATACTATTGGCCCGACGTAAATGTCGATGTTGAAAACTTTGTAGAAGCATGTGGCGTATTTCATGAGGGAACACCCACAAAGGGAAAATATGTGCAGGACCTAGAAACGCCACGGGGCAACTTTAGGCCTGAAAGGAAAACTAATTATACTCGGGTAGACAAAGTGGAATGGGAGCCCCCTTTTCACACCCAGTCTGCACTTGAATGGATTAACATGGCCACTATGCGAAGAGTACAAAGAAGAAATTTTACCCAGGATAAGATGACAATCCTGTGGTGAAGTGGGATGTTATAAATATTTATAGGGGACTTAGTGTACTGACTGAGATCAGCTGTGAAGGTATCTATATCTATTAAGAGTAGTGTATTATAGATAACCTTACTTGCTACCACATATCTATATATCTCAGTCAGAATTATTCTGCAATAGTGTGATGACTACGTTATGTGTCTAGGGTAT
Organism: Oreohelix idahoensis; assembly: GCA_024509875.1. NCBI lineage: Eukaryota > Metazoa > Mollusca > Gastropoda > Stylommatophora > Oreohelicidae > Oreohelix > Oreohelix idahoensis. Next base: position 81,568 of record JAMPIV010008094.1, on the reverse strand, counting down.
GTGTAGGATGAAGTGTAAGTCAAAACAACAACAGACAGATAAACAATTTAATTTATTCCACTATACTTGACAACACTGGGACACTCACATACATATAACACTCTAAAGGATATCTTAAGGAGTCACTGATAACTTTTCAAATAACAATATGTATTCATTGCTGATATGAATGAATATGTGTCCTGATTCAATTACAAAGGAACCAGGAATCACAATCAATTTTAATTACAAGTATATGTACAGAATTTATCAATATGAATATTGTAGTGACATATATTTTTAAAAATATCCTATGTGTGTCAGTTGTGTAGTGGTAATATGAGGTAATACTGGTTTTGTTTTGTTCAAGCTCTGTTGGTATTTGTCATCATGACTTCAATAGTTTGTCTTTAGGGACTAGTATTGGAGATGTTCTCAGTTCCTGATATTAAGACAATTAAATTCCCCTCTTAAGGTGATTTTTACAAAGTCATTTCAAGATGTGGGGACATAATGTTGAGCTCAGCTGGCCAAACAGCTTATCTTGAGTGATGGCGGCAGGAAAGGACTCCTCTGCTCGAATTCTCCTCTGGGCTCTGGAGACACCTCACTGATAGCTAAAAAGACCAAGGAGTATGCTGTCCGACTCTGGATTCAGCAAAGCTCTGACCAGGTGCAGCTCAATACCATCAAGACCACGGTCCCACAATTTCATGGAAATAAACACAGATACGTTGATTAGCAATGAATTCTGGCACATTTACTGGCACAAATTCCCATCTGCTTATGTTCCAGGCTTTTATTTTAGCAAAAATGTGAGCTGGCTTCAACGCACTGTCGCTTTATCAAGCTTATTTAAACAAGTGGTTTCGAACTAACGCTCCTAAGTGATTATATCAGCGAGTCTAGCCAATGAGGCCACGTTTCGACAAGTGTTTGAAAAAATGTTACCTTTCTACGTCTCCCTAACAACCAAGATAGTATTTATAGTCCGACCAATCGTGGTTCGTCTTTCATTTGTTGCGCTCCAATCAATTTGGAGTTTACATGGTAGGCTATTTCTGTAACGCAAGGTTTTTTTTCAAACATGTTATAAAAAAATTTTATGAGCAGAAATGATTTCATGCTGTCAGGCATCCCCAATATTTTATTTTGGTTATAACTTGTTAATTCCTAGACTATTTGCGTAACGTTTTACATATTCTTTGTCAGCAAACCCTAAGGAACCCAAATATCCCAATTTAAAAGAGCTACGTGGCTGCGTTCAAAATATGCAATTTCTACCTCCTGTTTCGAAGATGTGCTGTCTGGGAAGGGTAGTGTATTTTATCACTGTCCGTCTGAAAAAAAATTAGTGCATGTAGTCTTACACGCGTGATGGCAGCATTTGTGTATCGCGCGAAGCGTGTTGCATGCGTTCCTGATTTTCAGCCCTCCCTTCTCTCTTTATCCTTTTGTCCATCTGTTCGTTCGTTTTGGTAACGCAGTGTAGAAAAAGACATGAATGGAATTTAAAATTTAGGTCAACTTGCATATTTCAAGGTTTTTCTTAGAAAGGCAGCACATTTTATTGTGTGTTTGGGAAACGCGTGTATGTTGCAGAAGGCCTATATTTAACGTGGAAACGTTACAATTTGCAGACGAAGCATAAAACAAAGGGGATTTCGAGTACTGTCATTGTGACAGCACTGTTCTTTACCATTCTTCTTCCTTTATTTATTATATGTATTTATTAGGCTTTATATTTACTAGATAATTTATATATGTGGATTAGAATATTCCACGACACCTCCCCTCTTAAAACAGACATTATATGTCAGTCCTTTATTCTATATACACATAGAGAAATTTATTATTAGTTCTGGGGTTTACGGTGATTCTCATCACACGGATGGCGGCTTAAAAAATCCGCTCCCAAATTGGTTTTTCCAGATATATACTCAATGCTAAAATTATATGGAGCCAAAAGTAAAGACCATCGGAGTAACCTGGAGTTCTCATGCCTAGCCTGTGCTAGAAACGATAACGGTTTGTGATCTGTTTGCAACTTAAATGCCTTCCCATATAGATAAATATTGAATTTCTTTATCGCCCATATTACTGCAAGACATTCTTTTTCGCTAGTTGAGTAGTTGATTTCAGCTTTATTCAACTTTCTGCTAGCATATGCCACTGGGCTTAATTCCCCATCCAATGCATCAGATCTCTGTAGTAGAGTTGCACCTAACCCAATATTACTTGCATCCGTCCTTACTATGAATTCTTGACTTAAGTCAGGTAATTTCAAAATGGGTTTACTTGTGAGCTTTTCCTTCAATTCTTGGTAAGTCATTTCACATTGTGGTGTCCATGTAATGCGATCTGGATGTCCTTTACGTGTCAATTCAGTTAACGGTGCACATATGGAATTAAAGTCCTTGATATACTTCTGGTAGAAACCACATAATGAGACAAAGGATCTCACGTCCTTCTTGGTTTGTGGTCTCGGGGCTTTCTGTAGTTTCTCTAAATTCTTTGGGTCAGGGGTCATGTTTCCCTGATAAACTGTGTGTCCCAAAAATTCCAATTCTTTACATCCAACGCAACATTTGGTTGGTCGGGCTGTTAAATTTGCCTCCCTAAGTCGATTAAACAGCATGTTCAGAGAGTCAATGTGTTCCTCAAATGTTTCTGTTGCTATCAGGATATCATCCATGAAATTTGTTATACATGGATTATTCAGAGGGTCCAATAATTTTCTCATCATTCTAGAGAAGACACTAGGCGCATTCTTCAATCCAAATGGCAATCTATTAAACTCATAGTGTCCTTCTGAGGTACTAAAAGCTAGGTATGGTCTAACCTCAGGCTTTACTGGATCTGATAGTATCCTTTACTCAAATCCACTTTTGAGAAATATTTAGCTTTATTTAGTCTGGCAAACAGCTGATTTGTATCCGGCAATGGATCCACCTGTCCTTCTGTAATAGCATTCAGTCTCCTGTAATCTATACAGAGTCTATGTTCTCCAGAGGGCTTCCTTAAGAGTACAACACCGGAACTATACGAAGACTCACTGTGCGAAATAATTCCTTCCTTCAACAGATAGTCTATCTCTTCCTTCAAAGCTTTCTCCTTAGCAAACGGAATCGAATATGGTTTCATACAGACAGGTGTGGAGTCTATTAGTTTCATATCATATTCCAATAGGTTTGTATGCCCTGGTCGGTCTGTTAACACCTCTGCATGATTATTTAGAACCTGTTGCACTCTCTCTTTCTGAGTTTTCGTTAAATGTGTACTGATTTTCTCCTGTGCTGCTGTCTCACAGGGGTGTAATGGATATTCAAATGATGAAAGTGGTTCCTTTTTCATCTCCATGGCGATGGACAAGGTCAACAAGTGTGTCTCTTCCTGATGTTCTCTTTCCAAATATTTCTTCAGGAGATTCACATGATAGATTTTTTTTCTTTCCCCTTCTTATCTATCTTATAATTTGTTCTAGATACCTTCTCTAAAACTGTATATGGACCCTGCCATCCAATTTGTAACTTATTCTGACTCCCGGGCAAAAGAAGCAGTACCTTCTCTCCCACAGCCAAATCTCTGTCCTTCGCCTTCCTGTTATAATAGGCAGCATGTTTCTTCCTGGCTTGTTTCAAATTTTCATTGGCAAGTTTCCAGCCAGTTTTCAAACGAGTAGTCAGCTCATTCACATATTGGTATGAAGATGTAATGTTTTCCTCTGCCTTTTCATCAGTCCACGTTCTTAACAAAGCTTCAAGTGGACCTTTTATTGGCCTTCCAAACAATAATGTTGCCGGGGCCATACCGGTTGAACTATGGGGTACCTCCCGATAAGCAAAAAGGGCGGCGTGCAGGTACTGGTCCCATGTATCTGGTTTTTCGTGTGCCAACTTTCTCAGGATCGACATCAATGTGCCGTTAAATCTTTCCACTTGGCCGTTCCCTTGGGGATGATACACACTACAATGGAAGTGTTTGGCCTGAAAGATCCTGAAAACTTCTTCAGTTAGTTTCCCCTTGAACTGAGAGCCATTATCAGTCAAGATTTGATTGGGAAAGCCTAACCTTGTGAAAATTGTGAGCAATGCCTCTGCCACATGTTTTGAATCAATCGATGACAGGGCTACTGCCTCTCCCCACATAGAACAAGTGTCCACCAGAGTCAGAATGTAGCTGTTCCTTCTCTTGGTTCGGGTGAGAGGTCCCACAAGATCCACGGCAACTCTCTCAAAGGGTGTTCCCACTATGGGCATTTCCCCCAGAGTTGCTGGTGCAGTCCAATGTTTAGGTGCTACTCGTTGGCACTCTGGACAGGATTTTACATATCGTTTGATATCTTCAGTTATTCCTGGCCAGAAATAGTGACAAGCTATTCGCTGTCCTGTTGCGCTGATTCCCATATGACCACTGAAGGGAATCGCATGCCCTAGTTCCAACACTTTAGTCCTATATGAAGTGGGAAGGACCAGCTGTCCGTGACCATTGGATTCAGATCCAGCCTTCCTATATATCAGTTTGTTCTTCATATAAAACTCTCCCTTGCCTGGAGGTGTATGAGATTTGGGCAACTTCTTGAAACATGGCTTGAGTGTTTTGTCCTCAGCCTGTGCCTTCCTCATCTCATCTGGGTGAGTATTTATGGGATTATCCTCCTCCTTCTTTGACTGTGATCTGGTCTGCACTGTTGCCAATATCACAGGTCTCTTGGGATTCCCCAAGAAGACATATCTACACCCCAATATTAGAGGGTAGATTGGCTCATTTATCACTGCTGCTTTTATGATTCCTTCCACATATCGCGTTTTCACTTTTATTCGGGCGACGGGAAGTGTCATGGTAGCTACATCCTTGGTTGCAGTTTGAATCTCCACTGTTTCTGTGGTGTATTGATCGGCCTGCACCAGGTGAGAACTCACAACGGAATCGTAATCTAAACCGGTATCATATAAACATCTTATAGTGACACCATTACAGATGACATCTTCACACACTGGGGGATGGTATGGTTCCTGTAATTCTTCAGGTTTGCCCTTCTTTTCCTTTTTCCCCGATGTCATAGCAGCAAAATGAGGAGGTTTCCTTCTACAATGGTCAGTGTCATGATTGTTCATCTTACAATTTTTACACCACCTTTTTCCTTGGTTGAAAGATTTTCTTTCATCATATTTCCTTTCATCGAATTGTGGGAATTTATTTTTATTTCATACCGTGGCCTATCAAATTGGTGCTTACCTTTATTTTGATCCTTAGGATCAAATTTATTAAAGTTCTGTGGTGCCCTAAAGTTATCCACTTGTTTCTTTTTATTACCTGTTACCTCTGCTTGAGCTGCTTGATACCTTTCAGCAACATTTAGCAACTCATCCAGCCTCTCTGCACCTTGTTCCATGAGAAACTTTCTCAGGTCTGGAGCCATGGACTCTCTTAATTGCTCTATAAGGACCATTTCCTTAAGATCTTGGGTTTTCCCCAGAGAAGTCCATTTCTCCAAGTATGTCTCTATTCGTGCAGAGAACTGGTGATAGGTTTCACCTGACAGTAGTTTAGCATTCCTAAATTTTTTCCTATAAAATTCTGCATTCTTTTCATACCTTAACAAAAGAGCCTGCTTTAGCATGTCATAATTTTCCTGATCACCTCTGCTCATTTTTGCAAAAACTTCATAAGCTGCCCCACGAAGTCCCTGAGATAACTTTAAGCTCCACCTTTCTCTCTCTAACCCATACGTGGTAGCTAATAGTTCGTACCTATTTAGGTAGCTCTCTATATCATCGTCTTTCTCAACAAAATGATCTAAATGAAAATTCATAGCTGAGGTTGAGGCTCCCTGAGTAACCGTAGCATCAGAGGCAAAGGGACTGGCACCATTTTCAGGAGCATGGCCTTGAAACTCAAACTCCCTTAGTCGTAACTCATGTTCCCTTTGTAATCTCTTCTCCTCCTTTCTGCAGCTTGTCTTCTTTCTTCTGCAGCCTGTCTTCTTTCTTCGGCTTCCAATGCTTTAGCCTCTTTGTCAGCCTCAATCTGCAACCTCTTAGTCTCAGCCTCAGCTTCAAATTGTAACTTCTTAATTTCCCTTTCAGCCTCTAACCTTCTTTCGGCTTCTTTTTCTAATCTTCTTTCTTCGCGTTCAATAAATTTGTCACATTCCGTCGTGACATAGGCAACCATAACTTGCCCATCTAATCCTAACTCTTTTGCAGTCTGTACAGCAGCAGATCGAAACTTGGCCAGGTCCGCCATTGTCTATCAGGTAAATTTCTACAATGTCTAACCAACAATTTAATCTCTAAGTATATCTAATGGACAACACAGGCACCGTGAGCTCAACCTTATTTAATTCCACCCAAGGATACCTTTTAATTCTTATATTCCCTGAAGTGAATTACCCCCAATATTTTTAATAGGGAAAGATTCAAAATCCCGGACGAGCCCCCAATATATGTGGTGAAGTGGGATGTTATAAATATTTATAGGGGACTTAGTGTACTGACTGAGATCAGCTGTGAAGGTATCTATATCTATTAAGAGTAGTGTATTATAGATAACCTTACTTGCTACCACATATCTATATATCTCAGTCAGAATTATTCTGCAATAGTGTGATGACTACGTTATGTGTCTAGGGTATGTGTAGGATGAAGTGTAAGTCAAAACAACAACAGACAGATAAACAATTTAATTTATTTCACTATACTTGACAACACTGGGACACTCACATACATATAACACTCTAAAGGATATCTTAAGGAGTCACTGATAACTTTTCAAATAACAATATGTATTCATTGCTGATATGAATGAATATGTGTCCTGATTCAATTACAAAGGAACCAGGAATCACAATCAATTTTAATTACAAGTATATGTACAGAATTTATCAATATGAATATTGTAGTGACATATATTATTAAAAATATCCTATGTGTGTCAGTTGTGTAGTAGAAATATGAGGTAATACTGGTTTTGTTTTGTTCAAGCTCTGTTGGTATTTGTCATCATGACTTCAATAGTTTGTCTTTAGGGACTAGTATTGGAGATGTTCTCAGTTCCTGATATTAAGACAATTAAATTCCCCTCTGAATGTTATTTTTATAAAGTCATTTCAAGATGAGGGGACATAATGTTGAGCTCAGCTGGCCAAATCAGCTTATCTTGAGTGATGGCGGCAGGAAAGGACTCCTCTGCTCGAATTCTCCTCTGGGCTCTGGAGACACCTCACTGATAGCTAAATGGACCAAGGAGTATGCTGTCCGACTCTGGATTCAGCAAAGCTCTGACCAGGTGCAGCTCAATACCATCAAGACCACGGTCCCACAATTTCATGGAAATAAACACAGATACGTTGATTAGCAATGAATTCTGGCACATTTACTGGCACAAATTCCCATCTGCTTATGTTCCAGGCTTTTATTTTAGCAAAAATGTGAGCTGGCTTCAACGCACTGTCGCTTTATCAAGCTTATTTAAACAAGTGGTTTCGAACTAACGCTCCTAAGTGATTATATCAGCGAGTCTAGCCAATGAGGCCACGTTTCGACAAGTGTTTGAAAAAATGTTACCTTTCTACGTCTCCCTAACAACCAAGATAGTATTTATAGTCCGACCAATCGTGGTTCGTCTTTCATTTGTTGCGCTCCAATCAATTTGGAGTTTACATGGTAGGCTATTTCTGTAACGCAAGGTTTTTTCAAACATGTTATAAAAAAAATTTTATGAGCAGAAATGATTTCATGCTGTCAGGCATCCCCAATATTTTATTTTGGTTATAACTTGTTAATTCCTAGACTATTTGCGTAACGTTTTACATATTCTTTGTCAGCAAACCCTAAGGAACCCAAATATCCCAATTTAAAAGAGCTACGTGGCTGCGTTCAAAATATGCAATTTCTACCTCCTGTTTCGAAGATGTGCTGTCTGGGAAGGGTAGTGTATTTTATCACTGTCCGTCTGAAAAAAAATTAGTGCATGTAGTCTTACACGCGTGATGGCAGCATTTGTGTATCGCGCGAAGCGTGTTGCATGCGTTCCTGATTTTCAGCCCTCCCTTCTCTCTTTATCCTTTAGTCCATCTGTTCGTTCGTTTTGGTAACGCAGTGTAGAAAAAGACATGAATGGAATTTAAAATTTAGGTCAACTTGCATATTTCAAGGTTTTTCTTAGAAAGGCAGCACATTTTATTGTGTGTTTGGGAAACGCGTGTATGTTGCAGAAGGCCTATATTTAACGTGGAAACGTTACAATTTGCAGACGAAGCATAAAACAAAGGGGATTTCGAGTACTGTCATTGTGACAGCACTGTTCTTTACCATTCTTCTTCCTTTATTTATTATATGTATTTATTAGGCTTTATATTTACTAGATAATTTATATATGTGGATTAGAATATTCCACGACACCTCCCCTCTTAAAACAGACATTATATGTCAGTCCTTTATTCTATATACACATAGAGAAATTTATTATTAGTTCTGGGGTTTACGGTGATTCTCATCACACGGATGGCGGCTTAAAAAATCCGCTCCCAAATTGGTTTTTCCAGATATATACTCAATGCTAAAATTATATGGAGCCAAAAGTAAAGACCATCGGAGTAACCTGGAGTTCTCATGCCTAGCCTGTGCTAGAAACGATAACGGTTTGTGATCTGTTTGCAACTTAAATGCCTTCCCATATAGATAAATATTGAATTTCTTTATCGCCCATATTACTGCAAGACATTCTTTTTCGCTAGTTGAGTAGTTGATTTCAGCTTTATTCAACTTTCTGCTAGCATATGCCACTGGGCTTAATTCCCCATCCAATGCATCAGATCTCTGTAGTAGAGTTGCACCTAACCCAATATTACTTGCATCCGTCCTTACTATGAATTCTTGACTTAAGTCAGGTAATTTCAAAATGGGTTTACTTGTGAGCTTTTCCTTCAATTCTTGGTAAGTCATTTCACATTGTGGTGTCCATGTAATGCGATCTGGATGTCCTTTACGTGTCAATTCAGTTAACGGTGCACATATGGAATTAAAGTCCTTGATATACTTCTGGTAGAAACCACATAATGAGACAAAGGATCTCACGTCCTTCTTGGTTTGTGGTCTCGGGGCTTTCTGTAGTTTCTCTAAATTCTTTGGGTCAGGGGTCATGTTTCCCTGATAAACTGTGTGTCCCAAAAATTCCAATTCTTTACATCCAACGCAACATTTGGTTGGTCGGGCTGTTAAATTTGCCTCCCTAAGTCGATTAAACAGCATGTTCAGAGAGTCAATGTGTTCCTCAAATGTTTCTGTTGCTATCAGGATATCATCCATGAAATTTGTTATACATGGATTATTCAGAGGGTCCAATAATTTTCTCATCATTCTAGAGAAGACACTAGGCGCATTCTTCAATCCAAATGGCAATCTATTAAACTCATAGTGTCCTTCTGAGGTACTAAAAGCTAGGTATGGTCTAACCTCAGGCTTTACTGGAATCTGATAGTATCCTTTACTCAAATCCACTTTTGAGAAATATTTAGCTTTATTTAGTCTGGCAAACAGCTGATTTGTATCCGGCAATGGATCCACCTGTCCTTCTGTAATAGCATTCAGTCTCCTGTAATCTATACAGAGTCTATGTTCTCCAGAGGGCTTCCTTAAGAGTACAACACCGGAACTATACGAAGACTCACTGTGCGAAATAATTCCTTCCTTCAACAGATAGTCTATCTCTTCCTTCAAAGCTTTCTCCTTAGCAAACGGAATCGAATATGGTTTCATACAGACAGGTGTGGAGTCTATTAGTTTCATATCATATTCCAATAGGTTTGTATGCCCTGGTCGGTCTGTTAACACCTCTGCATGATTATTTAGAACCTGTTGCACTCTTTCTTTCTGAGTTTTCGTTAAATGTGTACTGATTTTCACCTGTGCTGCTGTCTCACAGGGGTGTAATGGATATTCAAATGATGAAAGTGGTTCCTTTTTCATCTCCATGGCGATGGACAAGGTCAACAAGTGTGTCTCTTCCTGATGTTCTCTTTCCAAATATTTCTTCAGGAGATTCACATGATAGATTTTTTCTTTCCCCTTCTTATCTATCTTATAATTTGTTCTAGATACCTTCTCTAAAACTGTATATGGACCCTGCCATCCAATTTGTAACTTATTCTGACTCCCGGGCAAAAGAAGCAGTACCTTCTCTCCCACAGCCAAATCTCTGTCCTTCGCCTTCCTGTTATAATAGGCAGCATGTTTCTTCCTGGCTTGTTTCAAATTTTCATTGGCAAGTTTCCAGCCAGTTTTTTCCCGAGTAGTCAGCTCATTCACATATTGGTATGAAGATGTAATGTTTTCCTCTGCCTTTTCATCAGTCCACGTTCTTAACAAAGCTTCAAGTGGACCTTTTATTGGCCTTCCAAACAATAATGTTGCCGGGGCCATACCGGTTGAACTATGGGGTACCTCCCGATAAGCAAAAAGGGCGGCGTGCAGGTACTGGTCCCATGTATCTGGTTTTTCGTGTGCCAACTTTCTCAGGATCGACATCAATGTGCCGTTAAATCTTTCCACTTGGCCGTTCCCTTGGGGATGATACACACTACAATGGAAGTGTTTGGCCTGAAGATCCTGAAAACTTCTTCAGTTAGTTTCCCCTTGAACTGAGAGCCATTATCAGTCAAGATTTGATTGGGAAAGCCTAACCTTGTGAAAATTGTGAGCAATGCCTCTGCCACATGTTTTGAATCAATCGATGACAGGGCTACTGCCTCTCCCCACATAGAACAAGTGTCCACCAGAGTCAGAATGTAGCTGTTCCTTCTCTTGGTTCGGGTGAGAGGTCCCACAAGATCCACGGCAACTCTCTCAAAGGGTGTTCCCACTATGGGCATTTCCCCCAGAGTTGCTGGTGCAGTCCAATGTTTAGGTGCTACTCGTTGGCACTCTGGACAGGATTTTACATATCGTTTGATATCTTCAGTTATTCCTGGCCAGAAATAGTGACAAGCTATTCGCTGTCCTGTTGCGCTGATTCCCATATGACCACTGAAGGGAATCGCATGCCCTAGTTCCAACACTTTAGTCCTATATGAAGTGGGAAGGACCAGCTGTCCGTGACCATTGGATTCAGATCCAGCCTTCCTATATATCAGTTTGTTCTTCATATAAAACTCTCCCTTGCCTGGAGGTGTATGAGATTTGGGCAACTTCTTGAAACATGGCTTGAGTGTTTTGTCCTCAGCCTGTGCCTTCCTCATCTCATCTGGGTGAGTATTTATGGGATTATCCTCCTCCTTCTTTGACTGTGATCTGGTCTGCACTGTTGCCAATATCACAGGTCTCTTGGGATTCCCCAAGAAGACATATCTACACCCCAATATTAGAGGGTAGATTGGCTCATTTATCACTGCTGCTTTTTATGATTCCTTCCACATATCGCGTTTTCACTTTTATTCGGGCGACGGGAAGTGTCATGGTAGCTACATCCTTGGTTGCAGTTTGAATCTCCACTGTTTCTGTGGTGTATTGATCGGCCTGCACCAGGTGAGAACTCACAACGGAATCGTAATCTAAACCGGTATCATATAAACATCTTATAGTGACACCATTACAGATGACATCTTCACACACTGGGGGATGGTATGGTTCCTGTAATTCTTCAGGTTTGCCCTTCTTTTCCTTTTTCCCCGATGTCATAGCAGCAAAATGAGGAGGTTTCCTTCTACAATGGTCAGTGTCATGATTGTTCATCTTACAATTTTTACACCACCTTTTTCCTTGGTTGAAAGATTTTCTTTCATCATATTTCCTTTCATCGAATTGTGGGAATTTATTTTTATTTTCATACCGTGGCCTATCAAATTGGTGCTTACCTTTATTTTGATCCTTAGGATCAAATTTATTAAAGTTCTGTGGTGCCCTAAAGTTATCCACTTGTTTCTTTTTATTACCTGTTACCCCTGCTTGAGCTGCTTGATACCTTTCAGCAACATTTAGCAACTCACCCAGCCTCTCTGCACCTTGTTCCATGAGAAACTTTCTCAGGTCTGGAGCCATGGACTCTCTTAATTGCTCTATAAGGACCATTTCCTTAAGATCTTGGGTTTTCCCCAGAGAAGTCCATTTCTCCAAGTATGTCTCTATTCGTGCAGAGAACTGGTGATAGGTTTCACCTGACAGTAGTTTAGCATTCCTAAATTTTTTCCTATAAAATTCTGCATTCTTTTCATACCTTAACAAAAGAGCCTGCTTTAGCATGTCATAATTTTCCTGATCACCTCTGCTCATTTTTGCAAAAACTTCATAAGCTGCCCCACGAAGTCCCTGAGATAACTTTAAGCTCCACCTTTCTCTCTCTAACCCATACGTGGTAGCTAATAGTTCATACCTATTTAGGTAGCTCTCAATATCATCGTCTTTCTCAACAAAATGATCTAAATGAAAATTCATAGCTGAGGTTGAGGCTCCCTGAGTAACCGTAGCATCAGAGGCAAAGGGACTGGCACCATTTTCAGGAGCATGGCCTTGAAACTCAAACTCCCTTAGTCGTAACTCATGTTCCCTTTGTAATCTTTTATCTTCTGCTTCCCTTTCTGCAGCTAATTTCTTCTCTTCCCTTTCTGCAGCCTGTCTTCTTTCTTCTGCAGCCTGTCTTCTTTCTTCGGCTTCCAATGCTTTAGCCTCTTTGTCAGCCTCAATCTGCAACCTCTTAGTCTCAGCCTCAGCTTGCAATTTGTAACTTCTTAATTTCCCTGTCAGCCTCTAACTTTCTTTCGGCTTCAAACCTTCTTTCTTCGCGTTCAATAAATTTGTCACATTCCGTCGTGACATAGGCAACCATAACTTGCCCATCTAATCCTAACTCTTTTGCAGTCTGTACAGCAGCAGATCGAAACTTGGCCAGGTCCGCCATTGTCTATCAGGTAAATTTCTACAATGTCTAACCAACAATTTAATCTCTAAATATATATCTAATGGACAACACAGGCACCGTGAGCTCAACCTTATTTAATTCCACCCAAGGATACCTTTTAATTCTTATATTCCCTGAAGTGAATTACCCCCAATATTTTTAATAGGGAAAGATTCAAAATCCCAAGAGCGAGACCCCAATATATGTGGTGAAGTGGGATGTTATAAATATTTATAGGGGACTTAGTGTACTGACTGAGATCAGCTGTGAAGGTATCTATATCTATTAAGAGTAGTGTATTATAGATAACCTTACTTGCTACCACATATCTATATATCTCAGTCAGAATTATTCTGCAATAGTGTGATGACTACGTTATGTGTCTAGGGTATGTGTATGATGAAGTGTAAGTCAAAACAACAACAGACAGATAAACAATTTAATTTATTCCACTATACTTGACAACACTGGGACACTCACATACATATAACACTCTAAAGGATATCTTAAGGAGTCACTGATAACTTTTCAAATAACAATATGTATTCATTGCTGATATGAATGAATATGTGTCCTGATTCAATTACAAAGGAACCAGGAATCACAATCAATTTTAATTACAAGTATATGTACAGAATTTATCAATATGAATATTGTAGTGACATATATTATTAAAAGTATCCTATGTGTGTCAGTTGTGTAGTAGTAATATGAGGTAATACTGGTTTTTGTTTTGTTCAAGCTCTGTTGGTATTTGTCATCATGACTTCAATAGTTTGTCTTTAGGGACTAGTATTGGAGATGTTCTCAGTTCCTGATATTAAGACAATTAAATTCCCCTCTGAATGTTATTTTTATAAAGTCATTTCAAGATGAGGGGACATAATGTTGAGCTCAGCTGGCCAAACAGCTTATCTTGAGTGATGGCGGCAGGAAAGGACTCCTCTGCTCGAATTCTCCTCTGGGCTCTGGAGACACCTCACTGATAGCTAAAAAGACCAAGGAGTATGCTGTCCGACTCTGGATTCAGCAAAGCTCTGACCAGGTGCAGCTCAATACCATCAAGACCACGGTCCCACAATTTCATGGAAATAAACACAGATACGTTGATTAGCAATGAATTCTGGCACATTTACTGGCACAAATTCCCATCTGCTTATGTTCCAGGCTTTTATTTTAGCAAAAATGTGAGCTGGCTTCAACGCACTGTCGCTTTATCAAGCTTATTTAAACAAGTGGTTTCGAACTAACGCTCCTAAGTGATTATATCAGCGAGTCTAGCCAATGAGGCCACGTTTCGACAAGTGTTTGAAAAAATGTTACCTTTCTACGTCTCCCTAACAACCAAGATAGTATTTATAGTCCGACCAATCGTGGTTCGTCTTTCATTTGTTGCGCTCCAATCAATTTGGAGTTTACATGGTAGGCTATTTCTGTAACGCAAGGTTTTTTCAAACATGTTATAAAAAAAATTTTATGAGCAGAAATGATTTCATGCTGTCAGGCATCCCCAATATTTTATTTTGGTTATAACTTGTTAATTCCTAGACTATTTGCGTAACGTTTTACATATTCTTTGTCAGCAAACCCTAAGGAACCCAAATATCCAAATTTAAAAGAGCTACGTGGCTGCGTTCAAAATATGCAATTTCTACCTCCTGTTTCGAAGATGTGCTGTCTGGGAAGGGTAGTGTATTTTATCACTGTCCGTCTGAAAAAAAATTAGTGCATGTAGTCTTACACGCGTGATGGCAGCATTTGTGTATCGCGCGAAGCGTGTTGCATGCGTTCCTGATTTTCAGCCCTCCCTTCTCTCTTTATCCTTTAGTCCATCTGTTCGTTCGTTTTGGTAACGCAGTGTAGAAAAAGACATGAATGGAATTTAAAATTTAGGTCAACTTGCATATTTCAAGGTTTTTCTTAGAAAGGCAGCACATTTTATTGTGTGTTTGGGAAACGCGTGTATGTTGCAGAAGGCCTATATTTAACGTGGAAACGTTACAATTTGCAGACGAAGCATAAAACAAAGGGGATTTCGAGTACTGTCATTGTGACAGCACTGTTCTTTACCATTCTTCTTCCTTTATTTATTATATGTATTTATTAGGCTTTATATTTACTAGATAATTTATATATGTGGATTAGAATATTCCACGACACCTCCCCTCTTAAAACAGACATTATATGTCAGTCCTTTATTCTATATACACATAGAGAAATTTATTATTAGTTCTGGGGTTTACGGTGATTCTCATCACACGGATGGCGGCTTAAAAAATCCGCTCCCAAATTGGTTTTTCCAGATATATACTCAATGCTAAAATTATATGGAGCCAAAAGTAAAGACCATCGGAGTAACCTGGAGTTCTCATGCCTAGCCTGTGCTAGAAACGATAACGGTTTGTGATCTGTTTGCAACTTAAATGCCTTCCCATATAGATAAATATTGAATTTCTTTATCGCCCATATTACTGCAAGACATTCTTTTTCGCTAGTTGAGTAGTTGATTTCAGCTTTATTCAACTTTCTGCTAGCATATGCCACTGGGCTTAATTCCCCATCCAATGCATCAGATCTCTGTAGTAGAGTTGCACCTAACCCAATATTACTTGCATCCGTCCTTACTATGAATTCTTGACTTAAGTCAGGTAATTTCAAAATGGGTTTACTTGTGAGCTTTTCCTTCAATTCTTGGTAAGTCATTTCACATTGTGGTGTCCATGTAATGCGATCTGGATGTCCTTTACGTGTCAATTCAGTTAACGGTGCACATATGGAATTAAAGTCCTTGATATACTTCTGGTAGAAACCACATAATGAGACAAAGGATCTCACGTCCTTCTTGGTTTGTGGTCTCGGGGCTTTCTGTAGTTTCTCTAAATTCTTTGGGTCAGGGGTCATGTTTCCCTGATAAACTGTGTGTCCCAAAAATTCCAATTCTTTACATCCAACGCAACATTTGGTTGGTCGGGCTGTTAATTTTGCCTCCCTAAGTCGATTAAACAGCATGTTCAGAGAGTCAATGTGTTCCTCAAATGTTTCTGTTGCTATCAGGATATCATCCATGAAATTTGTTATACATGGATTATTCAGAGGGTCCAATAATTTTCTCATCATTCTAGAGAAGACACTAGGCGCATTCTTCAATCCAAATGGCAATCTATTAAACTCATAGTGTCCTTCTGAGGTACTAAAGGCTAGGTATGGTCTAACCTCAGGCTTTACTGGGATCTGATAGTATCCTTTACTCAAATCCACTTTTGAGAAATATTTAGCTTTATTTAGTCTGGCAAACAGCTGATTTGTATCCGGCAATGGATCCACCTGTCCTTCTGTAATAGCATTCAGTCTCCTGTAATCTATACAGAGTCTATGTTCTCCAGAGGGCTTCCTTAAGAGTACAACTCCGGAACTATACGAAGACTCACTGTGCGAAATAATTCCTTCCTTCAACAGATAGTCTATCTCTTCCTTCAAAGCTTTCTCCTTAGCAAACGGAATCGAATATGGTTTCATACAGACAGGTGTGGAGTCTATTAGTTTCATATCATATTCCAATAGGTTTGTATGCCCTGGTCGGTCTGTTAACACCTCTGCATGATTATTTAGAACCTGTTGCACTCTTTCTTTCTGAGTTTTCGTTAAATGTGTACTGATTTTCACCTGTGCTGCTGTCTCACAGGGGTGTAATGGATATTCAAATGATGAAAGTGGTTCCTTTTTCATCTCCATGGCGATGGACAAGGTCAACAAGTGTGTCTCTTCCTGATGTTCTCTTTCCAAATATTTCTTCAGGAGATTCACATGATAGATTTTTTCTTTCCCCTTCTTATCTATCTTATAATTTGTTCTAGATACCTTCTCTAAAACTGTATATGGACCCTGCCATCCAATTTGTAACTTATTCTGACTCCCGGGCAAAAGAAGCAGTACCTTCTCTCCCACAGCCAAATCTCTGTCCTTCGCCTTCCTGTTATAATAGGCAGCATGTTTCTTCCTGGCTTGTTTCAAATTTTCATTGGCAAGTTTCCAGCCAGTTTTCAAACGAGTAGTCAGCTCATTCACATATTGGTATGAAGATGTAATGTTTTCCTCTGCCTTTTCATCAGTCCACGTTCTTAACAAAGCTTCAAGTGGACCTTTTATTGGCCTTCCAAACAATAATGTTGCCGGGGCCATACCGGTTGAACTATGGGGTACCTCCCGATAAGCAAAAAGGGCGGCGTGCAGGTACTGGTCCCATGTATCTGGTTTTTCGTGTGCCAACTTTCTCAGGATCGACATCAATGTGCCGTTAAATCTTTCCACTTGGCCGTTCCCTTGGGGATGATACACACTACAATGGAAGTGTTTGGCCTGAAAGATCCTAAAAACTTCTTCAGTTAGTTTCCCCTTGAACTGAGAGCCATTATCAGTCAAGATTTGATTGGGAAAGCCTAACCTTGTGAAAATTGTGAGCAATGCCTCTGCCACATGTTTTGAATCAATCGATGACAGGGCTACTGCCTCTCCCCACATAGAACAAGTGTCCACCAGAGTCAGAATGTAGCTGTTCCTTCTCTTGGTTCGGGTGAGAGGTCCCACAAGATCCACGGCAACTCTCTCAAAGGGTGTTCCCACTATGGGCATTTCCCCCAGAGTTGCTGGTGCAGTCCAATGTTTAGGTGCTACTCGTTGGCACTCTGGACAGGATTTTATATATCGTTTGATATCTTCAGTTATTCCTGGCCAGAAATAGTGACAAGCTATTCGCTGTCCTGTTGCGCTGATTCCCATATGACCACTGAAGGGAATCGCATGCCCTAGTTCCAACACTTTAGTCCTATATGAAGTGGGAAGGACCAGCTGTCCGTGACCATTGGATTCAGATCCAGCCTTCCTATATATCAGTTTGTTCTTCATATAAAACTCTCCCTTGCCTGGAGGTGTATGAGATTTGGGCAACTTCTTGAAACATGGCTTGAGTGTTTTGTCCTCAGCCTGTGCCTTCCTCATCTCATCTGGGTGAGTATTTATGGGATTATCCTCCTCCTTCTTTGACTGTGATCTGGTCTGCACTGTTGCCAATATCACAGGTCTCTTGGGATTCCCCAAGAAGACATATCTACACCCCAATATTAGAGGGTAGATTGGCTCATTTATCACTGCTGCTTTTATGATTCCTTCCACATATCGCGTTTTCACTTTTATTCGGGCGACGGGAAGTGTCATGGTAGCTACATCCTTGGTTGCAGTTTGAATCTCCACTGTTTCTGTGGTGTATTGATCGGCCTGCACCAGGTGAGAACTCACAACGGAATCGTAATCTAAACCGGTATCATATAAACATCTTATAGTGACACCATTACAGATGACATCTTCACACACTGGGGGATGGTATGGTTCCTGTAATTCTTCAGGTTTGCCCTTCTTTTCCTTTTTCCCCGATGTCATAGCAGCAAAATGAGGAGGTTTCCTTCTAAAATGGTCAGTGTCATGATTGTTCATCTTACAATTTTTACACCACCTTTTTCCTTGGTTGAAAGATTTTCTTTCATCATATTTCCTTTCATCGAATTGTGGGAATTTATTTTTATTGTCATACCGTGGCCTATCAAATTGGTGCTTACCTTTATTTTGATCCTTAGGATCAAATTTATTAAAGTTCTGTGGTGCCCTAAAGTTATCCACTTGTTTCTTTTTATTACCTGTTACCTCTGCTTGAGCTGCTTGATACCTTTCAGCAACATTTAGCAACTCATCCAGCCTCTCTGCACCTTGTTCCATGAGAAACTTTCTCAGGTCTGGAGCCATGGACTCTCTTAATTGCTCTATAAGGACCATTTCCTTAAGATCTTGGGTTTTCCCCAGAGAAGTCCATTTCTCCAAGTATGTCTCTATTCATGCAGAGAACTGGTGATAGGTTTCACCTGACAGTAGTTTAGCATTCCTAAATTTTTTCCTATAAAATTCTGCATTCTTTTCATACCTTAACAAAAGAGCCTGCTTTAGCATGTCATAATTTTCCTGATCACCTCTGCTCATTTTTGCAAAAACTTCATAAGCTGCCCCACGAAGTCCCTGAGATAACTTTAAGCTCCACCTTTCTCTCTCTAACCCATATGTGGTAGCTAATAGTTCATATCTATTTATATAGCTCTCAATATCATCGTCTTTCTCAACAAAATGATCTAAATGAAAGTTCATAGCTGAGGTTGAGGCTCCCTGAGTAACCGTAGCATCAGAGGCAAAGGGACTGGCACCATTTTCAGGAGCATGGCCTTGAAACTCACTAGCAAGCCTATTCTCAAACTGCCTGATTTGACACAGGACTTTGTCTTAAGAACCGATGCAAGTAATGTAGGACTAGGAGGGGCTTTGTTGCAAAGATCATCTTCACCTGATGGGGACTTGAAACCAGTCGCTTATGCAAGCCGTAAATTGAATAAGGCGGAACAAGGATACTCCACAAGCGAAAAAGAATGTTTAGCGTTAATCTGGGCAATAAAGAAGTTTCAAATCTATCTGTATGGTAGGACATTTGTGGTGGAGACGGACCATCAGCCTCTCGTGTTCTTGTCTCAGGCTAAGCATGAAAACGCAAGATTGCTGAGGTGGTCTTTATTGCTTCAACCTTATCAGTTTAGTATCCAATATATCCCAGGCAAATTGAATGTCGGTGCAGATTTCCTCAGTCGGCACCCCTGTGATCAAAATTAGAGTAGTGGCAGACGTGAGGAGTAATTTTACCTATGTGTATCGCTGGTGTTGGAACTTGCCATAGGCATGTTTTCAAGTGGGGAGATGTGTAGTGAAATTGACAGAGATACAACGGTAAAATATCTCCAAAGATAACATTTAAGGATAAAAACATAATGCGTAGGCTGCGAATAGTACATGATCCCCTAGACCGCGGGTCATCATCCTCCATAATAATTGACTTGCTAGACAGGAGGGGAACGGCGGATCAAAAAGGAAAAAAATATGACTGGAAAGATTGCGTGAGACTAGAAAGGCTAAGGAGACGCAATTGGGGGGGAAACGGAGAAAAGTCACGTTTCCCAAGTTGACATAAAAAGTAAGCAACTCGACAGAAGGGACCATAGATATGTTACGCCACAGTCATTTGTTGGACGCTTTTGCGCGATACCAAGGCCTTGATTTGAATTCAGCGGCTAAACGCAGATGTTAGGAATATTACAAAAATTAAAAAGTACTTTTTTCTTAATATTAATGTTAGGAATATAAAAATTAGCTGGCCGGATGGCCTATTCTGAGCAGTGAACTAATATGTTCTTAATTTTACAGACGGATAGATAATATTGAAGATAATGACAAAAGACAGTGTTGTTCACATCATCGACAGACTGTATTGAATCTAAAAGTGTCGCTAATTGCACAAAAAAACACGACTTTGGGACGCAGGTGTTCAAATTTACTTAGTATGGAGGAGAGGGTTTTTGGGTGGTAGCTGTGTCTAAATATAACTTTTAACGAAAAAATTTTGGAGGGGAGAGAAAGGTTGGTTCAAAAATCAAGTACATTTTGTAGAAACACAAGTAGAGACGGAAAGACTAACAGATAAACATCCATACTTGACTGAAGCATGACTGAAATGACTTTAGTGTAGGAAATTTGAAATTCAAATAAACCTAGGCAGTGATTGGCCACAGACAAGCATATTGTCGGCGCTTAGACGCGGATTTGGGGTCATTTCTCAATAGTTGTTCAGTGATACAGATTTTAAAGTGTGGTGATTTCCATATGAAAGAAAGTGTAATAAATTTAGGGACGCCATACTATAGCCAGCAGCTCAGCTGAGTTTTGCTAGCAGTTCTGTGTTATTTATTCATAATCTGGTAAGATTGAAATTATTTCCTTATATATTTTGAATATTGTTTCATGTTCGAGTGATTTGATACTGCCATATCGAAATCTAGCCTTACAAACAAGTAGGGATTTGCTCTAGACCCCCCGCCCTAGTCAGGGTCTAGGGACCAACAATGTACATAAACTCCAGCAAGGATTATGCAAGACAGATCAAGTGTTGAGAATAATGAAACATATTACCTATCCTCTTTTAGGGCAGACAACTAATAAATATTTTTCAGAACCTATAGTCTGGGAGGATCTATCTGATGTAAAACCACCCTGGTAAATGTGCTGTTTGGTCAGAGAGATCTGACCTGTCTGTATGATGTGGTTGTTGTGTCAGTGTTGTGTCCAGACGTGGGTAGAGAATAGATTTTGACACATGGCCCATACTTTGATTGCAGAGCTGTGAGTTTCTGTTGTCAACAAAGCAGTGACTATTCAGTTGGTGACTTTACTCGAGTGTATCTGTGCAGTACTTGTGACAGAGACCACCATTATTGCCCGCCAGCACGGAGAGGTGGGACCACCTGATTTCAGCACCAGAGCTACAACGACAAGATGAGTGAGCCTCTGGTCTGCTGGACATTCACCAACGCTGTGTAGTTACTAATACCCTCATAAAAATTCCCACCATTTTCTGGACACTGTGTAGTCAATATAGACAGGTGTGATGAGGCCACCCCAACAGCACAAACATTAAATATCCTCCCAAGTAGATGACTACTAGAACATTTTAATAAAACTAACTAGTATAGTACATATATATGTACACTATTGCATTTATGATATAATATTCCATGCATTTCTTTCATAATCTCTAAATCTTTTTAAGTTCTGGTCAACCTAAAAAATTGATCCAGAACAAAATAAATGTAATATAATTTTATCAAAAAATTTACACACGTGAGTTAGTTCAGTGTATTTTAACATTTATTAATATTATTAGTCTTGTTAAATATCTGTGGGTATATCTATAACCTATTACACCACACTACATATCATAACCCTAGACACTTTACGTAGCCACATTCATTAAAAAAAATTAAGTGTGAGGTCGTAGTGGTAGCAAGAAAGGCCTTCTGACAATTCACAACTACATTTTATCTCAGGAGCCTTCACAGCTGGCCTCATACAATTACATTTAGTAATATCACCATCATACAATACCATCAACACCACTACACCACATACAGGAGAGAGTTGGACATGTAGTTCCCACATACTGGAGGAAGTTGAACATATGGTTCCCACATACTGGAGAGAGTTGAACATGTAGTTCTCACATACTGGAGAGAGTTGAACATGTAGTTCCCACATACTGGAGAGAGTTGAACATGTGGTTTCCACATACTGGAGAAAGTTGAACATGTGGTTCCCACATACTGGAGAGAGTTGAACATGTAGTTCTCACATACTGGAGAGAGTTGAACATTTAGTTCCCACATACTGGAGAGAGTTGAACATGTGGTTCCCACATACTGGAGAGAGTTGAACATGTAGTTCCCACATACTGGAGAGAGTTGAACATGTGGTTCCCACATACTGGAGAGAGTTGAACATGTAGTTTACAAATAGTGGAGAGAGTTGAACATGTAGTTCCCACATACTGGAGAGAGTTGAACATGTAGTTCCCACATACTGGAGAGAGTTGAACATGTAGTTTACAAATAGTGGAGAATGTTGAACATGTGGTTCACATATTCTTCTTCTGTTTACTTGTCGTTTTTCATGACGTATGGGGGACACCCGTTTGTGACCTGTTTACAGGAAGCCTACATCAAAATATATTTGTCCTCTTCCAGCGCTGGTTTCTCTAGCAATTTATTTATAGAACTAGTGTAAAAGCCCATCATAAGACGGGAATTAAATTCAAAAGCATCAATACCTAACGGCAATTTTACTTATTCAAAAGTATTAAAAATAAAATCACTGTGCATCACCACAGTACACAAACTATGTAGCAGCAGCGAGGATCCCAAATGTGTGTATACGGGATCACATATTCTATAAATATATTTTTGTGCACACCGTCATTTGTGCATTCTTCTTTGGTAAGTGTTACTATTTTCAGGAGAGTACATATAAGGGAAAAAATAGAATTAATGTCTAACTTTCAACCAAAGTTGCGTCCCTTAGCGTTACGCACTGACAGAAAAAGTTGGGATTTTATATATAGGATAAGGAGGTTGCCTGTCTCTTGCACTACCTCATAATAGTTGCCTCTTTACGACATGGATGAGTTGGCATTGGGCCTATTCTTTATTTCTCTCCTCATGGACTCCCTGGCTGGTTCACATATGCAGAAGAGTATTGAATGTGTGGTTCATACATACGAGACACCATTGAATATTTGATTCACCTATACAAACAGTATTGAATATGGGATTCACATAAACAGAAGATCATATAATATGTGATTCACATAGACAGAAGATCATATAATGTGTGACTCACATATACAGAAGATCATATAATATGTGATTCACATGTTCATATATTCTTCTGATACAGAAGATCATATAATTTGTGATTCACATATACATAAGATCATATAATATGTGATTCACATATACAGAAGATCATATAATATGTGATTCACATATACAGAAGATCATATACTTGTAATGTGTGTTCGCAAATACAAAAGAGTATTGAATATGTAACTCACATATACAGAAGATTATATAATGTGTTATTCACATATACAAAACAGTGTTGAATATACAATTCACATGTACAGAAGATCATATAACGTGTGCTCGCAAATACACAACAGTATTGATTATGTGATTCACATTTACAGAACATCATATAATGTGTGATTCACAAATACAGAAGATCATATAATGTGTGATTCACATATACAAAACAGTATTGAATATGTGATTCACATATACAGAAGCTCATTTATGTGTGGTTCACATATACAAAAACAGAAATTAATTTTGGTTCAAGTAAATGTAGAAACACTAAATTTTTATTAGCTAGTCCCATAGCAGATACTGACGTAGGGGAATGAAGTGTTAGAGACTTCGCTATACTAGGTCCAGCATCGGGAGGTGGTGTGACCAGTTCCCTTCCTCGCTGCCTTTTCCTTCCGTAACTCAAAGTCAGGTACCTATTTACAGCTGGGTAGACTGGAGCGTGTCGGTTCCGTGATCCGAACCCAGCACCTTTACCGCGATACACCAGCGCTCTAACCACTCGGTCAATCGGACGCTCAAATCTTTATTGGTTCACATAAATATCGACCAACTGAATATCTATTCGAGATGGGCCTAGAATATTTATAGTGGATTTAGATACACATGGTAACACTATGATAGAAAACTCTATACAGAGCATTACAACCGAAGGCAATCTGATCATCAGAAGCGTCCCTTCCGTCGAACATGTGTTTCGGCCCTTGATGTTCTTTACACTCTTGGGGAGGCCGGGCCCACTTGGGTGTTGACTCCCAGTTATTCGACTCTTGTTGTCGTCTGCGCTGGGAATAGAACACCCTCCACCTTGGTTGCGATTTTCAACTGCAATCCTGGTTTTATCCATGCTGCCAGCTGGTGGTAATTGTGAAAGTAACCATTATGTTGTATATGACTTATTGTCTCTTAATATTTGGTTCAGGGATACATAGAAGCCCAGAATGTTTCATTCCTTCATTTATTTATGACCCTTTTTGCTCCATGTGGAGCATGGAACCACCACTGGAGCTGGCCCTCTTACATGAAGCCTGCACCAAGTCATGTATGTGCTCTTGCAGTGTGTCATAACACGGGCAAGACACTCTGGAACTGCTACGTAAATTAGTGTCTTTATGATAAATTATGAATTGCACAACAGTAACTCTGCTATAACTTTATGATTAATGCCTAGAACAGAAAAATGGGGGGGGGGGGGGGGGGGGGGATATGAACATCAACTACAAATACATGTAATTATGGCTGTGGGAAATCATTATCTTGTCAGGAAAATCGCACAACAGCATTGAAATCCCACGAAAGTTACAAGTAGAAAGTGAATTCAGGGGCGGACCTCCGCGAAGGAAAGACTGAGATCTAGATTGGGTATATAAGCCGTCTCAGATTCAATTCTGGACTCCCAAAATTTCATAGCTGAAAAGATATCCAGCGGACTGACACACCCTTCCTTTTCGAAGCCACATTGCCACAGCCCATAGATGAGAAAACCAACAAAGCTGAGCAACTTATGATAGCTCAGACCCATAATTCTGTATCTGCAGGGTATGTTAATCTTGTATTAATCGTTGGATTACAAATATATTGGTGTTAAGTAAATTGCTGTTATATCTAGTATTAATGTTAGCATTGACTTTGAATTACCTGCTGCTATTTTAATCTTGGTATTCTAAACCCTGTGCTAATAACTGAAATTGGTTTCCTAACTGTATATAACCTGAACAATCTTGAACAGCATGACGCAGCTAGAAGTCCTTGTCAGGACTGCACAATACTAGCTATAAGAGCTTAAAGTCCTTCTCAGGGCTTAGCTTTTAAATGTTGGATGCCAAAGAGTTTGCATTCTTCCTCTTTCTGTTCTTCTTCTTCAACTTCTTCTTCCACTGTTTCTTCGCTTTCTTGGTTTCCTTCGTTCAATTTAAAATTGCGTTGTTGTAATATCTCAAGAGGGAAACCACTTTTGGCATGACGTAGGAACAAAGGGAAGTACTTTACAACAGAAATCTGAAAAGGCTAATAAACTTACTTTACAACAGAAATCTGAAAAGGCCAATAAACTTACATTACAACAAATATCTGACAGAACCAATAAACTTCCTTTACAACTGTCACGTGAAAGATAATTTATTTTACCATCTTGTCCATAATTTGATTACTCCTTTAAATGTTCTGTTTTCCGAGACATTTTGTATTTTCGTTTCTTTCATATTCTACCTACATTTTTTCACCTTCTCAACCCCACCCGAGGTTGTTTACGCTGGCCAGCTGCGGTCAGCTAACGCTGGACGTAATGTTATCTAAACGCACCTGTTCGACCAGAGAAACATTTCTCGGGTCCGCTTTAAGTGTTAGAACGAGCCAAGACGGTTTCTGTGAAAGAAACGGTTCGTTAGCGGCGGGTACCCTCTGTGGTCCCAACAGGGGAATTTCTCTGGTCGCTTTAAAAACGTTTGATGACGAGCGGCTGGTACCCTTTGAGGCCTGGGGAACTTTCGCACGATTTCTTTTGTCTTACTCTAGATTACGTCTTTCGCCGAACTTCTGTAGAAATACGCACGCCAGGTGTTCGGGGGGAGCGTCCCTTGTGATCTATAAGAGTAGACTGGTTTTAATAGACAAAGACATTCGTAAATTTTCCTGGCCCGAGATAGACCATTATGGAAATAAGGCAAACATTAACACAGAACTAAATGTTTTTCGCCTATTTCTTGGCATTTTTCGGGGTGAGTTGACATATCTTATAATTATAATATTAGATTCATGTTAGCTTTTATATATATCTGTTAGGGAAGTGAATTTATTTCTGAGAACTTCTCCTAGTAATTTATTCAGTGATAAGGTAGCGCTGTCTACGGCCTATTAAGTGGTGCTTAAACTGTTACGGTTTATCATGGGTTAAATGTTAAACTTACAATAACAGATATTAGGCGTAGAATCAGTCCACGAATGCTTACCATTGGGTTAAGAGTCAGCAAAAATTAACTGTCATTTCTGTAAGATAATGTCAGGTGTGGATTGTTCACTTTAAAACTGAATAGTGAGATGCAGGTAATAACTCTGGATTATAGGAGATAGTCACTTATTCCTTTTGATAGATATTTCCAGTGGCAAGGGAGGATCATTTATGCTTACTTGTGTGGCTAGGCACTAGTCTATAACTTTCACTGAAAGCAGTCACCAGGCATAGATATAATTATATCGTATGATCTAGCCACAACTGTATTATAGCAAGAACATTGCATTTTCTTTTTACTCATTGTGGAATGCTAATATATTTCCCCAAGGGGACATACGATTTATTTGTGTAATGTCAAATGCTGTAATCTGTTTATGTAAATTCATTTAATGTTGTAAGATGAATAAGCATATTCATTTAACTGTAACTACAGGTTAGGTTTCCTGTATGTTGAGATTGGGAGAAGAGGAGTAGATTTTTGATGTCAGAACATTTACTGACAGGTACCTGGGGGTGCAAAAGATATTAAGCCTATGCGGGCGCGTGTTGATAATTGATATTTTTAAGGAACAGGAGACATGGTTAAAGACAGCTCTAAACTATCATAGCAATAACTACAATAAATTTAATCCCATAGTGGAGCGAAACTTTCTGTATAAAGTTAGTGTGATTTATTATTTGCTTGAAGTAAAAGGGTGTCTCTTTTCGGTCTCAGTTTCAGGGGGACCGACTCGCGAGAGCCGATTCCAGTCAGGCGAAGAACGAAATATTCTCTTCGATCTAGAGGGTTCTGAATACCGCTAGCGTCACGAATCGTCAACCCCGTTCCTGAATCAAAACCCCTTTTTGTCAACGCCAAGTCAAGCTCACGCAGTGCAACGGAGCCAACGCAAAATCTGGAATCGCCAAACGCAGTAGTAGTTCTCTACTCGCCTATTGGATTACCAGCCAGAGCATTGCGGCTTCCAGAATATCAAACCCGCTCAGCATGCCTATAGCAGAATTCCATCTCACCCGCCTTTTTCGTGCCTAAACGGGGCACTCAGCAAACCACAGCCAAACCAGTTTAAACAGGATTTACAGCCAAGCGGAGCCTTGCGCCGGATAAGCGCGCCTGGGTCTCTTTGTCCTCAAGTGACTTCTTCTGGTGTATTTCCTGGATACTTAAAACCTCGCACGTCAGCAGGAGATAAACAGCGTCCCCCAGCCCAACTCGCGCCAGTAGGGGGGGGGGGGGGTCACCAACGATAGCGCCTATACAGTGATGTTATTCAGGTTAATTCCATTACCGATGGAGGATATATACGAAAACACCACTTACTGGAGTTACTTCAGCTGGTCCCCGAAAACCGAAGGATTGTCACTCGATTATTTATCTCTTTGTGTTCTACAGGTTTTATGAATGGTGATCTGTGTGTGTGGTTGTTGGTGTATATGATTATTGATGAATATTTGATTATTGAGGTAATTTTATGTTGTTGTGATGATATGCATTATTTTCATGCTTTTCTTCTTTAATAAATTTTACACATTTATTAATGCGCTGTTCACGACCTTTCCATCCATATTTGTATTTTAGCTCTTTACTATAATCTCTATGTATGATAAGAGAAAAGGGAGAGAGCAGGAGATGCTTAGACAGACATAAGTGAGTTGAGGCTTGGAGAGAGAGATCATTTGAATAAATCTTCTTCCAGGTTGTCTCAAGTCCATCTCCTATTTACACCTTTCTGTGTGTGTAATCTATAACTCTGTCAGTCCACTATCACTTGTCGATTTCACTACAGTTGTCCAACTCGACAAATACTCTACACTCCAACTCAACCACGACAAATGGGGTCTCGCCGCGGAATTTGAACTACATCTGCAGCAATCGCAACAGATGAGGTTGCAGTCTGGTAGGAATCTCTCACAAGATTCTATTCTGATTCTTAGAGTTTAGTGTTCGGCAGATTATAGGAATTTCTTTCCCCTAGACATATCGAACTGTTTCTTTTGGGTGGAAGTCGGAACAGCGTTTTTTCTCCACAGCAATCATAAATATTAAGTTACATTTATTGTTCATGCTACACATGAGACAGCTGGTAAAGGTTGATGGTATCACTGCTGAGTTTTTGGTTGACAAATCTGACGACTATTGTTGTAAAAGTCAGAAAATTTTTTTTTTAAGGGTTAATATTTTTTCAGGAGTAGCTCTTTAATCTGAGATAAGAAGCTACAGATAGTCAGTTACTAGCTTGCATTTGTACCAAGGGAGGGTGTTCATTCGGACGATAGTAACCAATCCTCTCAATAGCTTAGTACTGACAGAACTGGGGTGAAGTGATAGTAAGTTTTACATCACTTACATTTTTTGGAGTTTTTTGGGGGGTTTGCTTGTCGCTCAGAGTAGCTACTAACTTTCTTGTTTTTAAAGTTCCCAGGCTAGCCTAGATTTTATTGATTATTAAGTTAATCAGCACGTAGTGGACTAGGTAACTAAGATCTCTAGGGTCTATCCTTCTATAGTGTTTGCTCACCCTGATATAATGGCCGATCTAGATAAAGTGCATAGGATTGCCCTCGAGGTAGCTAAGTACATGGAGTACAAGGATAGCGAAATCCAGCCCTTTCTAGAATTTGCAGTAAGCCTGCAGGATCAATACGAGGTAGACAATTGGTTTGACAGCCGTTTAATCTTGGCATGGTCCTGTAAACAAACTGGGGAGAGTGAAGCATTCACCCGACAGTATGTATAAGAAGTGATAGAAGATGAGAAGCAAAGGGAAAAGCAAAGACAAGAACGGGACAAGAAATTGGAAATGGAGCAACAAGAACGGGACAAGCAATGGGAAATAGAGCGCCAAGAAAGGGACAGAGAAAGCCAAGAAAGGAGCAGGCTACACCAAATCAGAATGAATGAACTGGATAGCCAAATTCGGAGGATGGGAACAGATACTAAAGGTAGTCACTCTAATTCCCCTTCTACTGTGCCCTTAACGGTCAACGCCCCTGCAAACCTTGCGCCCATGAAAGAAAACTTGCCTGCTAAAACCGAACCCCAACTCCAGAAAATTGACTTTCCTTTGGACTTGGATCCGAAGCCCGAACAAGGAAAGAATTTACGTCGGGATAGCAGACCTAATGCCACGGGGAAAATTACGCAACGTTCCCAGGCATGGAAACTGCTCAAAGGTGAGAGAGGTGCTAACAAGCATTGTAATACGGATTGTTCCCGTCTGGCAAGCGGCGAACCCCGAGCCTCTCATGCTCCAGACCGAGCAGCACCTAACCGACACGTGACGTCGAGAAAAGGGAGCCAAACCCTATCACGTTATATTTCGCACGATTCCCGGCCGGACAGCGAAAAACCATATGCAGAGGCGCATCCCTCCAACTCAGCGATCGTAGAATGGAGGCGCCGCTCCTCTTATCACCCTGAGCTTAAAAGGTGCAAGAATAAGTCGCCTGCTAAAAGGGTTAAACTTTCCAAACCGTTCCAAGGAACTTTGGAAAAACACACCGAGAGTTTTTTCTCGGGCACTTCGCGATCTAACGGGATCTCAAACCGTCCAGTCCTTTGCATGCAGTCTGCGGGGCCTGTCAACCAGGAAGTGGATCTCGCATTGCAGGACAAAGTTCAACTGACGCCAGTAACTTCCCCAGGGGAGGGCAAAGTTGACGTTTATGATGGACACAAGGTTCCAGGCGAAGGGATCCCTGGTATTCCATTTGAGTCTCTCACACTTCTCAGGGCAGAAGACAGTGAGAAAAGCTGCCTTACTACTGTACAAGGAGCCATTGTTGAGAGCCTTGGCTCACGTCATGCTAGTAATGGGAAAGCGACTCAACAAACTCTGCAACTAGCAGATATTACCTATCTGTCTTCACGGATAGAAGCTACGGAGATCTGTTATGATTTAGTAGACCCCCAGAATGCGATCGATTACTCTCTGCTTCAGGCAGCTGAGTTCTCTCATTCAAGTCGCATTATTCCAGTGGTCTCAACCCCACTGATGGACAGCAAAGTAGTCGCCTCCGCCAGGCCATTACAGAACAACTTGATCATTTCCGTTGACCAAGCCAGAGTTGTGACTGGCAAGGCAAGGAAAGCTCCAGACCCGCCTTTAGACGGCACAGGTCTGAAGATTGATCAATGCTCCCGCCGAAACAGCGGAGTAGGTGTGGAGAGGCAGAAGAAAAATGCTAGCATTTCTTCGGCCAACGAACGGCTTTATTTACCAACTAGGGTTACACGCGCGCGAAAAGTCCCTATAGACTGCAGCTATACAGGGTTATTCAAGTCCGCAACAGGTAAACCCATAACGGAAATTAAACAGCCCGAGTCCAGCAACGATTACACTGCACATAACAGGCGGATTACCTATGCAGTGGCCAGTGAGTTCAGGCGGGGCCGAAACTCACAACAGGTGCGGATAATTTTCCGGACCATAAACAGGCACAGCGAATTGCGGAAGCAAGGTCAGGTTCACACGGAAACGGGAGGCGTCAGTGCCGACTGGCCTCGCAAAATCCCATTCGCTGAACGTCTATTAGACAGAGGGAAGAAAAGAAATGAACTCGGAGCTAGTCATACAGACAGACAGAAATTGGAAACGTATTTGGTTTTATGAGTATAGGATGTTCCAATGACAGGTAACTAAAGACGATGGAAAAGATAAATTACTGTCATTTTTGTCCGTATTCCTCGAACTTTAAAAGGGGGGGCACTTGTCACGTGAAAGATAATTTATTTTACCATCTTGTCCATAATTTGATTACTCCTTTAAATGTTCTGTTTTCCGAGACATTTTGTATTTTCGTTTCTTTCATATTCTACCTACATTTTTTCACCTTCTCAACCCCACCCGAGGTTGTTTACGCTGGCCAGCTGCGGTCAGCTAACGCTAGACGTAATGTTATCTAAACGCACCTGTTCGACCAGAGAAACATTTCTCGGGTCCGCTTTAAGTGTTAGAACGAGCCAAGACGGTTTCTGTGAAAGAAACGGTTCGTTAGCGGCGGGTACCCTCTGTGGTCCCAACAGGGGAATTTCTCTGGTCGCTTTAAAACGTTTGATGACGAGCGGCTGGTACCCTTTGAGGCCTGGGGAACTTTCGCACGATTTCTTTTGTCTTACTCTAGATTACGTCTTTCGCCGAACTTCTGTAGAAATACGCACGCCAGGTGTTCGGGGGGAGCGTCCCTTGTGATCTATAAGAGTAGACTGGTTTTAATAGACAAAGACATTCGTAAATTTTCCTGGCCCGAGATAGACCATTATGGAAATAAGGCAAACATTAACACAGAACTAAATGTTTTTTCGCCTATTTCTTGGCATTTTTCGGGGTGAGTTGACATATCTTATAATTATAATATTAGATTCATGTTAGCTTTTATATATATCTGTTAGGGAAGTGAATTTATTTCTGAGGACTTCTCCTAGTAATTTATTCAGTGATAAGGTAGCGCTGTCTACGGCCTATTAAGTGGTGCTTAAACTGTTACGGTTTATCATGGGTTAAATGTTAAACTTACAATAACAGATATTAGGCGTAGAATCAGTCCACGAATGCTTACCATTGGGTTAAGAGTCAGCAAAAATTAACTGTCATTTCTGTAAGATAATGTCAGGTGTGGATTGTTCACTTTAAAACTGAATAGTGAGATGCAGGTAATAACTCTGGATTATAGGAGATAGTCACTTATTCCTTTTGATAGATATTTCCAGTGGCAAGGGAGGATCATTTATGCTTACTTGTGTGACTAGGCACTAGTCTATAACTTTCACTGAAAGCAGTCACCAGGCATAGATATAATTATATCGTATGATCTAGCCACAACTGTATTATAGCAAGAACATTGCATTTTCTTTTTACTCATTGTGGAATGCTAATATATTTCCCCAAGGGGACATACGATTTATTTGTGTAATGTCAAATGCTGTAATCTGTTTATGTAAATTCATTTAATGTTGTAAGATGAATAAGCATATTCATTTAACTGTAACTACAGGTTAGGTTTCCTGTATGTTGAGATTGGGAGAAGAGGAGTAGATTTTTGATGTCAGAACATTTACTGACAGGTACCTGGGGGTGCAAAAGATATTAAGCCTATGCGGGCGCGTGTTGATAATTGATATTTTTAAGGAACAGGAGACATGGTTAAAGACAGCCCTAAACTATCATAGCAATAACTACAATAAATTTAATCCCATAGTGGAGCGAAACTTTCTGTATAAAGTTAGTGTGATTTATTATTTGCTTGAAGTAAAAGGGTGTCTCTTTTCGGTCTCAGTTTCAGGGGGACCAACTCGCGAGAGCAGATTCCAGTCAGGCGAAGAACGAAATATTCTCTTCGATCTAGAGGGTTCTGAATACCGCTAGCGTCACGAATCGTCAACCCCGTTCCTGAATCAAAACCCCTTTTTGTCAACGCCAAGTTAAGCTCACGCAGTGCAACGGAGCCAACGCAAAATCTGGAATCGCCAAACGCAGTAGTAGTTCTCTACTCGCCTATTGGATTACCAGCCAGAGCATTGCGGCTTCCAGAATATCAAACCCGCTCAGCATGCCTATAGCAGAATTCCATCTCACCCGCCTTTTTCGTGCCTAAACGGGGCACTCAGCAAACCACAGCCAAACCAGTTTAAACAGGATTTACAGCCAAGCGGAGCCTTGCGCCGGATAAGCGCGCCTGGGTCTCTTTGTCCTCAAGTGACTTCTGGTGTATTTCCTGGATACTTAAAACCTCGCACGTCAGCAGGAGATAAACAGCGTCCCCCAGCCCAACTCGCGCCAGTAGGGGGGGTCACCAACGATAGCGCCTATACAGTGATGTTATTCAGGTTAATTCCATTACCGATGGAGGATATATACGAAAACACCACTTACTGGAGTTACTTCAGCTGGTCCCCGAAGACCGAAGGATTGTCACTCGATTATTTATCTCTTTGTGTTCTACAGGTTTTATGAATGGTGATCTGTGTGTGTGGTTGTTGGTGTATATGATTATTGATGAATATTTGATTATTGAGGTAATTTTATGTTGTTGTGATGATATGCATTATTTTCATGCTTTTCTTCTTTAATAAATTTTACACATTTATTAATGCGCTGTTCACGACCTTTCCATCCATATTTGTATTTTAGCTCTTTACTATAATCTCTATGTATGATAAGAGAAAAGAGAGAGAGCAGGAGATGCTTAGACAGACATAAGTGAGTTGAGGCTTGGAGAGAGAGATCATTTGAATAAATCTTCTTCCAGGTTGTCTCAAGTCCATCTCCTATTTACACCTTTCTGTGTGTGTAATCTATAACTCTGTCAGTCCACTATCACTTGTCGATTTCACTACAGTTGTCCAACTCGACAAATACTCTACACTCCAACTCAACCACGACAACAACAAAAATCTGAAAGGACCAATAAACTTACTTTACAACAGAAATCTGAGAGAATTCAGGAAAATTTGTAAATGATGTCTATAGTCTAACGATGTATTTTGATTACTGAATGACGTACTTCTTTGATTGACGTGATCAAGGCAGCATAGACTGTGTTGTCTGGATGCGGATTCTGATCAAATGTGGCCCGTCATCATCGGAGGATCGTTTTGGTGATAGGAAACAGATACTATAATCTGTTCATATGTTTCAGGTTCTTATCCGAAAAAGTAAAAACAAAAGCTTCTGATAAGAAGCACAACAGACTGCAATGTGTGATTCAAGGACCACCTGTGCAATCGCCAGATAGTAGCATTGTGGCTACCTGTGTAAGTGATGATAGGAAACTCTTCACAGAGCGATACAACAGGAAGCAATCTGATCATCAGAAGTAGTCCCCCCGTCCGACAAGTATTTCGGCCCGATATACTCCCGATATACTGAATTAAGTATCTTGGAAATCAATACCTGATGTATGACGAGCAGTGTCTGCAGTGAAAGGACCAGAATTAAATAAGTACTCCTTACTTTGAAGAAACAAGATTCAGAAGTCACCAATTGCCCGAAATGATGAACAGAGACATTGAAACCTTATAATTTTCCAACTAGTGATTTGTGTAAATATATATCTGCAATCTTTACCAAACTTCTATTTTAATAAATAAATGTACAGATTTATTTTATAAATCGCAGCTGACTAATGTTGTTTAAAATCCAGTTTCTATTCGAAATTTTGTTATTGTGTGGAAATTAAGAGAATTATTTAAAATTTAAATTGGTAGAGATAATTAATGAGCTGTATTTCACATTTCTGTTAATATCTTTTTAAAATAAAGAATCCCGTTCAACCCTCGATGGGTTATAATTAGGACAAATGGTGTACTAATTCAAGAACACAAAGTCAGATTTCCAATATCCATATATAGTACCTTCTTTCCTCCCCCCCCCCTCCCTTTCCACTTAGTCCAAACGGTGTATTAATAGAGACACCCTTGGAGCATAGAACAGGGGGAGCGAGAAGGCGACTTACTTCACACCTCTCTTCTACAGCTTCTGTAGCAATTTGTTTTACATGCTGACGTTGTTAGACCAAGACATAACTTCATATTAGTCACAACCTTACGACATGCATATAGGAGCAGTGGGCTATTCTTTCTGTTCCCTTAAAGCCCATCACCCACCCCCCACCCCACCCCCCCCCCCCCCCCCCCCCCGAAACTGTATCAGGAACTGAATGTTAACTCAGCACTAATTTTTTTTTACTTTAGCATTTCTATAGCACAAACACAGAACTATGTTACTCTTTCAGTATCTCCCAAACCTTTGTCGTGATGCGGAGTCACGCGCGAAGATGCGTTAGGCTTGGCCAGCACACCGGTGCGTCACAAAGTGTGTAAATAAAGTGTGGTTTCTCCATTTTGTAAAGAGATAGTAGGTTTGTTTTTTGTTTTTTTTACGAAATGCACTACCAGTAAGATAAACCTGTGATGTGTCACGAAATGGCACAGGTTTGATAAAGTGTGTCCCTTTTCAACAATAAAACCAAAAAATACTGTTCGTATTCTGTTTGTGTTACGGGCGTGTTTGTTTTAACTGCGGAAGAATTTTAATCGGCAAACCCTTGATACTTATTCGTTACTGCCTGTTTATTTACATTCAAACTTTATCTGGCAACGTGACCCCGAGCTGTTGGTCAGAATAAAGCAGTAAAAGAACATTTGAAGATGGAAGTGATTAGAAATCGACCAGTAACATGTAATCAACTGCTAGAGACTTGAACCTCTGGGCACGACGTCTGACAGTAGGATCGAGAACGGTGTTATTGTTACTGTGGTTCAGAATCGAACTCATTGTGCTCCGAGTAAACCCATAAGTGCTCAGTATCAACTGCGCAAATGTCGAAGGATATGAATGCTGATTGGTCCTGTAGCGCGCGGTGGTTGTATACACTCCTGATCCATCTTCTCATTCGTCCCTTTCTCCTAGATTTACTCTTGATGCCGAATTCCAGCAATCTGAGTCGTGCCGAATCTTCTTCTTCGGCTTCTTCACTTTTTTTTTTACATTTGGTCGCAACCCAGATCTGCCGACGACTTCCTGTTTATGTCAGGTAGCTTCATTTGCCCTCATAGTCCTTGGTAGAAGATCAAAGGGAACTAATGGTTATCCTGTTTCGTCTTCCAGGATTGTTGGCTCCACTCGAGAAGCAGACACACGACCTTCATCAATTTTCTTGAGGGAGACAGTTTATGGCAACGATAAAACCTCAGATAGGTCGCTCGATTTTTGAAAGAGATATATTTGTTTTGTTTGGCAACGAGAGAAACCGTAAAACTTATAGCTCATTCACGAGGGAGATAGATTTGGCTTGTGTGTGGCAACGAGAGAAACCGTAAAACTGATGGCTCATTCATGAGGGAGATAAATTTGGCTTGTGTACGGCAATCTCAGACCTCTTGTTCAAGGGGAGATGGATCTGGCTGTGTCAAAGCGAAAGAAGACGAGAATATGGTCCGGCTAATTCCGTCTCCACACTCTTCTACGTGTGTTTTCTACCAGAAGAAGCTTATCTTGTGCTTCTAGCCGACTGTCGTAGATTTTTTATAGGAGAATTAAGACTTGGGTTGGTCCCTTCTGATTAGATTTGAATAAGGGATAGTCACAGTGATAGATAGTAATAGCAATAGATTTCCACGAGTGAGATGGTAGAATGTGATAGAGGCTGTCTCTGAGATCGAGAAATCTTCTCTCTCTCTCACCTATCTTCTACGACAGATTTAGAGTAGTCAGACAGTCTAACACCTATACATATATTAATATATATATATATATATATATATATATATATATATATATATATATATATATATATATATATATATATATATATATATATATTACCACTCCCATGCACACACACAATTGACGACAGTGAGACACACAGACGTGGAAAACCGATAACAGTAATTATATAGATATTTTTGGAACGAAACTGACCGACACGCTGGAATAATTATTGAGTAGTTTAATTATCATAACAAACTTCTCTCACAACATATAAAATTACATCAAAGCATATGCAAATAGTCATACAGTCAATACAAATGCTACAAAATGATAGACCCACCGTATGATCTTATCCCTCACGGTATGCCCACAGTCCTGTTAGAAGAAAGTGATAGCCCCAAGGAATCAAGGATACATATGATTAGGTCTAATATTTCCCCCTTTTTAAGGTATGGACAGACTTGATATTCTGCTCTATTCTAAGGGAAAATATTGTTAGCAATAACTTGCATAAAGCAAAGTTACAACGTGGGTGAATCAAACAAAGAACATCCTTCAGTCTACTTTCACTCGGTTCTTTCATCAGGGCCCTGATATACTTACAATCGTGCTGTTGTTCGCCATTTGGCGCAAACTTTGGGACACTCAAACACTTTTTAACTGTTACTGTCGTT
Organism: Oreohelix idahoensis; assembly: GCA_024509875.1. Taxonomy (NCBI): domain Eukaryota; kingdom Metazoa; phylum Mollusca; class Gastropoda; order Stylommatophora; family Oreohelicidae; genus Oreohelix; species Oreohelix idahoensis. The sequence goes on along the minus strand of JAMPIV010008094.1, from coordinate 44,304 downwards.
TAATGAAGCGGATCCCAGCTCTGCAGATTTGTTTGTTGGTTTCATTAAAAATGGATCCCGGGAGCGTCTGCTTCATGCGATAGTTATTTCAGACTAAAGTTAGTGTCACTTGACTCACGAGGTAAGGATTAGGCTTAAGCGGGCACACAATGTCAGAACACGAGTCTGTCTATCTCTGAAGGCACACGCCCTGTCAGACAGGTGTTACTTGAAAACCCACGTGGTTAAAGATATAAAATGTTTATGTTTCTCACAGGTATGTCTCTGTACTAAACGCCGGCAAAGTTGGGTTACCCAAGTATTCACTGAATAAAGAAAAAAACACCATATGAAATATTTTACATATTATGTACTCAATATAACTTACGTTTTGAACTACAAGCATAGAGCTGGACTTGACGTTTAAACTTTCCCGTGAAATAAGTTATATATAAAAATCAAACATCATGAATTAGGAATACATACGTATTCCGTCAATACTCATGAGGCATCTAGCATTTATAAGTTAGTTTTAAAATATATTCTCTCGTCTGATTATTTAGAAGTTAAATTTAATTCATTTTAGCTACATGATTTATAGACTAGAAATTATAATTTATTCTGCTTTCCACTGAAACTCATCAGCTAGAGAATATACCAGACTTATAAATTATTCACTCTGCACAAAAGAACTCGGGAAATAAAATAAGCGATTTAACACTTAATCACTCGCAAAATCTAGATATACTAAATATAATATTTACCTCAACACAGAACTACGGTATCACAACGAAACTAAGAGATTTCACTTATAAGTTTAAGTATCTCGAACGAAGTGACCACGTCTACTGCAAAATGGAGAATGAGTGAAGTCGAGTTTCAAACTCTGGTTAATATCTTGAACCAGACAAAGGGTCCCAAGTTATTTTGCAAAAACGAAATAATCTCCCCTTTCCGTCTTAAACACCTTACGTATAACACTTCCCATTACTAGACGTTTGCCATAACTGACCTTCTCGTCTTCACACCTCATGCTGACCAGGGCCAACAGTGAGTGCCGTGTCAGATGGGATTTCCAGACAAAAGTCTCAAACTGCGCCTTGGAGGTGTCGGTTATCGCGCCTCACCTGAGCGCTCAGCCGATGCAACTCGTTGTGGCAGGTGAAAATGCAAACAATATGTCGCCTATAAGTCTGGCAAAAGCGAATATTCACAGTTTACGTCTACAACGCAATAACCTCCCGAGCCTGGCATCTACGTAATAACATCACTAGTGCGTTTCTAAATGAGAACAGACACTCGGCGAAAGTTAGAATGGGAAAATAGTAATGCTTATACCTTGTAGTCGCAAACGTACGAATGCGAAAAAGTACAAAAGGATAAAAGCGTGATAATAAGGTAGAGGACACGGGTAGAGAAAGAAAGGAAAATAGAAAATATATTGATCATAAACTCTCTGTGACACCGACGACTTTCCTTACCGTGCATCCTGTCAACCGGTGTTGTCTTGTCTTCACCACATTTCTCGCTAGAATGTATATGATTTATTCCCTCAGTTATTTGTTGTCTTATCAAGTACTTCTGCGTACAGTTTGTAGTCATGCTAAATCTGCAAGCCTGTCGCCAGGACGACGTCCACACTCTTTTCCAGATCAGCGCGGCAACCCTATAGCTTCTACTTGAACTCAGCACCCCACTGGCCAGGTCAAGCGTCGTGGGTCATCATGGGTTAGGCAGATTAGGAGAATATGTTCGGGGGTCTGGATTCCAGTTCCACGTGGACAGTCATTTATATGAGAGTCTTATCCTGTCAGTTTGATCCTTCTAACCTGAGTGCAAGACGCCGTTTCTTTAACTTTTTGTTCTCCGTGTTTCTGTCATCATCATCATCATCATCTTCCGTTTCACTCCTTATGGACAATGGAGCCACTACTACAGCTGGTCCCCCGTAATTGAAGTCTGCACCAAGTTGTCACGTGATCTGAAAGCCGTGGTCTCTGTAGCAGTTTGTTCTATATGTGGGTTTTGCCAGCCAAAAAATACCGTGCTGAAGTCGGATGTGTCGGCCGAAAGGCACAGATATCGCAGCTCCGGTGTAAACAGACACAACGCAACCAACGTCCTTTTCAGGACAAACGAGGAAGAAGAAGAAGATACATATACTCATATTAGTTGCCTTTTATGAATTGCCTGAATAAACGAACGAACGAACTGTACATTCAGAGGGTTGAGAACTGTGCACACAGGCACGTCTAACATTTCGCCCTTCTTTTCTCTTATCTTTTATACTGAATCAGTCTATTCTCACGTGAATTTTAAAATTTAATTTCAAGCAATCCAATGTTGCACAAGTAAATAACAGCATACTCAAGTTTACAGTATCTAATTATAGCCAAGAAATAAAATATGTTAAAAAGTACAAAACTCATAATTGAAATTTACCTGCGATATTATATATTTATTTGGAAACATAATCACATTAGGGGGGTATGTAATCAGCACTCATAAAGTATTCGAAAAATCTACGATTGTATGAATAAGGACTGACCAGTTATCCTTTTCTATCTTTGATTCATCAAAGACGACCCACAAGACTTGAACGGGGCTCATGTTTCTATGCCGTTTACTAAAAATTAGTTATACATTTGAGCTGAACATTTGTATTTTTCTCCGAGATCCCGATAACCGTTATGGTGCATGTACAAATAGAACTTTTGTTTTCCTTGTCCCTCCTTATAGATCGTGGAACGACCACAGCACCTGTTCATCTTGCAGGAAGCCTGCGTTAATATGCTCATGCAGCCGTGGTTTCTGTAGCAAGTTTTACATGATGAAGGTTCCAGCCCCATACAGAACCTCTTATTAGATACCTCTTACGATTGCCTTAGGTAGCATTAGTATTATTCTTTTTGTCTCCATAGAAACCCCAGGCAACTACTTAGGGCGAATCGGACTAATGCATGCTATTTGTCACGTAGTTAAAAATGTTACTAAACACGGTTTGAAATTTCACCGGTAAACGGTTATTGTAAATTTAATTACTGTATGTACTCGAGTATAAGTCGAGCCGACCATAAGTCGACCTTTGGACTTTAGGACTTAAAAATCACCCACAACAGAAGACCCGATTATAAGTCGAATGAGTTTTTGTTTTGTTTTTGTTTCTTTCGAATTCCCACATTGCATTGGAATTTTCTTAACTTTCTGCAATTTTTGTTTCATTTTCAGCTTAACCCTTTCCTATTTAAAACGCTTGAAATCGCCTCATTAATATGTAATAGGCATGTGAGAATAAATGAATTCAGTGTAAACGATGAGAGAAAGAAAAGACAGAATGTTAGACCTCTTATCAACTCTTTGAAAATAAATTTCATTTGTTCGCTCCAAAAGTCTGATTACTGTTCTCGGTCTTTCCTATGTAGCAACGAGATCACGGTACTTAGCGAGACCTGAGTTATAAATAGACTTCCGTTACATTAAAATACTTCAGTTTTTCTGAATTTTCTTTTTTAAACGTGAAATGATTTTTCATTACTTTTTTTAAACCAAGGCTTTCCGGGCGCTCAAATATTTGCTCTGGGATCTGAGAAGTGACTTCTTATTTGATCAGGATATTAAGTAGCAGCGAGATCTTGAATTCTAGCGAGACTTGAGTTATAAATAGATTTCTAGTAGGCCTACATTAAAATGTTTCCATTTTTCAGAACTTTTTTAAGAGGCATTCGATACTATGATTTCTTTATTTTATTTTATTTATTTTTTTTTTTTTTCGTACGCCCGCTAATACTCGAGGCGAAATCTCAGGTTATTATTTTATGTCTAACCTGACATTGATTTTACGTGAGTATCCCTTTTTTCTTGTACAGAGACAGTTGTCCCTCGCCATTCAGGCAAATACTCTCCGATTTCGGAGGTACCCATTATAGTTGGTCGGCTCAGGAGCCGCCAATCCCTGGTCGACGACACTTCTTCAAATGTCCTCGCCAGGTCTCGAGTTAATCCAGTCCAAATCCCGGTCGACGAAAAATCCTCAAATGCCGTCACGCGGGTTTGATCCCGGATCACCCGGTCGCCAGAGCGGTGTGGTAACCACTACGCTAGCGCGGCTCCCTGATTTCTTTTTAAAGCCAAAGCTGTCCATGCAGTCGAATATTTGCTTTCGGATATGGGAAATGACTTTTTTATTTGACAAGGACGCTAACAGTGCGGCCAAATCAAATGTGGATATTGAATAAAGGCCCGATTTAGACTCTGACAGTGACACTGACGAAATTGAACCTTATGAAAGAAGTAATGAAATCGCTGATAGATCAAACGATGGATGCTGGTGAACAAAGCGTACTCCAGTTGAAATTTGTGACTATATAGGAGTTCAAATTGTATTATTTAAGATATTTTGATAAAATCATTTAATGAAGCAGCACGTTTATATCTGAAGGATACCAGTGTGCTGCGGTAAGGACCGGAGGGTAAGGGAAGGGGGGTGACGTATAATAGAAAAAAGAGTCTACAGGAATCCGACAGCTTATTGCAACCTAATAGCTGCACTCTGATTTGCTAGCTAAACATGCATCTATAGTCTATACCAACTGTCTATTTCTGCAACGTACCATGTTGTCCCGACTTCTTTTCTTTTAACACGAGCTAACGAAATGTTTACAAACTTCGTGACCTGTCAGTCATAACAGGAAAGCAAATCAGGCTGTGTTTACCTCGTCCTCTCACGCGATCTTCATCTGTCAATCATAATAGCTCTCAGACAGGCAAGCACGTGGGAGAGACGAAACACAGACCCTTTGAAGGTTTACTCACGGGAAGTTTAGAACTCCCCCTGGGCTCTTTGATCTTGAGAAGCGGGCATTCTACAAGGTAATCCGTTAGCCGAACGGAAGCTGTGGTGCCGGTCAAAAACTCTAGACGAGAAACTTTGATCGACCGACACGAAGGCTTTTATCTTGATACGCCTTATTTCTGAATTCTCCGTTCCACACCGGGACGCGAAATTAACTACATTAAAGATCAGAGGAATCGAATGATATATATATATACTGATGTTTTCTTAAACATCAGTTGTCAGTCAGAAGTTGGAAATAGTCTAACGCATTCCTAGAACCAGTTTTTCTTGTTGGAAGAGTGTCTTATAGTGATTTGTTCGTGGAGATCTTCATTTCTGAATTTTCTGGTAAAAGGATAATAGTGCTAATGATTTAAGAAGTGATAGCTTTTAACATTTATTCTTCACTTAGATTTTTCTTGCTAATAAAACGAGTGAAATAAAGTAACGTGTAGCGATTTCATACCAGATATTCTATTAAAATGTTAAATCACGCCACCCGCATACTGTACCTTAGACTGTAATTATGTTAACAGTGTAGGCAGATGCGACACTTAATCTCTACAGGAGAGAGATAACCCCGATGGTTTAGCTGACTGGACGTATAGGAAATAAAGCGACTGATAGTGGGAGTATAGAATTCACGTTATATTTCATTTGTGCGTATTTGTCATTACAGAGTCTATTATTTTAATAACATACGACAAAACTACCAGACACCGAAAATTTAATAGCTATTTAATGACAGGCGATCATTGTTTAGGTAGCGCGAATGGAGAGATTAAATAATAATTAACATTGTACGCTGACGCCGGTGCGAGCAGGGGCCGTGCAAATTAACATAATTCAGTCTGACCGAACTCAGCTCCAGCGGCGTTTGTTAACATGTAGGCATAAGGAAACCCTGTGTGCTTTTTAAATTTAATCAGGACTGACGGAGTGGAGAAGAGATCGTCTTGTCCCGTTTGTGTATAGATATAGTAGTAGCATTTTTGTTATAAATGTTTCTTGTATTCTTCGCAGACCTGATCACAAGGGCGGCCAGCGGTTTTTTTTTCTGATTTGTTATTTTTCTCCTTTTCTTGGCTTGTGCGTCACCAATTTCATTTGTAAACGGGCACTCGCCAGAGAGTATTGGAGGACAATACATTTTTAACACTGGACTTACCAAACTCAGTTTTATATTTTTGCCAGCCACAGTAGTGAACATTATTTTTATCCCGACTCCTGACAGTCGTAATTCAAGGGGAGTATACCTCTCTGAATACCTACACTGTGCAGAATCGGCGCTTTTAACACAGAGTTGGCCGATAGAAGAACCATCATCATCATATGAACATATATTTTAGCAACCAGATGTTTCCCAATACTGGAAGTATTTTTTCCCGTTAAAGAGTGAACCTCAAGAACTCTCACAGTTTTAACTATTTGTAATAACACTTCTAGGAGAAGCACCATATTAGGCGTTCACCTCATTAACTAATTTCTGGGGATGGACTGGGGCCAATTTGGATCTGCGACAACTGGGGTGACAGAATATTAAGTGAATTAGATAATATATTCATGGACTAATTCTATTACCAAGGGATATTACAGACCTACCATACCAGGCAATTAGGTAAGAGTGTGAGAGTGGCCACTGCTTGAAAGAGTGTGAGAGTGGCCACTGCTTGAAAGAGTGTGCGAGCATTTTTCTTGTTTGGGGGAAAACTATCCATATATCTGATTTGTCTGAAATTTTGTTTACTTTACTGGGTCTCATAGAGTACCAATACTGTTCATTCTGTAACATAGTGCTAACCTTCAACCTTTTGGGGGTTTTTTTCTCTCCATTTCGGGGGAGGGTGCAGTTTTTCTGCTTTATTTCATATACATGTAAATGACTCTTTTATCTTTTTTTTAGATATTTTGATGTTGTCGAGTTTAAATGAAAATAAACTATAAAGAAGCTTATCTTTGTGTGTTGGTCAGACCCATACCCATTTATCCTTAGTTTTTCACGTTTGTGTTTCTTGTTGTCACATAGCTGTGTGTGTGTAGAGAACTTTATCTAGTCTTGATAGTGAGGTAAAAGCTGTCTTGCAACAAAGTACAGTCGTACAGATAGGCTGGCAGAGATAACCTAATCACTCCAGATCTTTTTCTTCAATTCTACCACCTGTGAAAAATCTATTTCTATACCTTCTCGCGTATCTGTCGACATCCACTCTACTTAGACGGGCAAAATAAAACAATCACCCTTTCGTACGACACTGGGGCATCACTGACCGGTTTCACAAACTTTTTTTTTGGACTCGAATATGAGTGGGGTCAAGTTTTTGAAGGTCCAAAAAAGGGAAAAATGTCTCGACTTATACTCGAGTATATATGGTATTTATGTAGTCGTTCCTTTTTTTACTCTGGTTTGTAGAGGTTTGCCAGAGAGAGCGCTACACTATCCTATCGGCTGTCTTCCTCCTGGCCTGGTTCCAGTCTAGTCCTCGGTCCTTCAAAGATTGTCTAATGTTGTCCTCCCAGCAGACTCTTGGTCGTACTGGAGGTCTGGATTCCTGGCTTGTCGTGGTAGCCGATCTTCTCCCATTCTGCAGACATGGCCAAACCATCTTAGTTGGGACTGTTCTACTTGGGTCTGCAGGGGTTCCATTTTTAGGCATTGACGTATCGTCTGGTTGCGCACCATGTCTCTTCTTGTTACTTCAACCACCTTCCTCAGATACCTCGTTTCTGAGGTTTGGATCTGGCTTCTGTGGGCTGTAGTCCTTGACCATGACTCGCATCCACAGGTCAAGACTGGAATATTGGTGGCGCGGTATACAATATTGTAAACAAAATAAGCAATTAAATAAAAACCTCAGATAGCTACATTAATTCTTAAAGGACACGAGGCTAGTTTTCAGGGCCAATTTTCCAAGCTGATCGTGCTGGAAAGCCAGTTTTCAAGGCCAATTTTCCAAGCCAATCGTGATGGGAAGCCAGTTTTCATGGCCAATTTTCCAAGCCGATCGTGTTGGGAAGCCAGTTTTCATGGCCAATTTTCTAAGCCGATCGTGTTTGGAAGCCAGTTTTCATGGCCAATTTTCCAAGCTAATCGCGATGGAAAGCTAGTTTTCGGGGCCAATTTTCCAAGCCAATCGTGTTGGGAAGCCAGTTTTCAGAGCCAGTTTTCCAAGGCAATCGTGATGGGAAGCCAGTTTTCAGGGCCTATGCATTTCAACAAAATTTTTGTTTTGTGTTGGCCCAGTTTTAAACTTGATTAAATCTCATTCATTTTCCGTTACCACAATGTTTAACACTACAGTACTTTTAAAAAGATTTGAAAGAACCGACCCATAAACTGTAACACGATACGAAAACTCAAAATGACGGAAAAAGTTTAGTGTCAAATATGAACGTGCTTTAAGAGTTAACTATAAGCACAGTACTTACTACCCAAACACCGTATCTAAATCTAAAATGATGTTATCGATTGTAATAATGACTGTTGCGAAGCCGGCACGTGTGTTACTTAGCCTCTATATTTATCATATGTTACTTAGCCTCTATATTTATCATATGTTACTTAACCTCTATATTTATCATATGTTAGTTAGCCTCTATATTTATCATATGTTACTTAGCCTCTATATTTATCATATGTTACTTAGCCTCTATATTTATCATATGTTACTTAGCCTCTATATTTATCATATGATAGGAAACTCTGTATAGAGCAGTACAACAAAAGGAAATCGGATCATCAGAAACGGTCCGCTAGACGGACAGCTGTTTCAGCCCTTTAATCTCCTTTACACACAAAGTGTCAGCCTCCTGTTTTCTTTTTTCAACATGTTCTGGGAATAGAACCCACTCCACATTGGCTGCGACTTCCAATTTCACTCCAGGTTTTATCCATGCTGCCTGTTTCAGGCAACTGTGAAAGTAAGCACTATCATCATCATTTTCCTCTGCGCTGCTAACAAAGCATGGAGCTACTTCTGCAGCTGCACCAAGCAGCCACGTGCTTTCGCAGCAGTTGTTTCTGTTACAATGCCTTTTCCATGATAAGGTTGCCAGCCCCAAGCAGAACCTCAGATTAGTCGTTAATTGTGTTAACTAGCCTCTACATTTATCATTAATATATATAAAATCCCAGCTTTTTTTGTCACTAACACTAAGGGATGCAACTTTGGTTGAAAGTTAGACATTAATTGTATTGTGTCCCTTATATGTACACTCCCGAAAATCGTAACACTCGACAAAGAAAAGTGCGCAAATGACGATGTGCACAAAAATATATTTATAGAATGTGTGATCCCGTATACACACATTGGGATCCTCGCTGCTGCTACATAGTTCGTGTACTGTGGTGATGCAGTGGGTTTTTTAAATACCTTTGAATAAGTAAAATTGCAGTTATGTATCAGTACTTTTGAATTTAATTCCCGCCTTATGACGGGCTTTTACACTAGTAAAGTAATAAAGAACAACTACTCACGAAATGCGGAAATCAGACTCAACGAAATAATGAAAACAAAAGCGGTGACAAGAATTGCACTTCGGGTCATGGTATGTTTTTTAAGCACGTTCAGCGCTTGAGAACTGTATCTCCAACAATAACCTGACGTGAAAAGCCACTTCCCTCTATCTCCGAGGTTAAAGTAACCGTCACAAGATAATATTTAGAGATAAGGTGGGAAATTAGAGATGTGTCGTGGATTGGCGGAAATCGTGGAGCTGGTTAAAGAATGCCTTTTATTTTTTGGTTAGCTCTCTTATCTGTTTTCTGTTTGAAATCGTTACATTTTTGAATGGTGTTTTAAGTCTTGTAACGGTAGAGTAACATTGAATATGCATAAATGCGTTGTCAGATCGTATTCCTCATTAGTATTATCACAATCTGATCGTATCAATCAATGAATATACCCTTTAGCTCTCCAAGGGGCATAGGCCTTCAACAAACACATGCCAAGTCCTCCTGTCACGTGACATCAGCTCAAGGTTTTTTTTCCTCGTTTTCCTCCCCATTTTCACTTCTGTCTCCTGCTCTCTTTTTAATGTATTCTTTTTTTTGCTCTACCTCTGTCTCTTTTACCCTGGGGATTCCAGAACAAGGACTGCCTTGTAATGCTATCAACAGGTTTCCTCAGTGTGTGTCCTATCCGTCGCCAGCGTCTTCTACTCATCTCTTGTTCCACTGGCACTTGTCTGGTCCTGATGACTTTCTCATACGATCATTTTCTTCCTCTCTATGCCCTTCCACCTTGTCTCACAGAATCCCTGGGCAACAATCCTGTAATTCTCATTATTGCTGCCACCTGTACAGTTTTGCCTTTTTCTTTTAATCATATCGTATCGGTGTGTCGTGATTGAGTTAAGTTGTTAGACTATTTGTCGAGTCAGACAATTGTAGTGAAATCGACAATGAGAGTGGACTGACAGAAATAGTGTGTAAAATAGGGTGAACCTCAGACCACTTGGCAGAGGATTCACTAAAGCTATCTCTCTTTCCAAGCCTCAACACACTTATGTAGTCTTAAGCACCACCCGCTCTCTCTCCTTTCTCTGTTCAAATAGAGACGATAGTAAGAGCTTGCAATATTAAGTATGGATGAAGGGTCGTGAACAGCGCGTTAATAAATGAGTAAAATTTATTAAAGGTTCTTGAAAGAAGAAAATATATGAAAATAATGTATATCAGCACAATAACATAAGAAAGGCATCAATATTCACATCGTTAACAAGTATCCAATTAAACACCCATGAACAAACACCACAACAACACAAAACCTGTAGAACACCGAGAAATGAATAAACAGAGTTACAATCGGTCCGCTTTTGTGGGACCACATGCAATAACTCCAGTTTGTGACTTTATATGTATATATCCTCCTATAGGTGATGAATTACACGATAAATCCACTGTAGGCGCTATCCATGCACCGTTGGTCACACACTAATCACGAGATAGACTGTATATCACTCTGTCTATATTCGGCTGACCAGAAAACACACAAGACGAGGTCAATTTAGGACAACCGGTCCATTGCGCTATTATCCAGGCGCGTGAAATTAGGCCTGCGTACTTGATGTTAAATCCGGTTTGGCTGGCTTGAACTTTATTTGTGACTGAATGCTCCGTTTAAGCACACAGTCTGGTGTTTTCAATTCTGCCGAAGACGCTGCGCTGATAGATATGCTGGAAGCTACAATGTTCTGACTGGTGATCAAGAGGCGAGTAGGAAACCACTACTGCCAACTGCGTTTTTCAGATTTGCTTTGGCTCGTTATACACTGCGTGAGCTTATTTCCCATTTAGAGGGAAGGGCGTTGAATAAGGGTTGTACTTCAGGTATAGGTGACAACTCGTGGTGCTAATTGCTTTCAGGAATCGTGAGATCGATGAGAATTTTACGTTCGTCGCCTGACTGGAATCTTGCAATAGCAATGGGGTGCCCTGAAACTGAGACCCAAAACAGACAACCTTTATATCAAGCAAACAATAAAATTACAATAACGTTTTAATAAACAATTATGCCCCACTATGGGATGTACAATTATTTTAATCATTGCTATGATAGTCTCGGGCTGTCTTTATCCATGTGAGTCGCCCTCCTGTTACTTCCACTCTATCAATTATCAGCATGCGCCCGCATAGGCTAATATATCTTGTGCATACATGTACCTGTCAGCGAAATCTACTCCGTCCTCTTCCAACTCAACATACGGGATATCTAACCCTGTAGTTCCAGCTGAGTGGATATGTTATTCATCTTACCACATTAAGTGAATTTACATAAAAATACAGCATTTAGACATTACATAATAAATTATATGCGTCCCTTGGGGGTCGATAATCAAAAAGGGAAAAGTAATAACCTCCCAAAAATTGAATACATGAAAAATGCAATGTTATAGCTAAGCTAGTACGTTGTGACTTAAACATAAGATATAATTATATCTCCAGCTGGTGGCTGCTTTCTGAATTGCTGTGAAAGTTATAAACTGGTGTCTAGCTACACAAGTAGGCATATAAAAATTCCACACAACCACTAGAAGTTTTCTCTCAGAAAGTAATAAGGTACTACCTCTTTTAATTCAGAGTTAAAGCGCACGCACATCACTATCCAGTTTTTAAGTGAATAACTTACACCACTGACATTTCCTTAAAGTAATGACGCTTTTGACTTACTCTTAACCCATGGTAAGCACTGAACGGACTATGAGGTTTTCGCCTAGTAAGTATCTGTTATCGTAAGTTTACCATTAACCCATTGTAAACAATAACGCCTAGGAGACACCTGACTGATTAAGCACCCGTTAACTAAGGCGGTAGACGGCGCTACATTATCACTGAACTAATTACCGGGAGAAATCACCTAAAATAATTCAAGTTACACTCCTATCAGGTATATATAAAAGCTAACATGAATATATATATTATAAAAGATATCTACTTACCCCGAGATGACGAGAATAGGCAACACAATCTAGTTATGTTGTGCTAACATCTGCCTGTCTCATTTGGTCATCTACGGGCTGGAAAATTTTACGAGTGTCCTTGACTGAGTAAAATTATCTAGATTTATAGTCTACAGAGACGCTACCCACCTCACCTGTTTCCACAGATGTTCGGCGTATAACGTCATCATGAGTAAGACAAATATTATTCTAGAGTCTACATCAGAAGACAACAACCGCGAGAAAGTTTTCGTAGATAAGACGTAATATTTATCTGTGCTCCGATCAAGAGCCACAACAAAATCACGGAACGAACGTGAGTTTTGTCTCCCCTTTGCTCCCGCTACCGACTATAGTAGGCTAGCGGTTCGCTTCAAAGAAACTATTTCTCGCTGGAGATCAAACCTGTTACGAGCCACACGCGTTTCCCCTAGTCAGGCAACACAGGTAATATTATCATTACAGCTTACGTAATGTTATCGTAAGCTGGCCGCTACTGACCAAGTGGGGAATTTATAATGAAGGCCAGAACGAAATCAAAGCCGCGGGGTGGGGTCTGAGAGGAGAATAATGGCTACGTAGGTAAAATTTGGAAGAAAAGAAAACTGAAAGTGCAAAAAGAATCGAGGAAACCAGAACATTAAGAGATAAGAAAAATGGGACGTGTTGGTAAAATAAAATTAACAGTCAAATCCGTGACACGGTGTCATCATTTTCGCTCCATGTGAAGCATGGGGTCACCACAGCAGCTGGTCCACTTTTACAGGAAACCAGCACCAAAGCATTCATGTGTTCTTGCAGTGGTCATTTCATTTTACATGATGAGGTTGCCAACCCCGTGTACAACCTTATAATAGTCGCCACTTAATACATGCCTGAGTGAACGAACGAACAAACGAACTTTTTTTCAAAGAGTTGAGAATTGGGCACGCAGGCCCGTCTGACATTCTGCCCTTCCTTTCTCTCACCTTTCATACTGAATTCATTTATTTTCACATGCATTTTACATATCAGTTTCAAGGAATTCAACGTTGTAAAGTAAAATAAAATAGCACACTCATATTAACATTAACTGCTTATAAACATGACATAAAATATGTTGAAAAGTACAAACATCGTCATTAGAACCTACAGTTGACATTATAAGAAACGATAATCTGATTGGGGGGAAAAGGGGGGGGGGGTGTGGCATGTAATCAGACCTCATAGTATTCGAAAAGTACGATTTTATGAATAGGGAAGTATTCACAGGGTGCCAACGGGCAGTGGTCTGGGTCCCCGGGAGAGTAAGAGATTGTTTATTTGACAACTGATTAAGCTAGATGAAGGATAGGGGAGAGTAGACTGCCGTGGGGTCCTCTGGCACAGCCCAATTGCTCGACCGCTCAGTCTGCCCCTGAGTACTCCTACTCTTTGTTCGTCTCACCGGCAACTACATGTATGAATTCTTTTCGTTTCGTTTCTTAGTCTTCCTTGTCTACCGTGAGGTGTAGAGGTTTGTCAGAGAGCGCCACCCACAACAGAAATATTTACAGAATGTGAGATTTATGTATACACACATTGGGATCCTCGCCGGATCTAAAGAAGGAGATCGGAGCACTGATGAGTCAATGTGAAATGAAGATAGTCCTTTCAACCAAACTAGAGAGCGATATGTCTCTCTTGTCATTTAATCAAATTTTAAGGCAAATAGATAAATGGCCCCTTGTGCCATGGACAATGTTTGCCTTACGTATGAATTCACTCATCTTTTTTTTTTTTTTGTCATGTCTACCTGATCTATCACATCAAGAGGATTTTACTTTTCCTCTTTATTTTCATTCATGTGCAAAGTATTATCCATTATTCAACATTATAATGAGTTTCTTGTGGATTCTTTTAACATTATGTGTCCACTTTGCTGCCCAATGTAGTTGCCTGGCGTCTCTGATTAGACATGACACGGACACAGAGGCGGATCACTATGAAGCTAATGAAGCTTCAGCTTCATTGCCCCCAGGTCCAGTTTTTTCTGTATGTTTGTTTCCCATCCCCCAACACTTTATTATAAAAGGGGCCGCTCTAAGAGTTAAGCTTCAGAGCCCCCTCCCCCAAACGTTCAAGCTTCAGGGCCCCTAAAATGTAGATCTGCTACTGCGACGACACTGTTTCAAATGTCCTCGCCAAGGTTCGGACCTGGATCACCCAAATGCCAGCGCAGTGTGGTAACCATTACACCATCGCGGCTCCCAAGGCTATTTCTATCTCCATAGAGCTTTTCTAGGAAAGGTACTTGTGATGGCCACATATGCTTTCTCTGTTCGTCATATGTTGAGCATCTTTGAAGCAGATGTTGGTCAAGGGTGACTACTATGCGGTTGTTCAAGAGGCTGGCAACCATATTAATGTTAAACAAATAGCTACAAGAACCACCGCTGTAAGAGCACATGACTGCCCTGGTGTAGTCATCCTTAAGTCAACTGGCTACAGTGGGGATTATATGCTTCATTTGGGAGCGAAAAGGGAACATTAATGAATTAATGGGATGAATAAGGAAACGACAGTGTCACGGAAAACACCCAGGCAGGGGCGTATTAATGAGAGAGAGGGGGAAGGAGGGAGGGAGTGGGGGAGAGAGAGAGGGGGAGGGAGGAACTGGAAAGCATTGGCGATCTTTAAAAATTCTTACCTTTAACACCATTCACCTTGTAAATAGAACAGTTAAGGTCATCATCACTATTATCATCATCATCATCGTCATTATAAGCATCATTACCCTCCAGCCTTCCAAGCAGCAAAGGCCTTTACCTGACGCATGCCAAGTCCTCCTGTCACGTGCCATCAGCTCAAGTCGTTCTATGTCTTCAATTTTTATTTTTTTATTTCTCCGTTTCTCTTCTCCATATGTGTTTCTGTCTACCTCTGCCTGTCTTGTTCTGGGGATTCCAGAAAAAGGACGGCCTTGTACGGCTATCAACATGTTTCCCATTGAGCATCCTATCCAGCGCCTTCTTCTAATCTCTTGATCCACTGGCGCGTGTCTGGTTCTTGTCATCAGTTCCGCATTGGTTACATTATCTTCCCATGTCTATTCTACGCAATTTGTGAAAGTGTAACTTTTCGTTGTGGCTGTGGTGATGTTGTGGTTCGTGGTACAACAGTTAATATAATAGTTATCCATGCCTTATGATTTCATCAACAGTAAAGAGACCAGATTTTCTAGTCGCAAAGTGGGACTCCATCACCACCATCATCATCATCATTATCCAGTACCTGCCGACTGACGCTAACAATCATGCCTCACCACTCCATGCCGTCTCCGATGACTTGCATCAGCTGTAAGTTCGATTTCTTTCCATTCCATGTCATCAGTGTGGCGTCAACCTCTAATTATAAAGGTACCGGGTTCGATTCCCAGTAGAGGAAATATCATTTATTGAAACTTTTTTTTTGTCAGACCTAGTGGTCCTAATGATGTCATACTCCCCCCTGGTCTCCTGGTAGTGAGATGATATGCCTAGCCTTCTCGGATACGGGCGAATAAATAAAATGTCCCGTGTGCAAGTTGCCAACGTTAAAAATCCCTCGGCAGTTGGAAATCGTAAAGGGTAGGCCCCACTGCCGCGGCCCTGGCAGAATTTAAAACTTAGAAACCTACCTACCACCAAAATATTTATAGAATATTGTGATTCCTTTTTTCTTTTTTTCTTTTTTTTTTTGTTTTTTTGCGTTCGCCCGCTAATACTCGAGGCGAAATCTCAGGTTATTATTTTATGTCTAACCTGACATTGATTTTACGTGAGTATCCCTTTATTTCTTGTACAGAGACAGGTGTCCCTCGCCATTCAGGCAAATACTCGCCGATTTCGGAGGTACCCATTGCAGCTGGGTCGGCTCAGGAGCCGCCAATCCCTGGTCGACGACACTCCTTCAAATGTCCTCGCCAGGTCTCGAGTTAATCCAGTCCAAATCCCGGTCGACGAAAAATCCTCAAATGCCGTCGCCCGGGTTTGATCCTGTGTCACCCGGTCGCCAGAGCGGTGTTGTAACCACTACGCTAGCGCGGCTCCCATGTGATTCCTTTATACCGACATTGGGATTCTCGCCGGTGCTACGGAGTTCGTGCACTGTGCTGAGATCCTGCTTGTGTGATCTAAGGGAGGAGATCGGAGCACTGATGGAGTTGCCCGTGTGCAGTGAAGATAATCCTTAAAACAAAACAAAACAAAACCAGTATATTAAGGCATTTATCTCTTTTTTCTTTTCCTTTGGAGTTAAATGTACCCGGCGTTACCATGATATTCATCATCATTTATCCTCAGCTGCCGAAGAAACATAAAAGGTAATTCCATATGAGATACTGCCGTAGGGGAGTGAAGTGTTGGAAACTTCATCAAGGAAGGGGGGGGGGAGTTCCCTTTCTCGCTGCTATCTCCTTCCCCTAACTCAAAATCAAAGTTAGGTACTCATTTACAGCTCGGTAAACTAGACCGTGTCGATACCGTGAATCGAACCTGGCTTCTTTGCCGCGAGAGACCAGCGCTCAAACAAATGTTAATCGGACGCTCCTAAGGAGCATAGGCCCTTCAATAGATTCATTCCAAGCCCCCCCCCCTCCCCCCCCCCCCCCCCCCCGTCCTGTGCCATAATTATTCAATATCTTTTCATGTCATCTTTATCTCTTTCATGGCTGTCTCCAGTTCTTTTCTTTCGTGCTTCTCCCCCCAACCTCTGTTACCCTGATAATTATATAACAAGGACTGCCTTGTAATGCTGTAAGAAGATTCTCTCAGTGCGTGTCTTATGCAACGCCACTGTCTTTTTAATAATTTCTTCTTCCACTGGCACTTGTCTTGTTTCTGTCATCAGTTCCGCATTGACTATCTTGTCACATCACTTCAATCATTCTATTCTACGCAAGCACCCATTTATGACATTCTAGTGTAATCAGATACTTACTCTACAAGGCGTTTGCAGAGTCACTTTCTATTTTTGACTTTGTTTGTCCTCACTTGTATCTAAGGATATACATGAAACTTCTTCTTCTTCCTCGTTCGCCCTCAGATTTCTAAATAATAAACTTACTTTACAACAGAAATCTGAAAAGACCAATAAACTTACTTTACTTTACAACAGAAATCTGTAAAGGCCAAAAAGCTTTTTTTACAACAGAAATCTGTAAAGGACAATAAACTTACTTTACAACAGAAATCTGTAAAGGCCAAGAAACTTACTTTACTTTACAGCAGAAATCCGAAAGGACCAATAAACTTACTTTACAACAGAAATCTGAAAAGGCCAATAAAATTACTTTACTTTACAACAGAAATCTGAAAAGGCCTAGAAACTTACTTTACTTTACAACAGAAATCTGAAAGGGCCAATAAACGTACTTTACAACAGAAATCTGAAAAGGCCAATAAACTTACTTTACAACAGAAATCTGTAAAGGCCAATAAACTTACTTTACAACAGAAATCTGTAAAGGCCAATAAACTTACTTTACTTTACAACAGAAATCTGTAAAGGCCAATAAACTTACTTTACAACAGAAATCTGTAAAGGCCAATAAACTTACTTTACAACAGAAATCTGTAAAGGCCAAAAAGCTTTTTTTACAACAGAAATCTGTAAAGGCCAATAAACTTACTTTACAACAGAAATCTGTAAAGGCCAATAAAATTACTTTACTTTACAACAGAAATCTGAAAGGGCCAATAAACTTTACTTTACAACAGAAATCTGTAAAGGCCAATAAAATTACTTTACTTTACAACAGAATTCTGAAAGGGCCAATAAACTTTACTTTACAACAGAACTCTGTAAAGGCCAATAAAATTACTTTACTTTACAACAGAAATCTGAAAGGGCCAATAAACTTACTTTACAACAGAAATCTGTAAAGGCCAATAAAATTACTTTACTTTACAACAGAACTCTGTAAAGGCCAATAAAATTACTTTACTTTACAACAGAAATCTGAAAGGGCCAATAAACTTACTTTACAACAGAAATCTGTAAAGGCCAATAAAATTACTTTACTTTACAACAGAAATCTGAAATGGCCAATAAACTTACTTTACAACATAAAGGGCCAATAAACTTACGTTACAAAAGACAGCAAAAAGTACTGGAGGCTATGAAATCATGTTGAACAAACAAGAGCTCACGCTGAGTCTTAATCTTAATGTGATATAACATTTTATGTAATAAAAAAGGCAATTAATTGTATTTATTTTGACGTTTTGTTTCACATAAATTAGAGGGATATGCGTGGTAAAATAAAAACTTAAAATGATGAATTGACTTTTCAATCGCCCATTAACATGTATTGTTCACGCTGTGGCATACAGAGCTTTCATTCTTTGTGAGTTATTTTTGTTGCCTACTTAAAATGATGAATTGACTTTTCAATCGCCCAGTAACATGTATTGTTCATGCTGTGGCATACAGAGCTTTCATTCTTTGTGAGTTATTTTTGTTGCCTAATTCAGTGGTTCCCAACCTGTGGTCCGTGGACCACTTGTGGTCTGCGGCGCATTATCAGTTGGTTCGCGGCTGCGTTATCGATTTGGTATTCAGGACTTTGATTTTTTATCCGATCCTCCCTACGTTTTTAGTGATCGAATATTATATGCGATAATTTGTTAACACTTTGATAGACACTAAGGATGGTGAAATTTAAAAAAAAAAAGTATGAACTTTCAAACTTTTTGAAACAGTGGAAGCATAATTTTACTCTTTCTGCATTCAAAATCCGAATTTTGGTTCATTAAGTAACTTTTATGGGAAGGACGGGGGGGGGGGGGGGGAGGGTGTGGGGGGGGGGGGGGGGGGGGGGGGGGGGGGGGGGGGGGGGGGGGGGGTGGAGAGAGAAGAAGGTTTGGTTGTATAACCGCAAATAATTAACAACTTGTGTTATTGAATATAGGATTATTCATCAATTCAACAAGAACAGTTCAATTTTTATGGCATTGCGATATTACATATAAGCTGGTGGGTCCGCAACTTATGTATGTTGTTGGAAAAGTGGTCCTTAGATGTCAAAAGGTTGCAAAGCACTGGCCTAATTGACAACAGCTGTCTAATTTTCTAACTGCGTACATCCTAGGGAGTATGGGGAAAAAATGTATAGCAGTCTAGACTGTCATGATATTACCCGCGAAATTCTCTGTTGATGTATCACATTCCCTTACCTCCCTCCGCTTGGCGGGAATCACGTAAACTATCCAAGGAAAACCAATGTATGTCCATAGATACAAAAGGGGATTTCCGTAGTTAAAAATAGAAAGTGACTCTGCATACACCCTGGAGTGTAAATATCTGATAACACCATAATAACAACATTTATTAGCTACGCACAATTATCAGAACACAAATGGGACCCAAGACGCATCAAAAGTGAGGAATGCAGTAAGCGACCCATAGCTTGACTGCCTGCGTCTGGGTCAGCGAACCAGAGCTGACCAAGACCCTACTCCACCTCCACGTGGTGGTCCTGGAAACAGGCTGCATCACTGCAGTCTGGCTGAGGAGTAGGGATCGAAGAGGGAAGGCAAACCCGGTCCCAAAAAATGCCGTGCGGAAGTCGGATGTGTCGGCCGAAAGGCGCAAATACCGCAGCTTCGCTGTAAACGGACACAATGCAACCAACGTCCTTTTCAGGACGAACGAGGAAGAAGGAAGAAGAACACAAACGAAATATTATATATGTACTGTACTTGTAAAAAAAAAAAAAATTGTAGGGCTTTAATCACTTCTACTTCCGTCGCTTGTGGCTACAGTTGTCACGGCAGAACTGTCATCATCATATTCAGACGACCGGTTATCAGAAGGAATTGTAGGTGTTGAGTGTTGAAAATGGTTTGGTGCATTTTTTTTTTTTTTTTTTTTGCTACAGATGTAGTTGTTTGGTCAAATAGGGCAGAAGATATTCAGGAGACTTTAAAAAAAAAAATCCAGCTTGATTTGTCACCTTTTTATCTTCAAAAAATACCTTGCAGCAATTAAGATTTTGTTCTATATTACGGATTAACATAGAATTTTCATCCGTTTTGGGGCGGTGACGAAATGCTCGTCGTCTCATTTTATCTGTGTTCTTCTTCCGATCCTTATCAGACACCCGTCATATCTTGTCCACAAACACCGTTCCCAACTAGAGATGTACCACATGGTTATCTGGGATCTACCGGTAGTTCAAGATTGAGCGGTTGCTGATTCCTGCTCTAGATAATAAATATCTTGGTACGTACTCAGCACAGCGGGCTGTCTGAGGGAGGCAATCACATTCCAAGCCAGAGCAATCAATTACATCCCATGACAACTACCTTTTTCTTCGAACACCCTAAACTTGCATGTTTTTAAAGGAAGTAGGCGTCAGCCGAATGATCTGTGTTTTTGGTATTTTTTGTTTGTTTTTAATTTTGATTGATTCTTTATTCTGACTCTACGAATGTGTTCGTCTAGCTTGCTTTAATTAGATATTTAAACAGCCACATATCAAGGCGGGCTCCGTGAAGTTCCCGGAAGGGGGTCATGAAGAGACAGATAGATAATAGGACTACTCCACTTTCAAGCATGTCGTACACGGCGAATAATATGAGATTGTGTATGAGGTTGGCAACCTCATCTTATAAAACAAATTGCCACAGAAGCCACTGCTGCAAGAGCATGTGAAAGTTTGGTGTAGGCTTCCTGCTAGGAGACCTAGCTCTAGCGGTGACTGCATGCTCCGTAAGGAGCGTAAAAGAAAATTATGATGAGGAGGATGATGATGATGAGGAGGAGAAGGAGGATGGTGGTGGTGAGGATGATGATGATGGTGGGGATGGTGAAGGTAATGATGATGATGATATCTACAGGCGCTTCCTATTTTTAATTTTTTATACCGTCACTTGTATCCACTGGATTTACCTGAAAGAACTGTCAAAACTTACTTACTTAGTCGTTCTTCTTCTGCCAAGAGGTGTAGATGTTTGGAAGAGAGAGCGCCATACTATCCTATCGGCTGCCTTCCTCCTGGCCTGGTCCCATTCTAGTCTTGGTCCTTCAGAGATTGTCTAATGTTGTCCTCCCAGCGGACTGTGGGTCGTCCTGGAGGTCTGGATCCCTGGCTCTTAGTTTCCCATACTTGTCATGGTAGCCGATCTTCTCCCATTCTGCAGACATGGCCAAACCATCTTAGTTGGGACTGTTCTACTTGGGTCTGCAGGGATTGGGTTTTTAGGCCATGACGTATCGTCTGGTTGCGGACCATGTCTCTTCTTGTTACATTTCTCTTCTTGTTTAGGGTTCCCATAATGTTTTGTTCAAAAACCGGGACATTTTCAAATTTTTACCTAAAAAACCCGGGACATTTTGTAAAAAAACGGGACATGTTAAAAATTAAGGTAAAGCACAAATAAATCTATTATATATTATATGTTGCACTTAAAATAAGATACTGGTATAAAAATACACACATTAACTAACACAACTTCCACTTTAAAAAAGAATTCTAAATTACAAACATACTTAATTAGAAAAACCGCACCTTTAAAAAATACACAATAGTAAAGTTTATATTTCAGATTCATCAGAATGTTTATCAGATTTATGGGCCTGTTCAAGAAGTTTTTTTTTCTTCTGATATTTGGACATAGAACTCAGCACAAGAGAAATCCTTAAAATTGGTCTTTATAATGGTTAAAGCTTTCACTGTCTCAATTTTAAGTCTGTTTTTTTTTTTCGTCTGTCCAAAGCGCATTTATTAATGAAAAAACACGTTCAACAGCTGCATTGGATCCTGGCAGTGCCAAACAAAAACTAACTAGGCATTTCAGGTTCTCAGCATTTATATCCTGCTTTGTAAAATGAGCGAACATCTCACACCATTTTTCACTGACACTTTGATCCTTCAGTTCACTCCACACATCAAATTTGCTTTCACAATATTTTTTCACACATGCAAACTCATCAAATAAGTCCTCTTCATTCACAGTAAAATTTGGTGACACTGTCTTCGTGAATATGTAGCTTTCTTGGATGTTATTCCAAGTCACAGACTCCTTTCCCTTCAAATTGATCCAATCCATAGACTGAAGAGGCGTAAGAAATGGTGTACACCACTCCTGAATATATTCAATGCAGGTGTCATAGAAATCTACTGCATAGCTTTGAAACTTTTCAACTGTTATGTGTCCTTCTTTTTCTAATTCTTGCAACGGATTTCTCACAGTAGTAGTAAGAAACTTTTCTGCCTTCCTGTAGTTAAATCATTTGGTAGATGCTCACTGAACACTGTTTTGGTCGACTTTCGAATTTTTGTTCGAGATTCAAACCGAGGGTCCACTGTAACCGGAAATTGATAAAGTAACACTACTAAAACACGGAATAAAATCTGTTACCCAAAGATTTTTTTTTTAGGAAGGACCCTTAAAAAGCGGGACATTTGGAATAAATTCGGGACACCAGGACAGTTTATTAAAAAACGGGACTGTCCCGGGAAAAACGGGACGAATGGGAACCCTATTCTTGTTGCATGTCTCTTCTTGTTACATTTCTCTTCTTGTTGCATGACTCTTCTTGTTACTTCAACCACCTTCCTCAGATACCTCTTTTCTGAGGTTTGGATCTGGCTTTTCGTCGGCTTATTACTGCTTTATTCCATCTCCGTTTTTTAACCAAAATTGACCTGAGGTCATAAATCGACATTATATAGTTTAATCTATCATCCTACACAATATCGTACACCTAACAGCTTGGATCATCATGGAAAATTTCATGTTAATGTGATATATTCATCTTGTTGTAACAGGGGCTAGGGGGTTGAAGCGAACTTATATCGAAGTGGCTACCTCACACACAAGACCCATGCACTAAGAAAATTTAATTAAGGATCGTTTGACAGGGGTTGCAATTATTGGTTGTTTGCAACCCTCTCAGTGCACAGACTTAGTAATTCAAGCAACATAAAGCTTTATGTAGAACGACATTTAATTCTACCGAACACCGGACAGTGTTCGTGGACGTTAAGTCCTAGGCATCTTCAGATTTCAACTCTGGTTTGGCGACTTCTTCTCTCTGCGTCTAGCGTGGAAATCAAAGAGGATTTCAACCGGCCAAACTCAGGTGCGGTCAGTCTTAGCGCTGCTCTTCTCTAATTGGCTGCTGCTCTGTCAGCGGGCATGACTAATGTTCTATTTTTAGAGCCTGACTGAGTAACGCTAAAATGGCTGCTAAATCGCTATGTTGTGGTAAAAAGGTAGAGAATGACAGACAAAATGGCGATGACAAGATGGCGCTGAGGAAAATTCCGCAGCACGAAGGCGAAAATGACGAAAATGGTGCTGTCACATTATCAACTAATAACCCAAAAATTTTTAATGCGTTTTTCTCAAAACAAGCGGAAGTGGATATGAAATAAAGCAGTACTGAGGCGACAGTTTGTAGGTTGTAGTCATTGCCCCTGACTCGCATCCATACGTCAAGACTGGGACATAGGTGGAGCGGTATACAGCCATCTTTGTCTTCTTGCCAACTTCTCTTTTGTTGAGGAGTCCTCGATTTAAGGCATGAAAAAGGCTCCAAGCTGCAGCTCTTAGGGTAGCCAAATCTTTTGTGATGCCTCCTTTCCGGTTTAAGAACCGTCAAAACAATGCGCAATACCTGCCATTTGACAAATACGTTTTTTTTTTTGTTTGTTTCTTTTTGGTTTTTTTTAAATAAATTCTTAGAAACAAAATAAAACAAAATAACATTTAAAATAGCCAATAAACTGAATTTACAAGAAAAAGGTAAAGGAACCCGTTACACGCCCATTGAGGCATATTGGGAATATGGTGTTAGGCCCATATTATCTTGACCGTCGGCACACTAAGGGTGATGTGGTCGGCATCACGCCGGCCGCCTTAACCTTCCCAGAAGTTGCTCTGTACCCATTTGGGGCTGGGTCGACCCAGGAGCCGTTTGTAGCCTAAAAATATTCCCACCTCATCTGGGGATCGAACCATAGACCACTGCGCTAGGAAGTATGTACACTAACCACCATGCTACCGCGGCTCCCTGAGATTTACTGCCTGCTGTAAAATCATGCTGTGAACAAACTATGTCTTTCGCTGAGTTGTAATGTTAATGTGAAATAGAATTTTATGCAATAAAATGAAAGTTATTTGTCTTTATTTTTAAGTGTCCTTTTTGTTGTTTGTGTTTTGTTTCGTTTCCTATTTACGTATTTTTATTTCCTTCTTTGGGGAAATATATTTGTGCTCGTATTTCTGAGCCCCCAGCAGACGGTGATTCAGAAAATATTAATCTAATAGCTCTATCTGGTTATGTATTTCCAACAATATGAGTCATACAGATGCAGACATACACTTCACTCAATAGAGAGTTAATCCAACTATAGCCTTATAGTACAGATAAACAGGTCTAATAATCACTTATACTTTAACAATGTAAAATAAATAAAGTTGTTTATTAAAATAAATTGATGATATTTATCATCTTTGGATGATTTAAATTGTGGTGGAGCTTATGAAAATTTTGGAAAGGTTCTTTGGTTGCACTGATAAGCTACTTAGCTTCCAGTGTGATGTCGGTTGGCGTCTGCTTCAGCCGCTGATGATACCCACAAGTGCCTTGGACTGTACGTCTCTACAATAGTCAAGTCTGGTAGCTGTAACACATCTCCTGCAACACGGCTGAGATAATTACATAGGTTGTCAAGCGTCTTCAAGACCCGTCTGATGTTAGTGTCTAGCGTCGACTGCTTGCAACTTATACCAGAAACTGAAATGAGATAAATGTCTCTGCTATTGGGTCTCCTGATATTGTCTATATATATATATATATAAATATATATATATATATATATATATATATATATATATATATATATATATATATATATAATATATATATATAATATATATATATATATTATATATATATAATATATATATTATATATATATGATAAATATATATATATATATATATATATATAAATATATATATATATATATATATATATATGGTATGGCGCTTTCGGGCGAAATTGCGCGTGGTTTTACTGATATATATATATATATGTAAACACGGAAATTGTGCGCTGAGTGTTTCACCGGGCGGGAGGGGAAAGGCGCATACCTAAAACCCATCCCGTACCAGTTGAGCGAAGCGCGATAAGATAGGCTAAGACACGTGTGCCTTTTAAATTAATTAGATGACGGAGAGGATATATATATATAGTGACAGACGAACGCAGCCGACCCTGAATGATATGATACTATTCTTCGTAACGACCCCTTGGATAACATCAGTGCCCCCGAAATATTGTAACCTTTCGTCAAACGGGATTTTTCTTTTCACCTGGACTCATTAACTATGCAACCTTTCCACTCAGATTGGCAACACCTTTGCTGATTGATATGTGGACAGTTTATCTACCGTTCATTCTGGTCATCGCATTGATTTAAGGAGAGATTAAATCACGCCCATGGTCATCTCTTGAGCAATCATATGCAGTATTTTCATTAACTTAGCCCAGAGGGGGCGGCGCCAGGATCAAACAGATAGCAGCGACCACGATCAAAGACACAGACTGGGGGATTTCAGGAAAGACTAGCGCCACGATCAAAGACAGTAGTGGTCCCTGAAACGAGCGACGCAAGTTCCTGCAGGTATTTCGCATCTCGGTGTCGAACACAGACCCGATCGCAGCAGCGAGCGGAGATACGAAGACCAGGGGCGGCATCTCTCTTTAGTCTGGCGGTCAGAACCCCAAAAGTGTCCTGAGATCTAAAAAGGTGTCAGAAATTCTCATGTCCCACTCATCTTACAATTAAGTTAGATATATACAGACCACGTAGAAATACACTTCATCACTCGTTGGCCAGACCTTTACAGAAGCACTAGCTATATTTGAAATCCTGCTAGATTATCCCATGGATTTTTATACATATTTGCAGTGAATTCTATTTCTGTGCAAAACGAGAGATCCCTTTTGCAACCCAGCAAATCAATCTAAGCAAAGCAAAGCATAAACAGTGTGTAGAGTCTCCTTGACTCAGAACTTGTTGAGACTGTGTAAATTTTTAATCTTTGAGGCGATTCTATGTTTGGAATTCCGCTATCTAACTTATAGCAAAGAAAGCACACCCAACGACAAATTTAACACACCATCAAGCAAACTAAGTTGTAACGGGAAGAAGAACACTGCCCCGAGCTTTTGTTAATTTACTGACACAGAGAGAGAATACATATTTACCTGAACAGTGATGTGACTAGTTTTCTCCCTGGACTTAAACCGTACCTCACGGATAAAGTGTATCAGCTCGCGTAAGAATTTTTATTATCAGCGGCAAAGTCAAATAGACCAAACCATCCTCACCCCGGTATCAGAGACCGTGCCCTCCCATAGAAACTGTTATTAAGAAAAGAGACACAAATACAGATTCATTTTCTAGCGATTACGGGATCCTTTTTATGTGCTGACCGCCTACCCGCTAATCTGGGGCTGGAACTTGAACTAACACTCATACATTTAGTTTGAGGTGTAACTGCTGTTGTGTTATTCTATGGAGTGCCAGATTTTTTCACAATCGGTAAGTGAGAGCAAGATGAGTGAAGGCCTTTACTAGCGCGTGTATGAATGACAGGAAACTTAATCTTTTTTTGTAACCCATTTGTTAACTTGCTTACCGGGTAATACATTTTCTGTATCCCCGGCATTGTTCCTTTAAGTGGGATAGTTTTTGATAAACTCTGTTTTAAACCCCCCCCCCTTCCTTTTCTTTTGCTTAGTAAAGGGAAGAACAATTGGGAAGAACAGGATTTTTTTTCTACCAACTATACCTAATTTTGAAACACCTCTTTCAGAGTAATTAACTTCACTGTTAGGTTAACTTACCTACGTTCCTGATAACTATCTATCTTTGGACTGGGTTTATCTTTGTCTAATAAGCGGGACGGGCTTAGTCGATACCAATCTTCTTCACCCCCTCCCTACCTTGTTATTTGCATTTTTCTGTAATTTTGACAATTCTTGCTGTAAACACATGATTATTGTAGTGATTGTCTTTTTAACTTTAATAAACAACATAAACTTAATCGTTATTGTGTTGGACTACCCAAAGCCCAAAATTTCCCCTATTTGTTTAAGATAGTTGTATCCACGTCGTCTGTGTGTTTGAAGCACCAAATCAGTGTGAGAGCAAGTGTGTGTCTGGAAACTGGCAAATAATTGTTTGACCAGTATGAGCCTGAAGATTAGATTGAGAGAAACGATTTGTCGTAAATAAGTCTGTCTTTACTCTCCTCCAGCACTCTGTGAAGCAACTATTTACTCTCTACATTTCTATCACTGAGCTTTTCACCATCATTCTACACTCTAAACCGGACTACTATTTCTAAGACTCTTTCTCTCAAAATAAATTTACGATATATATATATATATATATATATATATATATATATATATAATATATATATATATATATATAATATATATATATATATTATATATATATATATATATATATATATATATATATATATATGTATATATATATATGTTGGTGTCGTTTCATAGTGATGAATTGAAACGCGAATGGTTACAACGGAATAAATGTCAACAATGTTTTTTTTCAAACGAAAACCAACAAGTATCTTGAATTAGGTGAACTGGTCAAGTCTTGGCAGCACACAAGTCGTTGGTAACTTTACATAGATTTTATTCACCAGGACACGAAGTGGACAAGACGGACATCGTCACAGGCGCAAAGATCACACGACAACATATTAATTATTGCTGCTAAAGTTCCTGAAGATTCCTCTTCTAGTAAAGACCTCTGTCCATAGACTAAGGATTACAAAACTGTTACCGTATAATATCCTTCTCAGTCACGACCGTTGACCTTCTTTCAAGGACGTCTATCATGGTAACGTATACATACTCTGGGATGAAATCTTCCATATTACATTTGTTAAAATTCCCAGACGTTCATCCTACATAGCGTTGTACATCATATAATTTCACACAAAGTCATATACGATAATCCTATCAGTTAAAGGCTTTCAGTTGGCTAACCTCTCTTTACATCCATGCCACGACTTTGGCATTGAAGCATGTACGGCATTTAAAAACATGTGCATAAGGTAAACAATATAACTTCTTCTACTCGTAGGAATTCTCCGTCTACGATCCAAATCTTAAAGGCAAGCGACTCTGAAGATCCATTCTAGGAATGATAAAATTCCCGCTAGATTAGTAGTAGAGCGGCCTTTTTATGCAGCATTAAAATAAGAAGTGGGCGATAACTTACGTGACATAACTGCGATTGGCTTCGACCTGAAGACCAATACAAATCACAATAATAAATGGCTTCCTTCAACATGCCATTGGATACACGATATAAAATTACAATCATGGACACAAGCCAGTTCCATGTTTCCACTTCAAAACCTGACGTCACAAACTACTCAACTAGGTTACACGTGCGTCCAAAGCAACACTCACTGCTTTGTGCACGTCAGTGCGTGAATCAATCGAACGCACAAATAATATAACTATCTCAAGACTGGTGCGTACATTTGGTAGGACCGACGACTACCCCCTTAGGTAATAAATGTACGTAACAGCTCCCTTATTACCTCCCCTTAAAAAATTAATTCTATTAATTTTTTTCGAACTAATTACTCGAGAGAGGTGAGTCAAAACTACAACAAGATTTATGACATGCATAAAATTATCATATTAAGAAGAGAAAATTTAAAATAAATCAATATAACTAAATGATAGTATGCATTAAAGCACACATCCACCATCGACCTACTTTGGAACGATGTG
Organism: Oreohelix idahoensis; assembly: GCA_024509875.1. NCBI lineage: Eukaryota > Metazoa > Mollusca > Gastropoda > Stylommatophora > Oreohelicidae > Oreohelix > Oreohelix idahoensis. Next base: position 15,248 of record JAMPIV010008094.1, on the reverse strand, counting down.
GTAATATACGAAGTAAAAAGAAGTTGAAAAAATGAAAATGAAAATGAAAAATCAACAAAAAAGATGATAATAAAATTCAACTAAGTTTTTCAAAAGAAAATCGAAACATATGATTTCAAAAATGAAAATGAACAGCAACACTGATGATAATCAATGATAAAAAGAATCAGTGAAACAAAAATTTTGAAATACAATGTGCAAAAAAATGAAGCAATGCAAAATTAAACACTTTAAGAAGCAACGCACCTTACTGTTATCTAGCACTAGTAAGTTTGACTATTTTATCTAAAAGTAAAATATCATGTAGTGGGATACGTGACTACACGTATTGCGAGACACTAATAAAGTTAGTAGATGTGTGATTTATAAACAATCAAATTGATTAAATTGAATTAATCTAATTCTAGTACTTAATTACACATAAATAAATAACTAGTAATTTATTCTAAGTAAATTCTAATTTCAGTCATTGTGAATATTCGTTCAGAAACTATTTAGAGTCAACAAGAATATGTTCCTAATGTTCCATGCACGAAATAAGTTTACGAACACGATATGTAGTGTAATATGTTCCATAACACTAACGAATGTCTATTTTGCTTTTTTTCCAATGTTTCCATACTAAAAAAAAATGTTACTTTAATATCACTGTTCCCGTTCTAACAAAACGTTACTTCACAAGAAATAATGTTATAATCCATATGTAAGTATGTTCTGAAAGTTATATTTATACGAATACTGCAAAACTATACATAGTCTTCACAGATGTACAATTAATGACACTGTACAAAGTTATTCATGTTTCGGTGAGGACGTTTCTCCATCTAAAAGTAGTTTAGTTTCACCAAGTTCACTAGGGCATCTTGAAAGACAGTCTGCAAATACATTCTGCACTCCAGGAATAGCTCGTATCTCAAAATGGAACGGTTGAAGAGCTATAGCGTAACGCGCTGACTTTGATGACTTGACTTCCCTGTATTCCAATGCGGTAAAGAGCTTTCTGGTCAGACTCCACCACAAAGTGTGATCCGAGGAGATAACGATCCAGTTTTGTGATTGCCCAGACAAGAGCAAGGAGCTCTTTGTCTAGAACGGAGTAATTTATCTCGCTCGTTGTAAGCTTTCTGGATACGTACATAACAGGAAATAAGGTGCCTCCGTATTCCTGCATCAAAACTGCCGCAATAGCATAGGAAGAAGCATCACTGCGAAGAACAAAGGTGAGGTCTTTGTTAGGCAACCTTAAAAAAGGCTTATTTGAAAAAATTTGTTTTATATAGTCTAACGCCGTTTGGTGATCCTGCGACCACTTTATTACATTAGGTGTGCCCTTCTTCAGTAAAGACGAAAGAGGTGCAGTTATAGTAGACAAATGAGGGATGAATTTAGAATAGAACTGTATTAGTCCTAAGAGTGACCTCACTTGTTTTTTTGTCTTAGGTGCTGAGATGTTTAAAATTTTAGAGACGTTACTGTCTCTGTATACATTAAACCGCGACCTATACGGTGACCAAGAAATGAGATGTCATGAAAACCGACAAAAGCCTTTGAAGGTTTCGCTGTTAAGTTATAATCCTGTAAGGTAGAAAGTAAAGATTTTAAACCCTGAATATGTTCATCCCAAGAGTCACTAAAAAGACAGATGTCATCTATATAAGTAATGACATCGGGACGATGAGACAATATGCGGCGCATCATGCGTACAAAGGTAGCTGGCGCATTCATTAACCCGAAAGGCATAAAATTCCATTGAAAAAAGACCCCGTGGTGTCGAGAAAGCGGTGAATGGCTTTGCTTTCGTAGTGAGTGGCACTTGCCAATAACCCTTTGAAAGGTCAAATTTCGAAAAGAATGTAGCATGAGATAATTTCTCTAATAAATCGTCTAAAAGAGGTAATGGTTCCGCATCGAATTTTGTAACTTTGTTTAACTTCCTGTAATCTACGCAAAGACGTATATTGTTGTCTTTCTTCCTAATGATTACCATAGAAGAAGAATATGGTGATGAAGATGGTTCAATTATATTTAATTGGAGCATATCATCCAATTCCTTATCAACCTTATCACGAAAGTGTAAAGAAATAGGATATGGGCGAACTCGAATCGGTGTATCGTCAGTCAGAATAATGTCATGTTGGATGACTGACGTATGACCTGGGATGTCAGTGAGGACATCCTCATACGTGTGTAGAATTTTAGAGACTTGCTGACGTTGATCATCAGTAAGAGTAGATGAGATAGTAACATCATTCCATTTCTCAGTGGAATGGAGTGGTACAACTGGTATTGGTAGTTGTACATCATCGAAAGAAGATTCCTCTTCTTGGATGACTGACAAACTAGAATAGTGTTGAATAGGTGGTGTAGGATCGTCAGTTGCTTGGAACACCGATTGTAGATAATCAGGACGTGAGTAATACTCCTTCAACATGTTAATGTGGAAGGTTTTATGTTTGCCATTAACATCAACGATGTAGTCGACATCGGATATTCTTGAGATGATCCTGAAAGGACCTCTCCAGGTAATTAAAAGACGATTGTTATGCGCAGGGAGTAATACAAAAGCTTCATCACCAGGTATGAGCTGGCGAAGACGTCTATATTTGTTTGCAGATAGACGAGCTTTTTCTTTGGCATGTTCGGATGATGCAGTAGCTAGTCTACAAGCATCTATGATTTTCTTTCTAAGAGAGATCACATACTCATAAGAGGATTGAGTTTCCTCTTCAATATTCTCATCCACCAATAAGTCGTGGATTAACGACATCGGACCGCGTGGTTGCATGCCAAAAACAAGCTGGAACGGAGAAAACCCCGTTGCTTGATTTTGTACCTCGCGATACGCAAAGAGACAAGCGGGTAGGACCCGATCCCAGTCTTGGGGATGGTCTTGAGTCATCTTACCCAACAACTGCTTGAGTGTCCTATTGAGACGCTCAATTAACCCATTTGACATTGGATGATAAATAGAACTAAGAGATCTGTCTATACCTAATGTCTTCATAACTTGAGACATGGATTCAGAAATGAACTGAACCCCATGATCCGACAAGATTTTCCGTGGAAAACCAATGCGTGAGAAGATTAACATCAATGCCTCTGCTACACTGGCAGATGAAGTGTTCTTGAGAGGGATGGCCTCAGGCCAACGAGTGCACATATCAATGCACGTAAGAATATGCGTATGCCCTCTAGCAGATGGAAGCATTGGACCAATAATGTCAATGGCCATTTTATCAAATGGTCTAATCGGGATGTCCGCAGCTTGAATAGGAGCCGCATGAAATGGACCCCGTACCTTAACTTCTTGACATATCAAACAGGACCGACAATAGAGAGTAACATCTCTATGGACGCCTGGCCAGTAGAATGCCGAAAGCACTCTGGATTTGGTACACGAAAAACCCATATGGCCCGCACATTGCGAGTCATGAGCATGTCGTAATATACGAGATCTCATACAGGATGGGACAAGAATCTGAGAACATAAGGATAAATCCTTTTCCCGTATTACTCTAACCAAAATCCCATTTTTAAGTATAAAGTCATGCCTAGATTTTGCAAGTTTGTTGCTTGTATTCTTTTTGTTAACATACTGAAAGAATTTTTTTAATGAATTATCATTCTTTTGCAATGTTGCAAACAACTCCCGCGAAATAGGAGCATCATCATCACAAGTGGTATGAACTGTAGGTTCAATAGGTGTATCATGCGACATATTAGTAGCTTGCGCTCTAGTCACTACTGCATTTGCAGTTTGAATATGTCGCTCTTCCCATTCAGCTATTTGCTGAGGTGTACACTCTTTAATACCATGTATGCGACCAAGTATAACATCACAAATTGGATTCGGCAGAAGACATGCTTGGATCTTTCCTGTAAAGAAAGGTGTGTTAAGATCAATAATAGCAGTGGGAAATGTTTCAATAGTGCCACCAAATGTTACACATTTGACAACCCGGCCCGTGGCACAACTTGGGTCGATCAGCGAAGTCCGGACACCGATTGTTGTACAACCTGAGTCAAATAGGAGAGAGCATGAAATATTATTTACAAATCCCTTGTGAAACTTAAGAGAGCCCTGTCCCTGGTGTACTGACGCAGCAGTGGCTGTACAGACTGCAGGCAGGCTAGGCAAGGTATGTCCGCAACGCAGCGTCGTGATCGCCTTAGGCTGGAAAAGAGTCGAGCATTCTGGGCAGTCTTTCACCTGGGTACAATCGAGAGAACAAGACATAGCATTGTGAGTTTCAGCTACTTTACCCTGTTCAATGTTAGCCTGTGTATCATTAAAAGCAACATTAGAATGTCTACCTGTATTATTCGACGATCTATCTCGTCGGCGCGATCGATTGTGATTTTTGTCATTAAAATTGCCATAATTGTCGTTTCTGCTAGAGTTTAAAATTTGGATTAGTCCGATAATTTGTAGAATGATCGTTATGATGTTGGTTAAATGGTTTATTTCCAAAAAAATTGTCTGTTTTGCGGACCCTGAGACCTTGATCTCCAGTTTTGTTTATTCTAATGTCCTTGATTATTTTTAAAATTATTGTTACCAAAATCTCGCGATCTGTGAGCTTGGTTCCAAGAAACATTAAATGGAGCAGATTGTTGAAATTGCTTCCCTTTGTAAAAGTTATCATTGTTGAAATTATGATTATTTCCCTTATTGACATACCTATCAGCACTAAAAGAACGATTGCGTGAAAAATAGGTTTGTTGTGCTGCAAAAGCAACACGCAATTCATTCTTAATCTGCGCATTACTTAGATCCATGTTTGGGGTGAGCAGTGCAAAAATTTTTTGCATGTTCTTCTAAATTTTTCATAGATAAAGGTTTCCGTTCGTGTAAAAAATGCGAGAAATGTAGGGTTTACCGAAGAAAGTACCTTATCGCGCATCAGTAAATCAAAGAGACCTTCATACGACTTTTCAATTTTGGATAATTCGATCCATCTTTCTAATGTTAGTCGTATCTGTGACAGAAAATCACTAAAATTTCTGCCAGATTGAGGTAGTAATGTGTGAAATCTCAAACGATATTCGTTTTCTGTCATTTGGAATTTTTGCAGAAGTGCTGCTCTAAGAGCATTGTAGTCATTTTTCTCACCAATGCTGGTGGTATGATAAACTGCTAATGCATCCCCTGTAAGTAATCTGGATAATATGTACAGTATAGCGCTTTATCCACGTTATAAGACCCACAAGTGGCCTCAAACCTATCTAGGAAGAATATTACGTCATCAGACGGGGGATTAAATTTTGGTAATTTAAGGTGAATTTCCTTAAAATGATCCTGTCTGGATGAAGTGTGGCTTTCAAAAGTTCTCTGAGAATTAGCTTCCTGAGTTAACCTAAGTCTCTCATATTCTGACTCTGCTAATTTCAGTTCATGCTGTCGTTTTCTATCATTCTCCTCCATCTCAAGCTGAAGTGGTTGTGTGTTTTGTACAGTTATTAATCTCCATTCTTCTATTTCTTTTTGTTTCTGTTCCATTTCCTTTTTAAGTCTTTCTTCAGACTCCTTTTGCTTCTGTTCTGCTTCTCGCTGAAATCGTTTCTCTTCTAATTCAGCGGCCAATCTCATTTTTTTCTCATTTTCCTCAGATTCAATCCGTTTTTGATCTGCCTCAAATTGAAGTTTTTCTAGTCTTAAAGTTTCTAACTTTCTCTGTTCGGCTTCTATTTCTTGAGCTTTCCTATATTCTGCAAGTGCAAATGTTTTTTGCTTCATCAGGAGCCATCTGAAGAGCTTTTGCTTGCTTAATGAAATAGTCTAAGGTAGCCATTTCAATATTATTATGTAATAATACTACTTAAAAGTGTTACTACAACTAGTGTTCTTCGTTCCTGTTCTAGAACAGGTAAAATCAATTTATATAATAGGCAATAATATTAATAATTAATAATGTAATTTATAACATGTAATGGTGTGAAAGCAGTAATGTGACAAACAATAGCACAATAATGACACGACAAGATATTCAAAACAAACGAAGACGTTCGCAGAAATCCAATTAAAATAAAATGAGAAACTAAAATGGAATGTCGTAAAGAATTACGATGATAACTGCGATTAAATAATGCACAAGACAATTGACAACACAGTGTAAAAACATAGGTTTTGTAAAAAACTAAACGACAGGAAAGGTGAGATGGACGCGAAATACAAACAAAATTCATCATAAAACCAAGGTACAAGTAAAAATAGCTACCAAAAACAACAAGTAAACGTGACACTACAGCTAAAACAGGTGTCACAGACCACCAGACACAGTGGACCTAGAATCCTTCTACGCTCACGCGTAGGAACATTCCACTGCGGGAAGTCTGCAAAATAATGTCCTACAGAACGTCTGACGAAGAGCCCGAATTGACTTCGAGATGGATCTCGTTCGTCAGATCTACCTCCCAACCTCCCGCGAAGAATACACAAAACATAACACATAACACGGAAAATATATAAGTGGACATAATCAATTAAGGCACAGCTAATAGTAATAAAGTGTATAACGGATACAAGTTATACTTAGCTCGCGTGCAGGTAAAAATCAAAGTGCCTTGTCCCCGTGTATGTACGTTAGAGGATGCAATACTTCGCTCTGCGTATATCAAACTAGCTCGCACGCAATAATGATGAAGAGATGATCTCCAAGTAATCAGTCACTGTGAAACTTGACGTGGAGGTTGATTGAAGACCTTGAGCATTTGAGTTGATTTTGATTCATATTCCGCTAGGATCCAAATTGAGATGATGTCGCCTTGAAAGTAAACATTCTTCTTTTCAAACGATCAATTGGATGGGTACGTTCCTTTGAAATCACTTCCAGACCGCACTGGCCTACCAGTTATTGTTGGTGTCGTTTTCATAGTGATGAATTGAAACGCGAATGGTTACAACGGAATAAATGTCAACAATGTTTTTTTTTCAAACGAAAACCAACAAGTATCTTGAATTAGGTGAACTGGTCAAGTCTTGGCAGCACAAAAGTCGTTGGTAACTTTACATAGATTTTATTCACCAGGACACGAAGTGGACAAGACGGACATCGTCACAGGCGCAAAGATCACACGACAACATATTAATTATTGCTGCTAAAGTTCCTGAAGATTCTCTTCTAGTAAAGACCTCTGTCCATAGACTAAGGATTACAAAACTGTTACCGTATAATATCCTTCTCAGTCACGACCGTTGACCTTCTTTCAAGGACGTCTATCATGGTAACGTATACATACTCTGGGATGAAATCTTCCATATTACATTTGTTAAAATTCCCAGACGTTCATCCTACATAGCGTTGTACATCATATAATTTCACACAAAGTCATATACGATAATCCTATCAGTTAAAGGCTTTCAGTTGGCTAACCTCTCTTTACATCCATGTCACGACTTTGGCATTGAAGCATGTACGGCATTTAAAAACATGTGCATAAGGTAAACAATATAACTTCTTCTACTCGTAGGAATTCTCCGTCTACGATCCAAATCTTAAAGGCAAGCGACTCTGAAGATCCATTCTAGGAATGATAAAATTCCCGCTAGATTAGTAGTAGAGCGGCCTTTTTATGCAGCATTAAAATAAGAAGTGGGCGATAACTTACGTGACATAACTGCGATTGGCTTCGACCTGAAGACCAATACAAATCACAATAATAAATGGCTTCCTTCAACATGCCATTGGATACACGATATAAAATTACAGTCATGGACACAAGCCAGTTCCATGTTTCCACTTCAAAACCTGACGTCACAAACTACTCAACTAGGTTACACGTGCGTCCCAAAGCAACACTCACTGCTTTGTGCACGTCAGTGCGTGAATCAATCGAACGCACAAATAATATAACTATCTCAAGACTGGTGCGTACATTTGGTAGGACCGACGACTACCCCCTTAGGTAATAAATGTACGTAACAATATATATATATATATATATATATATATATATATATATATAATAATATATATATATATATATATATATATATATATATATATATATATATATATATATATATATATATATATATAAAGTTAGTTGCTTATCCTTTACAGGACGTGGCAATCAATATATATATATATATATATATATATATATATATATATATATATATATATATATATATATATATATATATATATACATATATATATTCTGCCGGAAGTATTACATCACTGTTTGTGTCTTAATCTTCAGCAAGATGGTCATTTCCTACATCCCAGTGAGATCTGCCGTGTATTTGGGCCCGTCATGTTTGCGAACTGACAACTTATCATGCGACAACATAGTTTCGTGTATCTTCCCAGACAAAATAATCTGGGTTAACAATAGGAATGTTGCTCAGTGTAAACTCTTACTCCGTCAGGAGCTGGCGATAAGTCAATGTGGCAAGTTCGCTCTTTCCATATGCGTCGCAGATAACAAAAGAGAAAATATCCAGGAGAGAGCGGTGGGTGAGAGGTGTGACGAGATGTGATAGAAAACTTTGAACGACGAAAGCGAAAACACGAATACTGGAAGAATTAGCACGTACAAGGAATGGCAGAGTAATAATGCCTGAAAGGAGTGAAGACTACAAAAAAAGAACGAACGTATTTCGTGGCATTTTTTTTTTCTTAGACACAAGGGCAGTCAGTTATATTAATGCGCGTGTCCAAATATAAAATTCCTTATGGTCTGATGTATTAGAATATTATTTATTATAAATTAGTTGGATAGGAGTGATGAAATAACAATATCACCCTGTGTATATAAAGTCTATTTTATATATGTAGTATATATTGCCTCCTATCTGCATATCCATTGTCTACTTTATATTTGTAGTATATTTTTTCTCCTATCTACCTTATCTACTGTCTACTTTATATCTGTAGTAAATGTTGTCTTCTGTTTGCCATATAGATTGTCGACTGTATATGTGTAGTATATATTGTCTCCAATATCATTATACATTGCTTACTTAACATCTGTAGTATATGTTGACTTCTTTAGCTCATCGGCATGCGTTGCTTATTGAAGGATGTTGCCTCTTTCATTGCTTATTACCCCTTTCTGTTTTCCATACATGGTACCTCTTTTATATCTTCAGTTCATGTGGTTTCCTTTATTTCTTCAGTTTAACTTACTTTCTTTTTATCTTCAGTACATGTTACCTCCTTTATATCTTCAGTACATGTTACTTCCTTTATATCTTCAGTTTAACTTAGCTCCTTTATATTTTCAGTATAACTTACCTCCTTTACATCTTCAGTTCATGTTACCTCCTTTGTATCTTTAGGACATCCTACCTCCTTTATGTAGTCAGTACAGGCTCCCTCATTTATATCTTCATTACATATTACCCCTTTTATATCTCCAGTACATACTACCTCCTTTATATCTTGAGTACATGTTTCCTCCTTTATATCTTCAGTATGTGCTTCCCCTGAGGCGGATCCGTCTACTCATATTTTGGACATAAATAGCACGTTTGCACAGTACACGTGTCGTGCTGGATACAGATTCGAGTCCGGTGATCTGAAGAGGTCATGTGACGCCAACGGCACATGGTCAGGAGTCCAACCAGTTTGCGCAGTGGACAGTGAGTAGTTAAAATGTGTAAATGCGATATGAGTTATGATGATGATTGGCGGTGATGCCTGCGCGTGCAACTTCTCTCTTACTGTCTGCTGTTTTTATTGTTCGTCTATTTGTCTCATACTTCATGCCTCCTATACCAACCAGTTCCTAGTTAGTAGTACCGTCATTCATTCATCGTATTCCTCTGTGCTCCCTTCGAAGCATAGGGTCATCACTGTAAGTTAGTGCCCTTACAGGAAGCAGACACAACGCAGTCACATGATCTTGCAGCGGTAGTTTTTGTGGCAATCAGTTTTACATGATGAGGTTGCGAGCCCCATGCACAACCTCATTTTAGTTGCCTTGTACGACACGCCTGCGGCCTTGCTAGAACAAAACGAGTAGCAAACTAATGTTTCATCTATATTTTTCTATTTCTTTCAAGTCTTCCATTTCTTCACTTCCCCTGCAGCTTCTATAATGCACCTTCTAAAATTAACTACTTTTGATTGGAGCTTTCCTCAACGGAGAAATATGTGCGTGGGAGCGACATTTCGCTTAAAACGTACAGTCTTGAAAGACTACTTCACTGCATTCCCATCTCGTCAAGGAGAAATCTCAGACAGCCAGGATATCGAATAGAATCAGGATTCCAGTACAGGACCGGACAACGTACTAGAGAATCTTCTAAAATTAGAAAGGATAAAACCCCAAAGTCACGAGTCCTTAGAACCTGCCTATAGCGTGAATAGTTGGGAGTATACTCGGTAACCCTAACCACCTGACAGACGGCACCTTACAACAATAGCCCGACAATAGTCGGACGGTGTCTATGCAAAAAGTCTTTGTTCACCCGATAATCGGGGAAAGCTGTAATATGTACATTTTACCATTTTATATTTTGCATTTGACTTATTCTGAATTCAGAACAATCAGCCTGATGAGTCATGCAATTAAGATACTGCTCAAAATCATACAGGAAAGAATAAAAAGTAAAGTAGACAGCGAAATCCAAGAAGAACAGTTTGGTTTTAGATGGAACAGTGGAACAAGAGAGGCAATATTTTGCCTAAGAATATTAGCAGAAAAATATACAGAGGTCTAAAAAAGTATGTACTCGTATATGTGCTTCATTGACTATAAGAAGGCTTTTGACAGAGTCCATCATGAGAAAATAATTGAATGCCTCAAAGACATAGGTATTGATGGAAAAGATATAAGAATACTCAGTAACCTTTATTGGGAGCAAACTGCCACAGTAAGATCGGGAAGGAATTATTCACCATACATAGACATAAAAAGAGGTGTCAGACAAGGTTGTGTGCTGTCCCCCTGCCTATTTAATTTATACACCGAAAAAATTTTCAAACAGATACAGGAAATACCATGACTGAACATCAGTGGAAGGTCAATAAACAATCTTAGATATGCAGATGATACCGTGTTGTTAGCTGAAAGCGAACAGGAGTTACAAGAACTAGTGAAGCAAGTGAACAGTATAAGTCATGAATATGGACTCGACATTAATATTGAGAAAACAAAAACTATGATAATTAGCAAAACAGACGATAAACCCACATTAAAGATAAGCGTAAATGGGAAAATCCTGGAACAAGTCAAGAGCTACGTATATCTTGGTCATATAATAACAAAAGATGGCAGATGTGAAACAGAAATCATGAAGAGAATAGGAATGGCCAAAGCTACATTCAACAACATGAAACATATACTGACATCCAAACAGTTATCTCACAAATTAAAACTGAGAATCATAAAGTGTTATATATATTCTGCATTTCTGTATGGTGCAGAAACATGGGCGATGAATAAGCCATGGAAAGAGAATAAAACAAATAAGGAGGTCCTAGAAAATCTAGGTATGAAAAGAGAACTAATGAGGGAGATCAAAGTTCGGCAGCTAAAATACTTTGGCCACATAAAAAGGTCAGCAGCATCAAACAAGAACCTGCAAAGAACAAACAGAGTCAGCCGGGGAGCACGATTACTCCAACTACTAGCGTCGTGGCCGATCCCATTCAGAAGCCGAACAACGCAGCCAGTGACACGACCGATGAGCAACCCAAAGCGTCGAAGGCAGAGGACAACCAGACTCCGAAGCCGGGCAAAGCAACACCACCGATAAAACAGGATGTCAAGGCGGCGGCTCCACTGTGTAGTGAACAGACAACATCTACAAATCAAGGCCACAGAACTTCATCAACAGAGGGTAACAATGCCATTAAACCCGACAAAATAAATCCACCACCAAAACAAGATATCATAGTCGAGTCTCCATCATACAGCGACCAGGCAACATCGGAAAAACGAGCTCAGAGACAGACAACCAACCAGAATGTGAATCCGTCCAGCAGACCACACACTCAAACTGAGACAGATGTCGGAAAGTGCCAGCTTCGCAAGCAGAGAAATGCTGTTTCTCATCAGACACTACATGAGAGAACCATAAAGATCACCCAGATGTCGGGAAGTGAGGCCACACTCAGGGCCCTACCCGACGATAAAGTGATCGGTATCCTAGAGGCAATAACGGGCAAGAGGAGTTGCACAAGGCACCGAAAAAACAAAGGTGTTATTAAGATATCGCTAAAATAAACACCAAAAAGACAAAAACAGAACTGGATGATTGAACTAGAGTCCCACAAAGCTCTTACTATGGAGATCTTCAAGAAGACCAAGAAGATAGTTGTAAGAGGGGTCGACAACAGTCGATCGACACAAGAAGTCCACAGCCGCCTACAAACAGAGAACAAGAATATAACAATAACGCAGGTGGAAAGACTGAAGACATGGGACAAGAAGGACACCAGCTTGGTTATCATAACTATTGAAGGGTCTTCAAGACCAAACCAACTTAACCTAGACAATAGATGTCGAAAAACAGAAGACTACATTCCTCCTGTTATGCAGTGCTCAAACTGCCAACAATTCTCGCACACTAAGAAAACATGCAGGGAGAGGCAGTTTGTCGATACTGTGCGGGAAGTCACACTTACAATGAATGTCCTCATGCGAAAAATGATAACAACTATAAAGTGAGCAACTCCAACAGAACCTGCGCAAACTGTCTTGGAAACCACGGAGCAAGATACCGTGGCTGTCCGAACTTCTACGAAACAAAGGTCATACTGAAGGAATCTGTAACCAAAAACATCTCCTTCAGAGAAGCAAGAAACAGAGTGGCTTCAGGCGGCACTGTCAAACAGGAACAGCACACAAGAGCCCAGCTGGTAAAAATAACATTAGAGGTGCGAGACTTAAAACAACAACTCAAAGTCGAGACGAACAAGCAACACAACGAAGACTCAGATGCCTTAAGAGACGAAACAATAGGAGCCTTACAGAGCGCCCAGGCAATGTTACAGGAAATGAAATCCATCAAACACGAGATAAAAGTCGACATCGTCAAACTCGCAGAACTAAAGGCAGAGAACGAAGAAATCCTCAAAAGAATTGAAACAGAGAGAAGGATCGTTGAGGATATCCTTACAAAACGTAGAGAACAAAACAAAGAAACTAAAGACAAAATGAGAACCGAAATCATACAGAAACTAATAAGCAATCAAGAAAGAACAAAAGCAGCCATAATAGAAGGCATACCTAATATAATTAAGTCAGCCATAGAACAACACACATCGAAACAGACAACAGCGAGTAAGGACCAAACAGGCAGCTAGTGGTCCTTTTCAGGACCAGTCATCTCCAGGACAAGGAACGCGATAACAGCGAAGACGTTAAAACACTTTATCCCCCAATATAACCGTTTGTAACCCGTAAGGCAGGAAACGAATACCATGAGCACGCCACGACACCATAACCAGACAAGCAACAAAGAGGTATCCAGAAAGTCAGCTAGTGGTCCTTTTTAGGACCAGTCCTTTTCAGGACTAACAACCGGCTAGCACCGAAGAAACTAAACGCAATATATACCCCAATTATAACCAACTTTCAGGTTGAACAGGGTATAACAGTGATAAGGGTGGTTTAGACTGACTACTGGCCACTATGAACGGTAAGCCTCCAATGTTGCAGGTATAAGTCCACAGTCGTTGCTAGTGTGTAGCCATATGAAGTCCCACCCCTATAGACACCAGGTAGGTTATAGGATGGAGTGTGAGGTGTCTTGTCTGGTTTATGGGTGCTGGCTGCGAGTGTAGGTGATGTGGTTTCACTGGTTCACAACACATGTGGTATGACATGAAAAGTCATAGAAGGGTGTAAACTGCTATTGACGTTTTCCATCGTTTATTTTCTGACGCCACAAAACAGGTACTGTACATCCATTTTTACAAAAGACATAGTCACTGTAGTACAGGGTAATGTGCATACATAAAGTTCATCAATGGATCTTGCAAATCCTATGAGCTGATATATATATATATATATACCAGCTTACAACAGGTCAGCTTCATATCATAATGTACATAAGTCTAACAAACTCCTCTCTGATTGCTATCCGATCAGATATGTAAATGAGTTCACCACTGAACGCACGGGAATGGCGTTTCAAGAGTACAGGTCAGATTGACCTTTGTAGATTTTCTAAGTCTAACCTCGCTGTAGATACCGTCGCTAACATTGCGAAGTTCAAAGAGCATAGAAACTGTTCTCTGGGCCTAGCATGACCCGTATACATCTAAATCTCAGGTATGAAGATACCTGGGGTGTAATCTCTAGTAGAAGAACCTCTCCTTCCTATAACTGGTAACTGAGCAGAGAACGACCAATGTCAAACATCAAAATACATTACAGATTTGAACATAAGGAGGGTATTACCTTGTTTCGAAATCACACCACAACACATAGCCTCCAGGCGTTTTCGAATCATATAGGGAAAGACCTCGTTAGCTAAACTAACTCACAGGAGGACTACCAATTCCCTATCAAAAGATCACAGACGCAGGATGCGTCCTCTCTGCTCAAAACATTTTGTCGAATTCCCTTGACCGGAAGATTTCTCCAACTCACTTAAAGTTCAGACATGCGCAGAACGCAAACACCTGAGTAACCCTCACACGGGACGATGTTGGAGACATACCAGACCAAGATATGAACAAAATCGCGCCTTATATGGACAGGAAAATAAACCTCAACACTGGTTTCAATCATTCCAAGAAACAGTTGACCGATGCTACCATATAAGGATAATGACCTGACATAGATATACTAATAATAACCGCACATTAAAGAATTACACCATCTTAAACCAAAAAGTACATTATACAAGCATGTAATAATATCATGACACAATGTATTATAGTAATTAAAACAGATGTTCCTTGAAGATGTGGAACATAACTCGTTCCAAAGTAGGTTAGACCTTGACATACTTCATGGTTGAACATAATGTCCATACGTCTCAGCAGACGTCAATGATGTGCTGCGAAAATATCAATAACAACAAATTCAATCTTTATGAATAAATGTTAAATTTCTTAATACATTAATCAAAATACCATATATAAATTGTGGCCATGTGAACTTTTGGCACATATATTGCTAACTAAGCCTTCTTCCGTTATAACAAAATCGGTAACAGAAAAAGGAAATTATATGGTCCAATGATATAAATTCCCAAAAAGTGAGAACATATGTGCTGATATATCATTATAGTAGAGAACTGTTTTAGATCTCGGACGTTTATTTTTTTTTTGTTTTTCTAC
>JAMPIV010008093.1:0-166318 GCA_024509875.1 Oreohelix idahoensis | reverse complement strand
TAGAAAGAACTTGAGATGATGGCAGTACAAAGACATTTGGCAGTATTTGTTAAGCCATGCTCCTTTGGAGTGAGGGTTTATAATATGATATGAAATTCTATTGAATCTAGACATCGCAGCTATAGTCACCTAGGACTTCTGTGGGTACTGAATAATGGATTTTAAAAGCTGGAGAATATATATTAAATTTGCAGAACTTCGCTCAGACTTGTTACTTTTAACGCCTTCGCTCAGATTTCAGGCTTTTCTTCGGTCGATCTGCGAATCAGAGGGAAAATTCACACTTTTACCGCTTGCAGACTCTGGCAATCGAGCGAAGCCCGTCCTTTGATCTGTCGATTCTCACCGTGTTTAATTACCTTCCAAACGAACGGATTCAGGGGGAGTAACTATGATTATCTGCCCTTGGTTCCAAATTATCTACTCCTTCTACTCAAATTATTTTCCCTGATCACTCTCTACCGAAAATACGTTTCAACTACATTAGCTTATCTTCCCCTGAGCCAAAAGTATGACTTCTTTTGAAATAATCGCCCCTTTCTACGCGTTCCGTCTCCCTGTCTGATCCTATTACAGCGATTGTCAATCGCTGGCGTTATTATTACAGGTAACCGGCTCAACGTTAGCTAAATAGGTCTGTTGGTAAACATTCCTAAGGAAATAGAGAACAGAAAATAAAATAGGCGTGCTAAATTAGAAAAAGAGACAGATCTCTGAGTGTAGGAGGGTTTTGTGTTAACAAAACGTGCGTAGGTGAAAGCCAGGTGAAAGAAAAATGTAGATAATGAAATAGATATATGAAAGCTATTATCATAATATGTCACATTAATTTATATTGTGCTCCTGTTTTATATATATATATAAATATATGTGTGTGTGTGTGTGTGAGAGAGAGAGAGAGAGAGAGAGAGAGAGAGAGAGAGAAAAAAGAGTGAGCCCTCGAATAGGCGCTTCCCACTCTAAATACCCACACAGAAAACAATTAATAAATACGCAACTGCTATTTCATACGCCGTTAGGTTCTTAAACGTAATGTTGTTTATTTTATTCAAAGTCGTCTGTCACACGACGCAGGAAATAACAAGTTTTAGGGATCCACTTGTTGTCATTTAAACTTAAAAAAACACATACACACACGCAATACATTTTCATACATTCTGTTGCAGCTATAGGCAACCCAAGAACTGTGTTGATCTGTTTCATACACACTGATCTGTCTAAAGATATACCTTGATAAAATTAAGTCTATAGAATTAGATGAAATATTAATCTCAGTTTTAGAATGAATAGTTTTAAAACAATCTGAACATTACCTTTCTTGCCAGAAATGATGGCTGTCTTGCAGGGATATTAAATATCGACAGGAGAGGGCTAGTCCGAAAAACTCCTAGTTTAAAAAAAAAGTCTCCCTCCTTCAGCTAGAGATCTATCAAATCGCCCCTTGTGATCTACCTGTAGAACATTATCGACCTATTGCAAAAACCGATTCTATTGCTTAGAATAAAAGTAGATGGCCAGTTATCATTGATCATTTTCCCTTCAGCTCGGGAAGAAAAATGCAATAGAAATAAGGCGGTGATGGACGTCACGAGCCAGCACAGATGAAGCTATTTTTTGCTCCTTCTGCTAAGAAAATCACAAGTAAAACTTGCACGAGCTTCCATCTTTTTTTCTTAAACAAAACAGAACCACCGATGAATCTTGAAAAAAAAAAAAATCCTTTTAATTCATCTGCAGAACAAAAGAGAACCACCAATGAAACTTTGAGAAGCTCTTTTATTTCTCCTTGGCACTGCATCACTCATTGTGCGTCCTGTCATTAAACCCATTATCTCCTCCACCGCCAGTGGGTTCATCGGGAGGATCAACCTTTTTAATCATCCATCTTCGCCTGTAATCCACCCTTGTCTGGTCCTAATGAGAACTCGAATGTCGATTTGAGGTTATTGGACAAAGGAACCAGATAAACATAGCGGAAATGCGAGGTCTGTGTGCTTCGAGACGCTGGAGGGACTTTTGTTATACGTATAAAAGAATTCATTTCGGTGGATGTTCTTCGAAACTCGGTCACATTTTTGTTGTTTTGTTTGCTTTTTTTTTGCTTTTTTTTTTAAAATTTAAGATAAACATTTATTTTTTTGCAGTTAAAATTTAGAAATTTCTGGATATTCCCATGTAAAGTTTTCTGAAATAACCGACTTGGTCTTCGTGTTTTAAATAACCTATAGGAGCGCGCGGCCCCCCCCCCCCCCACCCCCCCCCAAAAAAAAAAACAGGCTTTCGATGCATTGGAAAATATATGGAGATCATGAGAAATCGTCCAGTACTAAAATAAGAATCTTCAACTCAAATGTCAAGTCAGTCCTATTGTATGACTCTGAAACATGGAGAACGCAAAAACAACAACCAAAAAGTTACAGAGTGGAGACAGAAGTGAAAAAGATGAGGAAACGTGGAAAAGCTTAAGCTGATTGGGCGTGACAGCAGGACTTGGCATGTATTTGTTGAAGACCTATGCACCTTGGGGAGCTAAAGGGTATTAATTGATTGATAGTAGTCAAAAAAATAATAAGACTTTGTACCGATGTTGTCGATAATCGATCATTATCATTCAGCTCCTCGATGAAAATTGGGCTTGAAACACAACAATTACAAACACTCTTACAGCACCACTCAACAGCTACATTCATTCATAACCCTCCACTCCCAAAGGAGCATTGGCCTTCAACAAACACATGCCAAGTCCTCTTGTCACGTGCCATCATCTCAAGTTCTTTCCACGTTCTCCTTATCATTTTCACCTCTGTCTCCAGCTCTCTTCTCCATGTGCTTCTTGGTCTACCTCTGCTTCTCTTGCCCTGGGGGTTCCAGAACAAGGACAACAGCTACAGAACACATGCAAATTCTTCAACTTGGTACTGGTACTGGCTTCGAAACAGTGAGAAGCTCAGCAACCATAGTTAATCAACAACAACAACCCTGAGGATCCCAGAACAAGGTCCGCCATGTAATGCTGACAGCAGGTTGCCTTAACGTGCGCCCTACCCATCGCCAACATCTTCTTCTCATCTCTTTGTTCCAACTGGCACATGTCTGAGTCATGTCATCTCTTCCAAATCGGTGTACTAGTCAACACCATTGTCGATAATCGACGCTTAGCTTTAAACTGTCAGTTGAGATCATGTTAATAGTGATAAAGTTACTGCTAGTGTTCAGAATACCCTGATGAGAACATTTAACTAGTTATAAGATTACTACAATGTCCAGATCTGTCTCGTGAGAACTTGTAGCTGCATATGGCAAAGTGCACATCTTCATTTTCTTCCAGCACGCGTGCCGACCGGTAGGCGTGTTGGTATAGCCCCAGTGTCTGGTTTCTAGTGACGCCTGCCAGTTCAACTGTTGACTTTCTTCAGAGCCATGCTGTGCATGTTAAGCTGTCCAGTAAAATCTCATCGAAACCCTTTTTCCCCCTTCAGTGTTGCAGACTGGGTTAATATATTCAGACATGAGTCTTCTCAAATCACCAATTCATTGAATACGGGCAGCGCAGATATAACAGGCAAAATGTTATTGTACATTCCAAGGAAAAGAAAAATAATATTTCATATATATACTGCTCGTCAAAAGTCAAGGGCCACCCTATTATTTTCAATACACTTTTATATAAGCGCATAGAATGATTAAATGAAGGAAGTTTTTAGTAAAAATGGGTGCAATATCTTTTTCTGACAGTCCTCTATGCACTTTAAGCATAAAAACAACTCACCGACAACCATGGTGATCACGTGCAATTTGGTTGGCTGACCATAAATTCACATTTTTAATCTGTTTTCTCAAACTTCCGTACAACCAAACAGGTGAAGCATCGCAGAGCCCGTGTTGCTTGGTGTCGCGAGCACATCCGATGGACAAGGCAACAATGGAGTCAAGTTCTCTTCACTGATAAATCTCTCTTCACTGTATCATTCAATGATGGCAGGATTCGTGTTTGGAGACGACCAGGAGAGCGATTTACTGATGACTCAATTCGAGAGGTAGATCGTTATGGTAGGGGTTCTGTCATGTTCTGGGGAGGCTTCTACAGACACGGCAGGACCCCACTCTACATCATCCAAGGCAACTTGACCGGCCCAAGATACCAGAACGAAATCTTGAGATCATTTGTTCAGCCTGCTCTGGAGGCCATAGGTGGTAATGCCATCCTCCAAGATGATAACACTCGACCCCATCGAGCTCGTGTGGTGAATGTGTTTATTCAGCAACATGGGATCATCAGGATGGCGTGGCCAGCTCATTCACCTGACTTTTCTCCGATTGAGCACCTCTGGTATGTCCTTGGTCGAAGATTGTCAACAAATCACCCCCTGCCAATGGATGTTGCACAGTTGACTGCATTTCTGCTTCAGGAATGGCAAGCTGTTCCTCAGGATACTCTTCGGACCCTTGTGGACTCGATGCGTCTATGCTGTCTTGAATGCCTTGCTGCAAACGGTGGTCATACCCGATTTTGAAATGTCTATTTGTCCAATATCTATTGTGTGACTTTTGTAAAGGTGGGTGACACACTTCACAGCTTCATTGCGTTTGAATGTGTGTTTCCATTTCTTTACATGACATGTCAATTTGGTATTCAATAAATGCCGTTTTGACTGATACCATTTACGTTTATATCAGATTTGTTTTATGGTTTCAACCAAGGTTTTTCTAAGTGGCCCTTGACTTTTGACGAGTAGTATACATTCACCAGATTTCTTGTAGTAATCATATCAACTACAGCCTTTGCTGTCAAAAGCATGTCCGTCTAGTTTTAGTGCGTGCACTGTCATATAAATACAATGTATGGGTGAAGGTTTATTGGCACATAGAAGAACGAAGATATGCAGGCCGCCATTCTATATCATATTAACACTGTAGTACAAGTGCGTTGTCATCTAGTTTCTAATATGTGTCCTTCAGGGTCGTGTCTTTCTAACTACTCGGCTGTTTTGTTATTCAATGAATCCTCAGCCATGTTTGGAAATGTGTGGCTTGTAATGGTAAATTAACATAGTGTGCCGCAGTAGGACAGTACAGTACGAACAGAAGAAAATTATACCGCACAGTTGAAACTGTTCTGAGGTAGTAGTATATCGAGAGTAACAGAAAAACCAGTGTGAGCAATACCAACAGTGACTCTTCGGGTTCATTTTATTTCTGTATCTACCTGTTCGTCTGTTTCCCTTTCTTTCTGTCTGCTGGCTTGTCTATATCTGTTTGTTTGTCTATCTTATTGTCGTTATTGTTTCACTTGTTTAATTGTCTATACGTTCTGTGTGTCATGTTTTAGAAGGAGACGTGCAGATTGGTGCTTACCATTTGCATGAACGAGATTTTTTTTTAGTAAGATGCCGTGTTGTCTTAGCTGACTATTATTTTCATCTCTCTCTCTTTCTCTCTCTCTTTCTCTCTCTCTCTCTCTCTCTCTCTCTCTCTCTCTCTCTCTCTCTCTCTCTCTCTCTCTCTCTCTCTCTCTCTCTCTCGCGCGCGCGCGCAAGATTTAAAGTTAGAGTAAAATGGGAATGTGCATTCTCGAAATACAATCAAAAAGCGTTGAGAACAACACCATCTAAACCAGGGCTTCTTAACCTAGGGTCGGTGAACCCGTTGGGGTTCCGTGAATGGAGTCTAGGGGTCCGTTTAGATAACCTAAAATGTAAACTTAAACTTTTAAATTATTCGTAATTTTTTTTTTTTCGAACTAGAGGGCCATAGCCTTCACCGGACATTCAAAGGGGACCATGGCACAAAAATACGTTATGAAGCCGTGGTCTGATTAAAGGTAAAGTTTGCCCCATGTGATAAGTTGACTCAGAATTTCCGGTTGATGCTAGATCCTTTTAGAACCAGATGACATCTGGGCACTAAAGGGTATATTTACTATGCGACTTAGTACCCGTCTGTGCCACTGTGAGAGTGACTTAGTACCCGTCTGTGCTACTGTGAGGAGCGCTTTAGCAAGCTCCCTATAACGTGTATGGCAACAAAGATGTAGCAAACATTCTCCTTATTACTGCGTAGGTTACGAGGTAATGTTGGTTGGTGCTAGATGCTGACTTAGAGCGGTGGTTTTGCTCTTTAACTTGCGAGCAGTTGAACCAGCTGTTGTTCCTGGAACGAGATTATTAGCTGCCTAACACTCTGCGACTCCGAACTTTATGCCATGTGACTAGTAAAAAATTGTAGTCTGAGTCGAACTTCTAAATTTTCAGGAGTCAGAAATTTTTTTGCCTACTCCGTAACCCTTGTTTTTAAATCGGTATTGACCGTCGAAGGACCCACAACATTGGTTTCCGAACACAGTTAAATCATACATTTTTTCAATCGACAGTGACCAACTACGGATCAGCTATGTTAGTTTTAAACGTAATGAAATTATAAAATTTTTTTTTTGTATCGATGGTGACCAGCAAAGAACCCACCAGGTCTTCCTCCCCCTCCCCTATCACGATGAAATCATAAGGTGTTCATATCTATAGTGATCATCAAAGGACCCACTACGCTGGTTTCGTCTGATGAAATCGTAAGGTTTTTGTATGTATAGTGACCAACCAAAGAACCTATCACGTTGGATTCCTAACAAGATGAAATGATAAGGGTTTTGTATTAATAGTAACCACCAAAGAACCTATGACAGGAGCACCAGTCTTGCCCTCTAAGTATGTTCCCGTTTTACATACTGGGTAAGGTTTATTTTATATTTTTATCTTTTCTCTTTTTCCTTTTAATAAGTGTTTCTGAAGAGTCATAAAACGAGAATACTGGTTTGGTTCACCAGAGGTATAGATTCTCTTCGATAATTTACGGGACCCAGGTTTTTTATTGATTCGGTTTCCTTGGACTTTGTGTGACATATAATGTAGTACTCTTTCATCAGAAATCATCCAAACTGAATGAAGAACTTTAAATAAAATTCAACGGTCCAATGATGTCCAACATAATCCATGATAGAAATTCCAACGATAACTTTATTTTACAAGTCTTCCAATTTTCACAGACGATTTGATCATATAATTATAGTGTCGGTTGCAGATTAAAATGTCCTACTCTATTATATTACGTTGGGAACTGGTACCAAAGAGTATTTGGTATTATTCCAGTTTCGTATGTAGCTGTTGTGTAATGCAGAATGTCATCGTCAAAACCAACTAAGAAGCTGGTGTATTTTGAACGATGGGAGAGTGGAAGACAATTAGGGAGCTAATCTCCAAAATAATATGTTCCAAAAACCTATTCTAACAATGTTCGATCTTAAACACAAATGACTGTTTGTCATTGACGTATATCAAATCGAGCGAATTCATAATATATCAAATCGAGCAAATTCATAGTATATCAAATCGAGCGAATTCATACCATTTCTGCATCAAAGCAAGAAATACACTGTCCAATGTCAGGGGATAAACTAGCTTGAGTCTATCTGAGTCTACTTCAACATCGGTCTGTCTCAAAATCACGACCATCTCGTTGCAAGGTCAGTAGCTAAAGACTGCTAAACATTAGTCTTCATAACGGATGTCTTTTTTTTCAATCAATCTATTGGCTAAAACCACTGGTTACAATTATGTGTGCACCATTTATGTATATGTCATCGTTACTGCACTAGTAACGTTAACGTCATCTTGTCGTCATTTCCTATAACTGTCTTTTGTGTCTATGTTAAGTTTCTTTTGTTTTATAGGTTAATTATGAATTACGTCATCAGTCTCTGTTGTCTCTTATGTTAGATAGAATTGAGGGTATCTTTTATATAATGACGTCATCAATCCGTTCACAAACCCACCTCGTTGACTTTTTAACACGATGAAGTTACAAACATTTTGTATCAGGATGAAATGGTGCGCTTTTTGTATCGTTAGTGACCACCGAAGGACCCACTACGTTGGTTTCCTAACACGGTGAAATTATAAGGTTTTTGTATCGATAATTACCATGAAAGAACACAGTACGCAGGTTTCCTAACACAATGAAATCATAAGGCTGCCTTGTCGATAGTGACCGCCAAAGGGCCCACTGTATTAGTTTTATAACAATAAATAAGGGAATTTAATAGTAAGGGAACACACTGCACATGATGTAAACACCGTGATGTGGTGAGCGCGGGTTATTGATCTTGTGCGATCGCTTTTGCATCTTCCCTTCTTCAGTAACCACAGACGACTGTGTGATTTGCTTGTTGGAACGTCCGTGACACTTGTGTCTGTGAAGAATTCTGCATTCTCGCGAGGATCTTCATCTTCGCTTCGTGTCTGGCTGCGTACATTTTAAAAATAAGAATATTCGATAAACACTTAAAGGCACCGTAGAGAGAGATTTGTGTCTTTACGGAAGGATATAATATTTATTTTGTACAAGCGAAATTCGAGGATTATACAGGGTAAGTGTGGTTTACTTATAGTTACGAATCGGTGTTGGATACAATGAATATCTAAGACTTTCGATTGTTGACTTTTGGTGGTACAGTTTCATTAACCAAAAGGGATGAGTAATATTTTTTTTTGCCCCCCAGTTTATTGGTTAATCATCTTTTGTTTTCTTGTATTATGTCTCCTGTCAAGGCTAAAATAGCTTATGCCGATTTCATGTAGTAGTTCCTTTATTTAACTTTTTAGTACTTCTGTCGCTTCGTTTCTTTAGTTTTACATGATAATATTAGTATGTTGTAAGTCCATTCAGACTTTCATGAACGGATGCTTACCTAGAATATAATTGACATGGTTTGACAAGATCACCAGTACTATGGAAGTGATAAGAGCCAGGCAAATACCAGTGGAGCAAGAAATGAGAAGATGGCTGTGGCATTGGATATGATATACATTAAGGAAAACTTTGATAGCATTACGTGACAGTCCATGTTCTAGAATCCCTAGTCTTAGGGAAGTAGGGGAGACCGAGAAATGCGCGAAAGGAACTGGAGATATACTTAAATGTAATGTAGAAGGCATAGAAAGACCTTGGACAGATGTCACTGTGCAGAAAAGCGTTGCATGAGTTTGTTGAAGTCCTATGCTCCGGAGGGGGCTGACAGATGATGATGATGATGATAATTTCGTACATTCATTCATCAGATACAGCATATATTGTTTCTGACTTTTCTGTATGACATGCTTTGTATTAACAAGTATATTTAACGATGCTGACCAAATAACAGAATAGTGGCTTTTATTCTTCTAAGAATTAACTGATGACCTCTACCTTTCCCTCTTTTGAGTTTAATTCTAATATTTTTCATCGCAATTTAATCCCAATCATTCTCACAATTTAAAAAAAAAAAAACCCTCTTTCTGTGTCCTCTACTCGCGGCACTTGCTTTTGGTATCTTATGGCAAGCATTTCTCGAATTCTCCATTTCCAATCAGGTGTTGAGAATATACATTTTCCATACCTTTCAGTTTTGCATAGTTCATTTCGCAGCTCTTTATTTCGTCTTCTTCTACTTTTTATTTTCAAGAAAAAAAGGGGGTGGGGGTATATTTAAGATTTCTTGTATGCATATGTTTTTGTGGCAGTCATCATCAGCACCCTTCATCTCCCACAGGATCATAGGTCTTCAACAAACGTCTTCTTATCCGACCACCTCATCTTGTAGAAATGTTAAGTCACACTAAAAATAAATAAATAAAATAAAAAAATTTGCGGCAGTAATATTTTACATATTCCTATGGCATTGTATGCTTCTAAAGCATCCAGCTTTTTTCTCCATTATTTTTGCATCAGCTTTCATCTTCATTCATGAGACTGATACATACAATGCATGATCTAGATCTAGTTCATGTCTAAAGTTGGATCTCTTGATCTATTTCTTATCTTGTTGAATTCTGATAATGATAACTTTTTTCATGCATATGATTCTTAGCTGAATGTCGGGGTTTTATGCCCCGAGGTAGGTTTTTATGTATTTTGTTAATTCAGTTTGATTTTCTGCGTTGGATGTAATGCCTGCTATCTATTTGTTTAACTTTTTTCTGTTACAGGTATTTACCATATACATGCAGACACTCGTAGATTATTACCCCTGAAGAAAGGCATGCAAATAGAGACTTGCCTGTGGCACGTAACGCCAGTCTGAGTACAGTCCACTGTCAGTATCTGTTATAATGTCTTGTCTCCATATATCCATGGGCCATCGTCATTTCTTCTTTCCCATCTTGTAACGTGGCAGTAGTACTACCCCTTCGGGGCATAAATAACAATATATTTAAAAAAAAACAAAAACCTACAATGCTGGTGCCTGTTTCTTCCACACTGACTAAATAAAGATTCGTTTAATAGTGCCCGAGGAGCAAGTTTTATCAGTGTGCGTTCGATAGGACAGGCGCCCCAATATAACCGACTAGGTTGAACGGCGACGCGCCTCGCTAGAACGATGTACAAATTTTATTTTAAAAAACATGTTTGTTAGAGTATTAAGCGTACTTCAATTATGCTGTCTTTCAAAAAAATTGCCTTCTTTTTTTTAATCACAAACGAGCGGGACAGCAGAAACTATTCAAGACTAGCTGCTGTTAAAAAATGTGTACATCGAGTATGCAGAACACTAGCCAATAACTGTTTTCCATTCTCAACTTTTGAAAAAAATATGCTACTCTTCCCAGTACGGCACAAACACCGGACTAAAGATAAATGAAAGTTGCGTACATCTGAACGATGCAGAATGCTGGAGAGAAACAGAAAAAGAAATGTCTGAGTTGCCATCTTTCCATACCGTCCGCATAAGGAGAATTCTCCTAATCGTTTGGTCGAACATCATTAGCAACTAAGAATAGCTTACCCGGAGCAACAGAAATGATATGCACACCTTTACTACGGGTAGACGCAGGAATTGGGTTGGTCATTGCCTCAGAAGATACCCCATCGCCAGAACTGCCATGCAGTGAACTACAGAAGCTAGACGAAAGAGAGGCCGACCAAAAACAACTAGGTATAGAACTGTGGAATATGAGATGAAAAGCATTATCCAGAGTTTTGGCACAGTGCGAAGAATGGCCACGGACCGAACGAAGTGAAAAGAGTTTATGGCTGCCCTACAAGACGTCATCAGGCGTGATGGCTACTGATTGCTTTGACTGTCATTGGATTCAAGAAATGATACAGCATACTGCGTAAACTGATCACACAGAACACTTCTGATTCCGGTTCTTACAATTTTTCTTCATCAGGCTATGTTATTGGGTCATATAAGTTTATAAATTAATAAAACGGTATTGAATCAGTTTTACAAATAACAGTTCACATGAGACAAGGGACGTTTCGGGTATTACCCTTCGTCAGCCACAAACAAAATTTATTTATTTATTTACTTATGTTATTGGGTCGCCTGTGTGCGTGGTTGTTCGTGTGTACTTCACTGTCCAAATCATAATGCTACATCCTTTTTGTCCTTGATCGTCGTGGACTGGCACCTGGTTTTCGCTTCATATGTGATTTTCTTTTTCAGCAGTGACCTAACCATTTTATTGTCTTTGTTTTTACACGTAGAAGATGGATGGGTAGCTTTATCAGTTTTGTAGATGTTTTTACACGTAGAAGATGGATGGGTAGCTTTATCAGTTTTGTAGATGGACAAGATCGTGTAGAGTAATGTTTCAGAGAAACTTTCATCATATGGGACGATATTTTAACAGTAGCTGATAAAAGGTTTTATTTACACTCCTAAAATGTTCGTTTTCTCTTGTCAGTCTGTTAAACTGACATGCGTCTAATTTCGTCCTGTGAAATATATCCGAGTGCCAATTTTTTACAGCGGTATTGTTAATTTTTGTGTTTGGTTTTACCGGGGCCAGGGCGGGGAGCAAAGACTAGGTAAATTGTAATCTTCCAGAAATCAAACCAGTACCTTGACCACACTGCGACCTGGTACTAGGGATTGTTTATTCAGTGAAACTAATTTGACGCAGATGCAAAGAGAATGAAATCCTTCTCTGTTTTAAATCTTTGTGGATGGAGTAGTAGTAGCTGTTGTTGTAGCAGCATCCGCTTCAGTCATGACAGACTATGGGAATGCGACCCTGAGGTGATAGCCTTCAGCTGCATTTGCTTCTCGTGTTCCTTTCGACGTATTCTTTTCACTTCTACTTGTGGTGAGAGCTTCTTTTCGCCCAATCTAATGTGGCGCCGTAGGGAACATCGCGACTTGATGCGATCGACAGCTTCATCCTCCCAGGTTGCTGGATTTATGTCCAGTGCCCTCATGTCTCTTGCACACATCTTTGAACCTCAGCTGCGGTCGCCCAACTGTTCTTTCCAGAATGATATGGAGTAAGCATGTTTTAATTTTTGCAAGACTTACAGCAGAGACAGTTTTGTTTCACAATATAAACACATTCCAAAGCCCCCAAAAATATAATTACCATCTGACTTTCCTATTTTCTTGCGCGTTCCACACAAGTGTCTGAAGAGTATTACCACAAGATGGTTAAATCAGTATTCAGTTCAGTCAGTCTCCACAAATGGTTTCAGTCATCATGCTGTCTTACGGGCTCTTGTTTGCGTCTGTCAGCAAAAGGTCTCAGTTTCTGATTCTTCCGCCACAGAATTTTCCAGTCTGTCGATTCACACGTCTGAATTCTGTTTTCTGTTATCTCGGTTACTCCCCGGGTTTCTGCACCGAACATAAAAACTATGTTAACATTAGTGTCCTGAGTCCAAAATCTGAAGATTTCTCTTGATCTCTCATGGTTTCCTGATATTTCTTGATGAGGGGGAAATTTGTGCGGTGTCTGCTTCATTCTTGTCTTCTTAGGCGCGGCTGTGGAAGGCCAGAAGCACTGTGGTCTATGATCACGCCAAGGCATTTGAATGATTTTATCTCGCGTATTGACAGAATAGTCTGCCCCTCCCCCCTTTTTTTAACACACACACGTTACGTGTTAATGGTGAAGGTTTTGTCATTTTCGTTCATATGAAAAGTATTTTATGCAAGAAATCTTTGTCAATGGTATAAGAAAGAGAGTTTTTCAGTAATATATAGAACCAATCTTGACATATGGAAGTCAGTCAGGGACAGTTTGTGCACAAGCAAAAAACTTCCTTGAGGCTGCAGAGATGCGGTTTCTTGATTCCCATACTTGTCGTGGTACCGATCTTTTTCTGCAGATGGACCTCATCGTAGTTGAGGTCATATATCTATATATATATATATATATGGGTCTTTATATATATTGACGTATATATAGTTGCGGACCATGTCTCTTCTAGCTACTTTAACCACCTTTTTCATATACCTCATTTCTGAGGTCATATATATATATGACAATGAGAAGATAACACCGCTGGTAAATAATTAATGCGCTTAAAATCAACCCCGAAGCAACCAAGAGGATTCTTTGAATTAAAATATTTCTTTAAAAAAGTGGATTTGAAGAAGGGGCCTCCTAATAAGACGTACGAAAGCTGGAAATGTAAATACACAAATGTGCCTAGAAATATAAATCTGTTTGCGTCTAAACATTCACGTTAAAATTCGATGGTAAAACCGAGGTGATAATGAGAATAGAAATGAATGAGCGCCGGCTGTTTACGCAAACGGAAATTACAAGTCTTAAAATAACTTCGCTCCGCGTGGCCCAACGCTGGAAGAATTAATAATGACAGTTCTGATCTTTCACACTTCTCTCGCCTGCTCTTATTATTCTACTCTTTGAAACAGCCAGAATAGTAATTAGACTCTTCTTAGAAATGACGCGAGCCGGCGTGTCTCGGTTGTGAGCAAACATACACAATAATGCATATTTGTACAGTGGTTTCTAAATTGGGTATGGGTGAGGGAGGGTGGGATGAATATTAAAAAAGAAAAAATGGACACATTAGATAAAATGTCAGTAGCCAAAGGAGAACTGGGGGAAAAAGTAAGACTGAATACATCAAGCTTAATGAATCCTCATCATTACATTACCTCCCTTAGCTAAGGAGCTTAGGCCTTCAGTGAAAGATCTTTCCACGTCTTCTTGAGCTCTTTCGTTTGTCTCCAGTTCTCTTCTCCGTGTTTCGGTCTGCCTCTGCCTCCCTTACCCTGGGCATTCCAGAACAAGGACTGCTTTTTAATGCTACCAACATGTTTCATCTCATGTTCCGCTGGCACCTACCTGGCTATTACCATCTGTTCCTCGTTGTTGTTCTTGTCACACCATTTCAGCCCTTCAGTTCTTCTGTCACGGGTTGCCTCCCCTTAGCTCTGCAGTAGTAGTCCCACAGTGGCCAAAACTCAAGAGTACCTGAAGTTGGTCTTCAAAGGTGTCTACCTTTGCACAAGATTACTCTTGGCAGAGTTGTAAATAGAAGGATAATGACGCTTCTACCTCAATGAAGTATTCACAAGATATTCAGAAAAGCGAGAACAATGCTGCATTGGCTGAGCACGTTAACTCTAGGATCTGCCGACAACTTTTGTGAAGCATTATGTAATCTTATAAAAGCTCGCTCAAGCCCCCAGCTGAGTTAATTTAGCGAATTTTCTCTTATTATTATTTAGACCAAACCAGAAATTGAAATTGATAACGAAGAACTGGAAAGTGTCAATGAATTCGAATACTTAGGATCAATCATTAACAGCTCTGGCGACTGTGCAGTAGAAATTAAAAGAAGACTTGCAATTGCTTCACATAAGCTAATACAGATGAAAAACCTATGGCAAGGCACAAGCAAAGAAACAAAGTTACAACTGATCAGAGCATGTATATTCCCAGTAGCAACATACGGCTGCGAGACTTGGACACTCAATAAAACAGTTGCAAAAAAGATTACATCATTCGAAATGAAATGCTACAGAAGGATGTTGAGAATACCCTGGACAGAAAAAAAGACCAACAGAGAAGTACTGCACTCACTAAACGTACAGGAACATTGGCTCCTAAATACCATCGCAATAAGGAAGCTGAAATTTTTCGGTCATATAAAAAGACATAATAGTCTGGAAAAAACAGTGATGGAAGGCATGGTCCCTGGAAAAAGGGGAAGGGGTCGACCTAGACGACGGTGGACCCAGGACATCATAGAGAGTCTGAACTTGTCTTTGGCTGATGCAGGTCGACTTGCCCAGAATCGTGATGCGTTCAGAGCAGCTGTAATGGAGACAACGTTCTGGAAAGAATATGTCACATGATGATGATTGAGTGTATTTAAGAAATTGTCTGAGACATACGTATACAACACATTCAAAATGATTAAATCAACTTTAAATTTGGATAGATATAAATAACAAATTTAGTAATCACTTAGGTTTTAACAGTTATTAAAAATTGAATTTTCTTTAACAAAAATTGATCACCATCATATGATGTTAATGGGGAATTATATAAGGGGAAGTTTCACTTGACAGGTTTTATTTGACTACTTAGCTGCCAGTGAGGTTTCTGCTCCCGCTGGTGTTTTGGTTCTTCGCAGATAGGTGACTGGATTGCTTACGTTCCTTGTCAAGATTAAGAGTTGCAGCACGTTCCAAGTAGAATCAGGGAGTAACTGCAAAGCTGGTCCCGCATCTCTAAGACCCGTCTGATGATGGTGTATAGCATCGCCTTCAGGCCACTTATACCCTCACTTGTTCCAGAAATAGTACCCTCAACTAGCACCACCAACTAGTATGGCAAAAGAAGAGAAACGAATACCTTCTGAGTATTGAGTTTCCCGACACATACTTATGTGTCCCCAATTTCCTATTCCACCATCCCATCTATCTTCAGAATTTTTATCCTCTCTGAGAATTAATCTTAATCTCAGTGGGTGGAAAACTATCTTTACATTTTTATATTTAACTTTAGTTGAAAATGTTAACAATATAGTTTGAATATGTTTACATTTACATCAGTTGAAAATGTTGTAAACTTTCATTACATTTCGAGTGAATATGTTTTACATTAACACTGGTTGAAAAGGTTAATAATATAACAAGTATGTACACCATTTCTTTCATCATTCCCTTTCTACTCCATGTGGAACTTGTTGGAATACTTCTGCTTTTCGTTCTTTATAAGAAACTCAATAAAGCAGTCACCAGCCCTGGCAGTGATGGTTCATGAAATCATCATTCTATGTGCTGAGGTTGCCAGCCTCAAATGACTTGGACACCCACTAGCAATTTTCACATACTAATCTTCACTTGCCAATATATACGTATTAGTTCACATGTTAATAATGAAGAAGATATAGAATTCAAAATGTACAACTTACGCCAATCTTTAGGCTCACAGACTGCTGGCTCAGAGAAATAAAGGCACTTGTAGAGGCCTCTTACACTTGGTCTGGGATGTTGTTGCTCCAATTGGAAGGGGTGTTGTGCCTTCATTCCGAGTGTCTGCCAATCGTTTCAACCATGCGTGTTTTGTGGGGTAATTCAAATTATTTCCTCATGGAAATTTCTGCGCGGTACTGCAGAGGTCATGTCTCCCAGATATGGAATGAAACATCCGATCCTCTCTCGGCAATGTTTACAAATAACTTCTTACATCTGCCCGGACTATTACAACATTTCCGCTCAGGTGTGTCCGACTGATAAGTGCGTGTCTGTAATCTGTCCACAGACGGGTAATTTATCGCCCGGCACGCCTTATGTAAACCCAACGCTCGGTTGACGAACTATCACTTAAAGGAGTGTAAGATGATTTGAAAGTATAAAATATCTGCTTGATAGTAGAGAAAGAAAAGAGCGACCACAGAAATTTAGTTCACAAAAAAGTAACTAAATACTGCCAGAGAGGAAAAGAGATCGACCAAACAATTATGTGACATCTTCACAAGCTCCCATTTATGAGGGTCAGATTTATTGTTTACCTTTTTCTCTCTTCTTGTTTTCCACGTTTCAGAGCTTTACAATAAGTCATTTGTCATATTTTGTAAGGACGATTTTCCTAGGACAGCCTGGCTATCATTTGTCGTACTTATGATAAGCTTGTAGTTTCTCTGTGTGTTGTCAGACCCATTTGCTGCGACCCCTCTTGGAGTATTCTCATTTTGTTTTGCATTTGGTTACCTCCATGGGCCAAAAAAGCCAGGTCATCACCAATGTCTAGATCTTGGAGATGTTTTGTCAGAGTACATGCACTCCATTTCTGTTGTCTTTCTTGTCGTAATCCAGTGTGCACAACGCTGTTGTGTCTTTCTTGTCGTAATCCAGTGTGCACAACGCTGTTTTCTTTCTTGTCGTAATCCAATGTGCACAACGCTGCTGTGTCTTTCTTGTCGTAATCCAATGTGCACAACGCTGTTGTGTCTTTCTTGTCGTAATCCAATGTGCAGAACGCTGTTGTGTCTTTATTGTCGTAAACCAATGTGCAGAACGCTGTTGTGTCTTTGTTGTCGTAATCCAATGTGCAGATCGATGTTGTGTCTTTCTTGTCGTAATCCAATGTGAAGAACGCATGTAAGCAAGTATGACGTGCTGCCGTGCTTTGTATTATTGACATGAACCTTGCTTGTCCAGACCTGTGTATAAATCTGTCATGTGCAAATATATGTAAATGAGAGCATAAATCGTATTTGATTACATATTGTTTCTAAGCACGAATCATTAGTTTGTAAAGTATTCAGAAAGTAAGCATTAGTATTACAATCTCTACATCTGGTAAACTTAAATCTTACTAAAACAAAGGACAAAGAAAATTTCCAACGTTAAGGTCACAAGACCTTCGCCAGGGACAAACGTACAAAAACAGAAAGAAAGCGAGGACTAAATAAAATAAATGCAATGCGGCATCGGGTTCAGTTTGAGACTGCTTGGTATTCTCATCATTGCGGAAATGAAACTTCGAAGGCATGCGGCGATGAAAGTGATCAACATCCTGGAGGAGATTATACTGATCAGAAGAAGCTGGAAGAAGAACAAAATGAAGACCCTTTCTTAACATAGAGATCTCATTTTCTGAAAGAGGAAGATCTGAGGAATGCAAACAATCTGAGTACCAGATGGGGTTACACCGTACCCACACATGTCTGAGTATTGAACAGCTGTTCATTCTCAAAGCAGATATGCACAAGGACACACCCTGTATTCATTTTCTTTTCCGCTTCTTACGGAGCATGGAGCCACCACATCATCTGGTTCCTATACAGGAAGTCTGCAACACGCTCTCGTGCTTTTACAGCAGTGGTTTCTGTGGCAGTTTATTTTACACGAAGAGGTTGCCAGTCCCATTGACAAGCTTATATTAATCTCCTTGTACGACATGCCTGATGGTGTAGTAGTCCTTTTCTTGCTTGGTACCTTTTACGGGGCACACGCAATGTATTAAATGTAAAGGTAGTCCCATATCAGATACTGACGTAGGGGACTAAAGTGTTAGAGTCTTCACTTTACTAGGTCCAGCATCGAGAGGCGGAATGACTGGTTCCCTTCCTCACTACTTTTTCCTTCCTTTACTCAAGAGCAGAGTCAAATACCCAAATCACAGCTGGGTGAACTGGAGCGTGACGCCATCGTGTTTTGAACCCGGAACTTTTGCCGCGAGAGGCCAGCGCTCTAATCGCTCTGCCAACGGGACCTTCACGAATTGTTTAGTTGCCACTAATCTGAGCAGACGCGTTTAGTAAGGCATTTACACCGTCATGTGATAGTTGACATAAATCAGCCATCTTGATATCATGTCAGATAAAACAGAAGCGACTGTGTGAACCTCGTGATGGTTGGATTAGATTTCTGTGTAAAGTCATTGGAGTCTGGAATTATGGGAATTCTATAAGTGCGTGACGGTTGCGATGTCATGTAGTTTAAGAGAGAGGAACAGAAAGCATAAATGATTGAAGAAGATAAGTGATATATGACTTTAAAAGGGGGTGGAAGCAGCATAATTGTCAAAATGTTTTGATTGGGGGGAAGGGGAGGGGGCGAAGACATTGAAATTTGACAGGAACTATGTTTATTTGTAAAAGTGCACGTTTGTGGAAATCTTGTGATACATGCAGAGAATACGGTAAACGTAATCCAATGGATGGGTTTGAAAAAAAATGTGAAAAAAGGTGATTCGTCTTACGAGGACAAAAGACTTTTTTTTTTTTTTTCTTTGTCTTTTGTCCTCGTAAGACGAATCACCTTTTTTCAAATTTTTTTTCAAACCCATCCATTGTATTCCACGTCTTACCGCAGTTCCCCTCCACTTCCTCGATTATAAACGTAATCCAGTAGCATATGTAACAGGTAATTATGTAAAAGAGAAAACGAGAGATATAGTGTAAAGACTTCATGACGTATGGAGCGAGAGCATCAAAGGGAGATCTGTACTCCATCGAAGATAAAAATCAATAGGCAAGAAAAAGAATGACTGACAACTTCCAAATCGGATAGGCCAGACGAAAATTAGTCTGGGAGAAATAATTATCAACCCTAGCTTTTGGCTGACAAAAGTGTAGCAAAACAGGAAACCTTAAACGGCAAAGCAAATACTACCTAGTTAAATATAATTAAAAAGTCAGTTGGGTGTGTTTTTTAAATTCAAGTTGTTTTGAATATAACGTTTAGTATGATGTGATTATTCTTCGTTCGCCACATCTATTGATCTCATTAAGTTGGTTGTCTGTCCCAGGCTTCTCTCATGGTTGTCATATAATTACATTTATACAGTAAGATTGGCATCTGCCATCTTCGCTCTCGTGTAACCATATATGTTTTACTTCAAAAGTTGGAAGTCTAGTCTCAGGCTTCTGTCATGGCTGTCATATACTCACATCCATTTACGATCCTAAAGTTGGCGGCCAGTCTGAGGTTTCTCTCATCCTCTCGTTTAACACGTATTTATATCATGTTTTGGTGGTCTGTCTCAGGCTTCTCTCATCCGCCATATACTTCCTCTCTCAAATGGGTTGGCGAAAGCCATGCTGTCAGTTTGCACTTCTCTTGGAGCCATGGTCTTGGAGAACATGCTCTACTGTTTGTTTGTCTTTCCCACGTAGACACGTGTCCTTTTGCCTGACTTTTAATTTGTTGAACAGATGGTGTTTGAGTTTTCAACGGCCAGTTCTCATTCTGAAAATTATCACGTGATCTGTTCTTTGCAGGGACGATTATGCATGTCATATCTGGCTGTGTGTGTTTTCTGTGTCATTTTTCTTGAAATTATTTGTGATTGCTGCTTTTATCCCTTTTTGTGTTGTCCTGACCTCAGTTTGAATTTTGCTTCCTCCTTCTTGGACAAGTCTGATATAGTTTTGCATAAATGTAACATTTTGCGTGATGTCTGTGGGCATAAATAGAAAATGTGAGGCGATAGATTTATTATGAGATTGAAATCTTACATTTTCCAGAGTGATTTCAGAATTTGACTTAATAAAAATTACAATAGACACTCAAACTGAAGGGCATCTGTCACGCGAGTTTTTTTTTTTTTTGGTAAACCAGAAGATAAGGAAAGCGTATGTGTATTTGCGGGAGAAAGTGTGAGATTTAAAGCCGAGCAGAGTATTTTAATGTGCCAGATAAATAGAGATTTCTCGGACAGGACGGAACGACGAAAATAAGAGGGGATTAAGAAACGGAATCTCCTGAACAGTTTTTCTCAATCCCACAAGGAGGAAAATATACTGTGAGTTTATCTGCGTTTTAACGAGAGCTCTATTCTAAATCACGTATACACTATTATTGTGGCAGAAATTTAAAGCGTTGTAATGCGGTGACGTATTTGTATATTTTGCTTGCTTTTCATTCTTAGACAATACATTTGGGTAATAAACCCTCGTTTTAACGGCTGTTGCAATGGATGCTGGGTACTGGATACATCCACAAACGTAGCTTTAATTTTCATCATCTTTATCATCACCCATCAGCTATCCAAGGAGTGTAGGCCTCCAACAAACTTATGCTTAGTCTTCCTGCCCCATCATATCAGCTCAAGGTCTGTCCTTGTCTTCCTGTGGCGAGATGAAAGTTAGATAGAAAAAAATATAGTTACCAGAAATGGAGAAGAGAACTGGTGAACTAATGGTGGGGATGGCACAGGACAAGTCATGTAGTTAACTGGACAGTTCTAGATGGTAGCTGTAGAAGGGAGCTGTGAATTAAGTCACCTTCTCGCTAGACCTATCCTATGCTCCAAGAGTGTCTATATTAATAGTTGGTGTGAAATGCAGCTCATTTAAAACGAACTGCATTTCACACTTATCTGACTTCATCTTACTTGTTTAAAATATTAAATAATTTTGAATTCCACACAAGAACAACAATTTAGAACTGTAACTGGAATTTAACAAAATCAATCAACTGCAGTTTATAAAAATCTATCAGTACACTTTAATAAATAAAATATAAATTTAGTAAAAATTGCAGATAGGTATTTACGTAAATCATAAACTGGAATTTTATAATTTGTCATTGTCTTTTCATCATATCGGCCATTTGGTGACTTCTGGATTATGCGAAGATCAACGGCTCGCAAAGTGGAACAGCAAAGTGTGTGGTGCACTAGAGGCGTGTCGGACATAGAAAAAGACAACGGCTAGCCACCGTGGAAGAGATTGGGGCCTTACCACGTACATCCTACAGAACGTAATGAGATCACAACAACAAGATAAGAAACGATATGTAGAGAACTCTCTGTCCCCTGGGGAAGAATCTACTGTACAAATTAACAGGGAAGAGGCAACTCCTCTAATGAGTAAGGAAGTACATAATGACGAGTGTTCCTCAAATTCTGTTGAAAGGGAGCATTCTGAGAAAGACCACCTAAAAACTAGTAGGAGGAGCCTGAAAATAGGAACATGGAATGTTAGAACTCTAAACGGAGAAGGAAAGCTAGACAATCTAATATTAGAGGCAACAGACATGAAACTCGATATACTGGGAGTTGCAGAGGCAGGACTATTGGATACAGGCTACATAAAAAGAGACCAGTACACGCTTATACACTCAGGAGGAGAAAAACATGAAAGAGGGGTAGGAAAGTTGATAAAGAAGGAGTTAGAAAAATGCGTATGTGGATACTGGACACAGAACAACAGAATGATGTTGCTAAAGATGAGAGCAAAGCCATTCGACATATCAATCTTACAAACTTATGCACCAACTAAAGATCACAGCGAGGAAGAAATAGATGAATACTATGAAGAGCTACAACACACACTTAAACCAGTAAAATCTACAGATGTGTTGATAGTAATGGGTGATATGTGTCGCGAGAGGTTCAGATGTTATTAGACTATAGGATATCTGTCACGAAATGGATTTATGACTAGAGACTGTCTACCTATAGTGACAAGACACTAGTGAGAAGAAAGACTGAAAAGATAGATTTAGAAGAAAATGATAGTGAAATGTGAACAGTTGACACTATTGGCTCCGAGGTTAAGAACCGAGGTTGATTCTTTCCTCGCCACTTCGGACGTCTTATGTGCTATAGTTGTCAACGACCTTTAGCTACCCTAAGGGGATAAGGTTATATCAAGATTCACAAACACCAAGATACAGACAACATATAGCTACTGTACTTAAATGAAATGACTGATGCCAGCTACAATTTATACAAGTTTATTATACACCTATAAACAAACAAACATATGCATGTCCCATACATAAAGTGCGAGGATGCACACCTGAAACAAAATCAAGCACAGTTAAAAATGCATCAACCCCAACCCTTCTCCCACAATTGCAACCTGTATGGGGACAGAAGTTTGGATTAGACAAAAATAAACCGCACTGCACTTGTCGAGCCTCCACTTCAACAACTATTCTAAATTAAATGTTAATTTCACAGTCAGCTGGAACAACTACAAAGTGTCTACACCAACTCTGCGCAGACTCTGGTTCTACACAGCCTATCCTGAAATCTCTTGCACACTGCTACACAATTAACTCGTCTAAAAACGTCAGCAGCTGTCATCTGCTATACTTGGGACAACACTGCGACGACTTCTGTGGAGAGTATGGTCACCCTCTGGAACTGATGACTAAGGTTTAAAAAGAACCCCACTGGATTCTGGAAATTGGAATAGGTAGCTGGTTTCTCCAAACACCTCTGGAGTTACCTGCCCTCTCCCTCCTATGGGTTCAGGCCTTCGGCGTTATTATGGCCGGGACGAAGTGAAATAATTACGACAACGCTGGCAGCATGACAATTTTGCGTGTGTAACAGAACGAGCTTAGCGCTCATGGATTTTCCCACGAATGCTATTTCCACTAGAGAAAGGTCTTCCCCTGCCTGGAAAAACTGGTTTGTTCTCTTTTCTTCGTCCGCCTCTGGCAAGATCTCAAACCCTGCGTCTGAGATGCCAATCTTTTTGCCGGGAGGAAGTTATTGCAACTTCCGCTCTGCCCCCTCAAAAAAAGCCGCGCTACCTGCTGTTAGACAAAAAAACACAACAGCTAAACAACACGTAAATAATACATTTCTAATAACATATAACTCCCCTACTGAGCTCCCTTCTCTCCCATCTCTACCTGAGCCCAAAATAAACACTGGCTGACCCAGATCGTCTGACCTAGGGTTCTGCCTGACTGGTTACAACCACAACCGTTTTTCACACTGAGGACTGACCTGTCCAAAATACTAAGGCCCACTTCTCGCGCTGACAACATGCAGCCATAATGATTAACACAAATAAAATATCTCTAGGCATCAATATCACGTTCAGAAAAATTAGATCACATAAAATGTAATACAAAATAATTCCCTTTAAAATTACATTTCACTTCGTCTGACTACACAGACCAACAATGCACCCACAATAACATATAACCAGTTTACGCCAGCATCTGCTTGCTGTCAAAAACTATACAATGAAACCCCCGTAATTCAGCCACGTGGTGCCGCAGTTTTGCAACCACGCGCTCCTGCATAAATATTCATTAACTGATAGCACCCACGTGCTCGTGCAACAATACACATTAACTGATAGCACCCACGTGCTCCAATTAATACCTCTATCACTCCCGTCCACAGATATATGCGTAACTATATTAATAGCGAGCATCAATACTCTCAATAAAATCACAAATGAAAATACACATTACACACGCTCCCGACTATCCTGTAAATAAATAAAATTCGCAGATGCGGGTTTCTCTGCAGACCTGTTTTTGAAATAAATCCAAGCATGGCCGTAACCTCGCAACATCTAAACCATCTAGACAACGCTATTCCTTCAATAAGGAAATTAACTGGACCTATTAGGTCTCTCAAGTCTTATCACCAGGATAGTATTGATGGCTCTGGAGTTAAGAATTAAATTAAACTAAAACTTCCCAAGAAACTTTACTGATCGGCCTAGGCTTAGACAAAATTAAATAAAGTTACCACGAAAATTCTGCTTACCAAATTTCGAATTTTCCCACTGAAGGCAATCGATAATTTGAATCAGGAACGCGGCTTGGCAATTAATTTTTAGAGACCGAACTTATGAAATTCGGGCGTATTTATTATCAAGACCCCACGCGCAGACTTCATGACGTCATATGCGCGGCGTGGTTCTAAGCCAATGGGAGCTCTGCATTTCAACTGCAGTTAGCTCTCAGCCAATCAGAATTGTAAACAATACTGATGCAACCAGTACTGCTAGACAAAGAAACGGGAATTAGTCCCAGCCCTATACTGCAAAATTGAAGCAAAAATGTCGGAATTATATATATATATATATATATATATATATATATATATATATATATATATATATATATATATATATATATATATATATATATATATATATATATATATATATATATATATATATATATATATATATATATATATATATATATACAGTACTTTGCAAAAAAAATGGCAGTCATATTTTCGTAACGCAGCACACTCATAGAAGCAAATAATAATAAAAACTGTATGTCCAGAGGAAGATTGTTATCTCCCCTATCTATTAACAGTGGTTTCAGTACAACATAATGTTGCCTTCTCCAGCAAGGCAAGCCTTGATGCGGCGAGGCATACTTCCCACAAATGTTTGTAGGTAAATGAGAGTCAGACTGTCCCAGTATTTTTCAGCTACCTTCTTCAATTGTTCAACGTCTCTGAGTCCACTCTTTTTTAAATGATTCTTGAGTAGTGCCCAAACGTTTTCAATTGGGTTTAGATCGGGACTGTTGCTGGGCCACTTCAGCACTATCACATTCTTCTCTTGCAGCCATGCTTTGGGGGTATGAGCTGTATGATTTGGGTCATTGTCATGTTGAAATGTGCACCCATCGGGGTACATGACCTGCATAAATGGCAGAAGGTGTCCCTCTAGTATGTTTATGTACCTTTCTTTCGTGAGAATTCCTGTGAAAACACACAGTGGGGTGGCCCCTCTTGCTGACACCCCTCCCCAAAGATGGAATTTCTAGGTATGTTTCGGTCGCTGGTACAAAGGCGTTACAGAGCCTTTCGTCCAAATATTTATTTGAGCAGGATAAGACGAAACAGAACATTCATCTGAAAAAATCACATTGTCCCATGACAAATTTTGGTGTTCGTGGCACCAGTTCAAGCGCATCTGTTTGTGAGTCTCTGTGTGAGCAATGATGACGAAATTACCCGCTTTTTTGTGTAATTCATCCTGTGTAGCTCCCGGTTGACAGTAGCATTAGATACCTCTGGGCTTCCCAACTCGATCATGCGCTGCCGTATGTTTTCTACACTCTTCATTGGCTCAGCCCGAACGATTTGGGCGAGACGCCGATGGTCCTTTGTGTCCAAAATTCTTGGCCTCCCACTACCTTCTTTTCACTCGATTCCATTACCTGCTTTTAATTTACTCACAACTCTGTAGACAGTCTGCTCAGGAATGTTCAAGGTTTTAGAAATGTTGGAACATGTTTGATTTCCTTCATTCCAAAGCTGTGAAATTAACATACACT
The DNA here is from genome assembly GCA_024509875.1 of Oreohelix idahoensis. Lineage (NCBI taxonomy): Eukaryota > Metazoa > Mollusca > Gastropoda > Stylommatophora > Oreohelicidae > Oreohelix > Oreohelix idahoensis. The sequence goes on along the minus strand of JAMPIV010008093.1, from coordinate 140,514 downwards.
TTGACTTTGTATCCATTTTCTGCCACTAGCATTAGAAATTGTCGTCTGCTCTATTATCAAGGGACGTTACTCTAAGCTAATTTATTTTTTACTTTTGGAAGTGTTTGCTCACTTCAGTGGAGTGCACCTTTTGGGCAGAACATGCATATTTAATTAGATTTCAGCTTATTTAGCTGAGCAATTTGACTGCCATTTTTTTTGCAAAGTACTGTATATATATATATATATATATATATATATATAAAATCCCGAAAAAAAGTCTAACCACATGCCATATCTTTAAAAAGACTAAAACTGGTGCCAATCTGATCTAGGCTCTAAAGTCCTTCGTCTAGAATAATAATGCAACAGTTCCCTACACACAAACACTAAACAAGACTACTAGTCATAGAGAAGGAACATAGATGTAGATGAGATGAAACTCCACCGTAATCTCTCTGAAAAACGTAAATAAATAGAAGGAGAAGAAACATGGGGAAGGATTTTTCTGTAATCCCTCCTATAAATAGTGAACAAAAATACAAGGAGAAAAAGACATGGGCCATTTGAAAGACAGAATCTCAGTACTTTCGTCACAATATCCCAGACAAAAAGATGTATCAAAGGATACCAGTATAGCGCCAGATAAGAGACTGGTCTTATAAGAAATACCCCCTTCTCTGAAAAGAGTAAGGGTGTATCGACAATCAAGGTAGGGTCAAGCTGTATAAACCTTCAAGTATGATGATAGTGAATGTTACTGAAGGTCTAAGTGCTACCTCTCCAGATCCCACCCTGAATAATGGTTATATAGTTATTTTGACTCTGCTAGGGGATAAATTAATTTAATAGATATGTAATATACATACAAACAGAACCTAACTCACTTGAATAATTAAGTAAGACTGAGTGTAAATATTTACTATTTATTGATCCTATACCGTTTCTCTTTTCGGTTAGGAAAGTGATAATAAACTTCAAATGCTTTTTGCATAATAGAAATAAATAAGTATGGAATTTTCATTTCCACAATAGTTAAATGTGATAGTTATATTTCAAATGTCAATTATTTTATTCATATATATTTATATATAGTTGTTATTTTTACTGGACTGTAAAGTTAGTAGAAGTGTATTAAATCCTTCATGAGTCATCACTCGATTGTTTGTTTGATGTGTGTTTTATTTCTTAACAAATTGAGTCTGGATGTGCCGACCAGTGGAGTTATGTGTCCACCTGTCTTTTATAATGTGAAGCATCCATTATAGCCAGGATCACATAGTGTGGATCTGCAGGCGGGGAAACAACTTGGTGACTCGCTCTAAGTATCGTGAGAATGTTTCGCACCAACAGAGTTCCTCAGAATTGAATGTTTCGAAGACTGTTAGTCATTTCAGGATAAAACCTGGGAAATACAAATAATCGCAAACCTTGTAGGGTCCAGCACTATTTTATCCACACACATACACAATGAACGTTACAAACAATCTCAGACAATGTGCTAACAGTTGCACATAACACTTTACTTGAGTACCACTTACAGCCAGTTCGATGTGATTACATTTTCCTTATAAATCATAAGTTCGATCCATTGTCCATAATATGCTTCCTTACAATGATTAGGTTTAGTACAAACTAGTAAGTGACACCTTGATTAATACATGGTAACAATTCCTGACATCCTTTCATATGTTCCTGAACAGTGTAACGTTCCTTTATGAAATACTCCTTCAAATACATTATTAAACTTACAGTCATAGATTCTGCCATAATTCTCAATTATCCTGCACATTCCCAATGCTGGCTTTCGTCCCTAAACGTCAACACATGCCTGCGTTCAAGCCGGCAGCACACTCGTCCTGTAGTTTCTTTCTTAACACATATAACACACTACCGAACACACAAGTGGATTATACACAGGAAAAGTACATAATTATATACATATATATATATATATTTCTCTTACCCTCAGGTAATACACAATAGCTATAACAGGCTGTAAATGGGTATCTAGGTCTGCTACGTAGATACAGCGGCAAATCATTTGACAGCAAGCGTTTGCCGCTTTCGTCTGTTCAGCGCAGTATTTGAAAATGTTGTGGCCTCAATTCAGCCAAGTTCAAGGTCTTATATAGTATCGCATCGTACCTCGTGGATGGAAGGGGTAAAAGCGGTGTTAAGAATCTCAAACCAATGCGTCTTTTTGCCTTCGCGTTCAATGTGCAGAAATTGTAATATCTATTTTCTCTCTTAATTGTGGACCGATTTTAATCATTTAAAGTTAGTATCATACTGGTAATTTATCTCTATCGGTCTATCTAAAATTTGTTTAGTTAGCAAAATGCGTTTAAATCTATGCAGCCTTTAACTAACTATATTGGGGACTACCCTGATATATAAATGTCACTTAAAACGATTTTTCTCTTAGAATAACATACTATTCGAGGAAGTCTGTACACATACCTCTTAAGTAATATCCTCGTTGTTAAACTAGCTATATCTCGTCGTTTAAATATCTTTAGTCTTTAAGAAATTAAATATCTTCGTATTGTCACTTACACAAAATAGACCTCTATGTTAAGCAAAAAAGGTTTCCTTATACACACCAGAAAAAGGAGCGTTCTCATTGGCTGTTATATCGGTCCGTTTTATCCTATTATTGTGAGCGGTAAATATGACCGGAGTTATTCGAATTCGTGATGTGAAACAGACGTCATCTCACGACAATATGAATGCAAAAGTAGGAAAAGGAAAATACAAGAAAATAGTAGGACAGTATGGATTAGGGACAAGAAATGATGGAGGAGACAGACTTATCCAGTTCTGTGAAGAAAACCAGCTGGTCATATGTAACACCTTTTTTGAACACCACCCAAGGAAATTATACACATGGAAAAGCCCAGGAGATGTAACAAGAAATCAAATTTACTATATCATGATAAAACATAGATTTAAGAACGGTGTCGCAAGTGCAAAGACACATCCTGGCGCCGACATAAATTCAGATCACAATCCGGTCATCATCAAAGTAAATATAAAGCTGAAAAGAACAGGAAACAGAAGACAAGAGGAACCCCGGATAGAAATATCAGCACTGAAACAACCAGATATAAAACAAAAATATCTAATCGACGTCAAAAATAGATATCAACAGTTACTGACAGAAAGCATGGAGCAGTATAGAAGAGAAAACCCAAAAGAAAAAGTAACCACAAAATGGGAATGCTTATAAACAAGCATACAATCAGCAAATGCAAATTTACCTAAAAAGGAGCCTAAGAAAAATCAAATTTGGATGACAGATGACATCTTGAATAAAATGGCAGATAGAAAGAAAGCAAAAAACACTCCAGAATATAAAACAATAGACAATGACATACATACTATGTGTAGACAAGCAAAAGAACGGTGGATAGAAAAAAAATGCAAGGAAATAGAAGACTTGGAGGCAAAGCACATGACAAGAGATATGCATGAGGAAATAAAGAAATTATCAAATAGGTCGCGGTTTGCACAAGGAGGAAGAACAAAAATGGTGTAATATTACTTGATGAGAAAGACATATCAAACAGATGGGCAGAATACGTAAAAGAACTATTCGAGGACAACAGAGGTAAAAAACCATCACCAGATTCTAATGAAGGCCCAAACATTCTCAGATCAGAAGTAGAGAATGCCATACATATGATACAAAAAGGAAAATCAGCAGGCACGGATAACATAAAAATTGAAATGATAGAAGCCCTGGAGAGCTTTGGCATAGATACAATCACAGATCTATGCAACGATATATACAATACAGGATATATACCACACGACATGAAGACATCAGTTTTTATAACATTGCCCAAAAAACCTAATGGACAGAATGTTCAGACTTCAGAACAATCAGCCTGATGAGTCACGCAATTAAGATACTGCTCAAAATCATACATGAAAGAATAAAAAGTAAGGTAGACAGCGAAATCCAAGAAGAACAGTTTGGTTTTAGACGGAACAGTGGAACAAGAGAGGCAATATTTTGCCTAAGAATATTAGCAGAAAAATATACAGAGGTCTAAAAAAGTATGTACATGTGCTTCATTGACTATAAGAAGGCTTTTGACAGAGTCCGTCATGAGAAAATAATTCAATGCCTCAAAGACATAGGTATTGATGGAAAGGATATAAGAATACTCAGTAACCTTTATTGGGAGCAAACTGCCACAGTAAGATCTGGAAGGAATTATTCACCATACATAGACATAAAAAGAGGTGTCATACAAGGTTGTGTGCTGTCCCCCTGCCTATTTAATCTATACAGTGAAAAAATTTTCAAACAGATACAGGAAATACCAGGACTGAACATCAGTGGAAGGTCAATAAACAACCTTAGATATGCAGAAAGCGAACAGGAGTTACAAGAACTAGTGAAGCAAGTGAATAGTATAAGTCAAGAATATGGACTCGACATTAATATTGAGAAAACAAAAACTATGATAATTAGCAAAACAGACGATAAACCCACATTAAAGATAAGCGTAAGTGGGAAAATCCTGGAACAAGTCAAGAGCTACGTATATCTTGGTCATATAATAACAGAAGATGGTAGATGTGAAACAGAAATCAAGAAAATAATAGGAATGGCCAAAGCTACATTCAACAACATGAAACATATACTGACATCTAAACAGTTATCTCACAAATTAAAACTGAGAATCATGAAGTGTTATATATATTCTGCACTTCTGTATGGTGCAGAAACATGGACGATGTATAAGCATTTGGAAGAAAGAATTAAGGCTCTTGAGATGTGGATATAGAAGAATGGGGCGTAACTCGTGGAAAGAGAAGAAAACAAATATTGAGGTTTTAGAAAATCTAGGTATGAAAAGAGAACTAATGAGGGAGATCAAAGTTCGGCAGCCAAAATACTTTGGCCACATAAAAATGCATAACACCCAGCAGAAGACCATAATAGAAGGGAGAGGTGAAGGCAAACGTGCAAGGGGAAGACAGCGCTATAAGTGGGAAGATAACATCAAGAGGTTGACAGGAAAGAGTCTTTCAGAGTGCACCACCAAGACAAGAGACAGAAGACGTTGGAGATCCTTTACAGCCAACCTTCATTGTGGAGATGGCAGCTGATGATGATGATGGATTTTACTTCTTTAGTGAGCGTGTACTTAACTCCTTCAGTTCCTGTCGCTATAGACACTTCTTTCATTGATCATATGTAGACTTTTTCTTACAAATCTGAGCATATCACTTAGGCAAGGCTGCTCACAAAGCAGGTCAGCTTGGCTTTTCTCAGCTGTGGGCTGTGGCTATGTGACTTCTTCAAGCGTGGGTACGTCCGCTGGTCGTCTTCTCAGCTATGAGAGATCTTGATGTAAGAATTTTGATTGAGTCCAGAATTGAATCTGATCGAGCTCATGTACAGTTTCCCAGTTCGTATGAATTTGATTGAGCTGAGTTTGCTTGGGTCTCCATCGCATCAATCTGATTGGTTTAATCTGTCTCGTTGAATCTCCTTTTTTTTCGTTCCAGTGAATTTCTCCCTTCGCTCCTCTGCGTTTGATTGGCTCTATTTCTGCACTTCTGGTTGGTTGCTTTTGTCCATCCTCTAATACGTAGGTGATTCCCGTTTGTGAATCTTGGATATAAAATTATATAGATACGATAAATACTAAAGATTACTATTTACATGGACATTTCCAGAGTGATCTGTTCGTGTCGCTACACATCTGTCGTATCGTGTCGTCTTGTGCACAACTGCAGCAGTAGTGTCGATGGGGATGGCCTATGGAATGTTGCCAAGGAGGTCTCCAGAAATGGGCTCGTTAATAAAGAAAGAGACCTAGAGACCTATTCGAGATAAGGTCAAGAAGAAGAGAAGTCCACTAGATAATGTATAAATTATGGAAAGTATTCTATTTCCCTACAACCATAGCTTCTGCCCTCAGATCTCAATAAAGAAAGAGCCCTCACTCCTAAATGAAAGATTTTACCTGTATGTATACAATTAACAGACAGCAGAGTGATACTTTAACAAACTAGGTAATGATCAATGCGGTTATATAGTTTATTAGTGAAATATTTACACATATAGGGTTAGTAGAAAATTAAAAATGATGATTGTAAAAGACTATTCCCACACACAGATGATATGTAAATAATGTAGTTAGTCAAATATGAGAGTGAACCTATGTGAATATTGAAAGAATGATGTGATATATTGAGTGTTACCACACTGATGTCCAATCTACACTGTCTATGTGTCTCCACGGTATAATTATACACAGGTGTGCGTAGACTGTCCAAGCAGGTGTATGGTAAGTCGTGTGGGTTTTGGATTGGCCGCTCGCTACAGAAATCATCCGCCCCTTTGTCACAAAGCCCTCTGTCTTTCTGCCGCTCGCGTGCAGTCCCTTGTGTCGTTTTGCTAGTGGGGTCGGCTTCGTTTTGCTAACGGGGTCGGCTTCTTTAATCTCTTTCAGTGTCCTGACCTGTACACAACATGCCGCTCTCAGAAATCTGGTACCCACATTTATGTACGTGTCACAAGTCCTTTGTTGTCGATCGGTCCGCCAAGTGCGCCATTGTCCCAGTGTGATATTTCTTTTGTTTAAACAGAGGATTAGGTATCAAAAGAATTCTTTTTATACCCCATGTGGACGTCTACTAAGTCAAACAGTACTTGTCTAATTAGGCTAGGTGTGTTTCCCAAGAAAAAGCAAGGTGGGGAAATAAATCAAAGGCATTTTTAAAGTTACACTTAGGTACAATCCTTGATTAAGAAAGATTACTTTTAAAAATAATGAAAGAGCAAAACTCGAGAGAAATAAATTAAGAAAGATGATGACAAAGGTAAAGTGCGATAAAGGTAGGCGCACTATATCACAACTTTTTTATCCATTTCATACCTGTCTCCAGTTTCTCTTCTCCATGTCTTCTTTGGTCTCCCTCTGCCGCTGCTACCAAAGGGATTCCAGAATAAAGACTGCCTTATAATGCTAATTGTAATTGTGTTTCGTATGGTTATGAGTAACCAAATGCAGTACGTTTTATATTAATTTGACCTGAAGTTGTAGGCGAAAGATATAATGAATTAAAGCCACGTCCTCAAAATGTAGTACGTCCTGTATTCTGTGCCCACATTGTTAGAATGGGGTCAGAGCTGCCTTCCATCATCAGTTATGCAAAGATATTTACCATGGCATGTTTCAGTTGAATCTTCGACTTAAGAAAAAAACATAAAATTAACAAATGAAAAGCGTGCAAGAACATAACTGCATTACTTTAGCTGAGTATACTCGTTTTACGTAAATCATACAAATCATACAAAACATATTACTTATATTCATCTTGCATAAAGTCTAGAATAACATATTAATTGAGTATATTTATCTTTCATAAAGTCTGCAGAAACGTATTACTTTTGTATATTTATCTTACCCAAAGTCTGCAAAAAAATGTATTAATTACATATAAATTTTGTATATTTATCTTACAGAAAGTCTGCAAAACCTGTTACATAAGTATATTTATTTTACATAAAGCCTGCAAAACCTATTACATAAGTATATTTATTTTACATAAAGCCTGCAAGCACGTTTTACTTCCACCAAGTATATTCTCTTGGGATTTGACAATCATTGTATTTGTTTCATATTTTATGTTGCTGGCTACTAGGTTCAGCATTGACAGTTATAGTGGGACATAATAAAATAAAGCACGTTCGGCATTCTAATATTAACATTCATGAAGTGTATTATGTTGTTTTTTGTCTGTTTGTATGTGTGTGTATTGTTTACCGCATGTTTATATGACAGAAACGCCTAGCCTGGGTGTCACAATGCCGTCATCGTTCTAGTTCTAGTATATGTCGTACAGATAGGTTGAGAGTTATTTTTAGCCCTTCTGCGTAGAGTGGATGGTGATAAGTACGTGAGAAAAAAAGGTGTGAGAAATAAATTTCATGGGTGAATAGCTTAAGGAGAAGATATGTCTCTGGAATGAGTAAGTTTCTCTAGTCCAGCCTATCTATACGACTATAATTTAGTACAAGACAACCTTGCCCTCCTTATACATATAAATATAAGTTTACACACACACACAGCTATGTGACAACAAGACACACAAACGTGAAAAACTATGGGTCTGACCAACACACAAAGTTAAGTTTCTTTTGTTGTTTATTATCATTTAAACTTGACAACATCAAACATCTAAAGAAAGATCAAATTAAAATCAGATTTACATACACATGAAATAGAATAAATGTGCCCTCCCCCTATGGATAAAAGAACCCAAAAAGTTAATAACCCAAAGGTCAAAGATTGGCAATATGGTACAGAATAGACAGTAAAGGAACAGTTCCTACTGAAGGTTACCCAGTAAAGTAAACAATTTTAAGCAAAATCCAATGTTGGTAAAGTTCCTGTAACAAAGAAAAATATTCACTCTCTCTGTCATACAGTGGCCACTCAATCACGTTTACCTACTCTTGGTGATATCCCTTGGAAATACAATTATTCTGAATATATAAAATGGCCAGGTTTTATTTCCCAAATTGGCCCCAGTCCATCCTCTAACAAAATAAAGACTAGCAAGGTGGATGCCAAATCTGTATGGGTTAGATGGTAATGTCTGAATCGATAGTCATTTGCTTCAGTGGAAGAGTAAAAAGGTAGTCCCATAGCAGATACTACCGTAGGGGAGTGAAGTGTTAGAGACCTCACTATACTAAATCATGCATAGAGAGGAGGGGCGACCAGTACCTTTCCTCGCTGCCTTTTCCTTCCCTAACTCAAGTGAGAAGTCAGGTACCCATTTATAGCTGGGTAGACTGAATCGTGTCGATAACGTGAATCTTTTTACTTTCAAATGCTGTATAATACTAAGTATGGGAGTTCTGCAGTGAAATGGCAGATTTTACTATAATATTGTAACATGTCAAATGATGTATAGCTCTAGGGAGGGAAGTCTGGAGTAATGTTATTGCCTTTACTATATTGTTGTAATTTGTCAAATGTTGCTTATCAATAAGGATGGGAATAAGGAGTAAAATTGTTGCCTTTACTATAATATTGTAACTCGTGAATTATTGTATGGCACTAGAGAGAGAAGTCTGGAGTAACATTTCTGCTGTTACTACTGTATATTGTAATTTGTTAAATGTTGTATATCATTGGGGATTGGAATTCTGAAGTGAAATTACTTTCTCTCTTAGAACATTGTTATTTATTAAATTTTGTTTAGCACATAGAAAAAGGAAAGCTCTGGAGTAAACAGATTAGTCAAACTTTCCTCTTATCGATAGATTTTCCCAAGATATTTATCATCATCTTCTTCTTCTTCCGTCCTTAGCCACCGACCGTCAAAGCAGTCAGTGGCCATTACGCCTAGTGGCGTCTTAGGGCAACAGCAGATAGGTTTTCTTTGCCACTGTTTCCCATCACGCCTAATGGCGTCTTTAGGGCAACGGCAAATCAATCCATCTGCTGTTGTTTCCGTAATCGAAGTGACTGGCAAACGGGTGATCAGCTCGTTGTGGAGATCACGTTTCTACATCAACTATTGGCAGTGACATATTGTTCATCCAGGAAAAAACCCACACCAAATTCGGCAGTCACCTCACTAGTCTTTATTTGTTAGAGGATGGACTGGGGCCAATTTGGGAAATACACCTGACATTTTATATAGTCAGGAAACTTTGTAATTCCAAGGGATATCACCAAGAGTAGGTAAGAGTGATCAAGTGGCCACTGTATGAAAGAGAGAGTGAATAATTTTTCTTTGTTACCGGGACTTTACCAAAACTGGATTTGCTTAAACTTGTTAACTTTACTGGGTAGCATATAATATTAACCTGTTTACTTTACTGTCTACTCTGTAACATAGTGCTAACCTTTGGGTTATTAGCTTTTTGGGTGTTTTTTTCTCCATAGGGGAGGGCACCTTTATTCTGCTATTTCATGTGTATGTAAATCTGATTTTATTTGATCTTTTTTTAGATATTTGATGTTGTCAAGTTTAAATGATAATAAACAACAAAAGAAACTTAACTGTGTGTGTTGGTCAGACCCATACCCAATTAACAAGGACTGTTAGGTTATATTTCGGGTTGGTTTTCTTCTTCAACAATCAAACCAGGAAATACAATCATTATACCTAATTCCCCAAGATATAATCAGTATACCTAATACATTCATAGTAAAACAAAATCTAAAGTTATATTAAATATATACAGGTGTAGGCTATTTTCTGGTGGTTTCCTTCTTCAACAGTCATACATAAACATTATACATGATACTATAACATACAATCATTATACATGATATAGTCGTAGGTTATATTCAGGTTGGAGTTATATGAGTCCTAACAAGGACTGTTAGGTTATTATTCAGGTTGGAGTTATATGATTCCTAACAAGGACTGTTTGGTTATATTTCAGATTGGTTATCGTCTTCAGCAATCATATCAGGAAATACAATCATTATACCTGATTCCATAAAATATAATCATTATGCATGATACACATTAATTATATACAGGTGTAGGTATTATAAATGATACTAAAAAATACAATCATTATATATGATGTAGGTATTTTCTCCTACAAGTTTATAGTAAGTTTATCTACCCTCTAAGATTAATACAAGCCAGATTGACTCGACTTTAGTGAAGCAAGTCTGCCCGTTCATGCAGGTAAACATAAATCAGTCTTGACAGCTTTCTCTTCCCCAGTCTGTCGTGGCCTTCGTGTTTGTGTGTGTTTTTTTATGTTGTTGTTGTTTTGAAACAGTTGTGGTATTTGAGAGGTTATTGATGTTACTACACTAAGGATAAACAAAGTGAGGTCCAGCTGTGTAAGTTCCCTGAGTCTAATTGATGATGTTGATGTCAGGGTCCCTATCCGCTACCTCTCTAAAATCTCACTCTGTGTAAAATAATCTCTGTGATGTTGTGTGGCAAGTGTCTAGGGTAATGTATCTATTGTGTTGTATGAACAATGTCAAACATAACTTTAACTCAGTAAAAGTGAAGTAAGTAAGACTGTTGGTAAAGTTATATTAATATATTACAATTTTTTATTTTCCTGTACCTCAATTCTTTTGGGACAGGAATGTTTTCAAATCAAGAAAATTTTATTTACAACATATAAATAAATAAAGAGGACTCTTTGTCCATAACTGGTATATTAAAGTGTCACTGTATGTGTATCCTACAGTCTGATTTAATAATTTCTATAACAAAGAGTCAATTTGGTGAGGGTCTGTTGGTATCATCACGCCCACAGGAATTTATGTTCTGGTTGTGGAAATTGTTAAGATGAGATCTCATATGCCCATTTAAAGGGACTTGACCTGACAGCCTGTCTGAGGTGGATGACTGTAGACTATGCAAGGTCAACACAAGAGTTGACTTCTGACCACAGATGCAGCTTTACTGAGGCTTCAATGTATACAAGGTCTGCTTGCACCAGGTTTCCTGCCACCAAGTAATAGGTAATATAACCCTGAAACAGAAGGATATTCCCTCCCTTTTATATGCTGGCTATAACAATTCCACAACTAATCAATACTAAGATTTTCTGGGATCAGTCACGTGTGCGAACCATTTGCACCAGACCCTATTTTCTTTGACTTCACTCCGTCCTGTGTTTACATTCTTCTTCCCCTATGGCTGCAACGTCCCTGTCACCTTAAGCATTGATTGTCCTCCCTAAAATCAGCTGGGGTATACAATTTTCTTCTTGTGATCTTTTAAATCTTTTGTTCAAACATCCTAGGTATGTTTTCATGTGTCATTAGAACTCTGTGGCACTGCAGAAGATTGCTAGTGGCCTCTAGACTTACAATTGTAGGATTTTATGGCAATATTCAAACACAAATTAGTTTCACTTCCCTCTAAGTCTGCTTAGGCATTTCCTACTTAGGCTGTCGTAACCTCTTCCAACTGGCAATGTCGAACAACAAAATATGGTGCACAATCTGTGGCCAATTACATGCTAATGAAATACTAATACTTATTTATCTTACCGCAAGTAAAGAATAATCACACAATCACAGGATAGACCAGCAGTAAATGGCTCAATTCCAGACTGCTGTGTCGTCCAGACGGCAAAGGCATTTGTCATCTGCTCTCAACCTTTCTGTGCTTAAGTTTTTCTCAAATGGCGGACTTATTCAAGCAAGGTTAAAAGTTATCACTTCCAACCAGCCAATCAAAAGACGCGTCAAAAAAATTAACTAATTTTGGACCATAAACATTGAGCGTTGTTCTGTGTGTTCGCTCGTCTGATTTTATTTATATATTATATATCTCAGTTATTTATAGACCAATGATTAATATCAAAATTGATTATTAAACGACCAGCTGTCCTCTATCTACCCCTATAGGTTTCCTTCATTTATTTCTCCCCGTTTTCATCTGTGTAATTTTTAAGTAGTTAATTGTGCTTTTTCCCGAACTGAAAATATAAATAAAATAAATGTTTCTACATCAAGATAGTTTTATTAATGGAAAATCTTTATGGTATTATGTTAATCAATATCAGCGCTACAATCCCAGATATCTCTTTCCTTTTAATTCTCTTTAGTTTTTGAGGAATTAATTATTTGACTTTTGGTAAAAACACATATTAGACATTTTCTCACTCCAACCAAAATTTTTATCGTCACTATAAAACGAGGTAACAATCCGATTGGTTGTTAATTTTTACTTACTTACTTAGTCGTTCCCCTTCTACCGTGAGGTGTAGAGGTTTGGAAGAGAGAGCGCCAGACCATTCTATCAGCTGTCTTCTTCCTGGCCTGGTTCCATTCTAGTCCTCGGTCCTTCAAAGATTGTCTAATGTTGTCCTCCCAGCGGACTCTGGGTGTTAATTTTTACGCCGTTCGTTAATAAATATTAGGGGGGGGGGGGTGTTTGGGGGTAGTAACCTTTTTAACTTGGTGTAGTAGAAAAATTCAAATTCTTTAGTCAAATTGTTGGCGGTTGATTTTACGGTGGCCTTGAGACAAATTTCAAATGCGGTAGTTATTAATAGATTTTAGGAGTACGTTAGTTAATAGTTAATTTTCAAGCGGGGAAATTTGAGTGGTGTCATACAGATGTAACATGTTACGACAACGGTGATGGGTGGAGAGCGGGCACTTAACAGCTGACCATTATTGCCTCTTCTCGTTCCATCTTGGTCTACCCTGTCCAACCTGAAAATTGGTTATAATTGGGGTATTTAGTGTCATTTTATTTACTAATTTTGTATTAAGTTTAAATAACTATTGTCTTTTGCAGTTGCTGGTTTTAATTTATTTTAGTATTTGTCATTTTATTTTCAGTTTTTGTATTGTATATAGATAACTATTGTCCTTTGCACTGGGTTTTAATTTGTATTAGTGTTTTGTTTTTTTTTTAAATCTCTTTGCCTTTCCTTGTCCTGTGAGTAGTTAATGGGTTTGCTAATTTTTGCTGGTTTTATTGTTTTTTAATGATTTGTTAGTTTTTGTTGCTTAATTTCTATTTGGTTGAATGTCTTTTCTGAAGTAGTAACCTTATATGTTTTCCCTTGTTTTGTGTATATATCTTGATTGGCCATCTCCTGGAGCATCTATATTTAAAACCTTATCACCTGTCATGTCTATATTGTGACTTCTATAGTAAGTTTTTAATTCTAGCCTTTGTTGTTCGTACTTTTTACTGTGGATCAGGTTGTGGTTTATGACATTCTTGGCAGTGTGGTTCCTCTATCATAAAGTATGCTGCACCGAGACGGAAACAATACAGTTTTCTGTTTGATGGTATCTTTAATTCTTCTCTGACCTGGCATGTCCTTGTTGGTTCTTTCAGCAGTTTGAACGCATGTCTGCCTTTTCTACTGTTCTTCCATGTTGTCTTCCATTCCTCGTTTATAGTTAGCTTCACTTGGCTTTTGATCTCCGACCTTCCCAGTCCTGCTCTTATATTGTTTTTACTTATTCTTCCATTCTTGGCGTTCTGGTCTGCCAACTCGTTACCAGCTATACCTATGTGTGCTGGAACCCACACTAGCCTCACACTACATCCACTGTTCCCTGGTGATGTATTAATTGCAAGAATTTCTTCCTTTATTTCTGGCCGGCTACGTTTACCTGGGTGTTCTAGTGCTTGTAGTGAGGATAGTGAGTCTGTAAATATCGTAACAGCTTCTGGTGGGTTATCTTCGATTATTTCTAAACTTTTTAGAATTGCTACCATCTCTGCGGTAAAAATTGAAGCCCCTTCAGTTACACTGTAGCTCTTTTTAATTCCCCATTGTGGTATTACACCTCCGGCACCTAGTTGCCCACTATCACCCTTGGATTCATCAGTGTAGACGGCCAGACTTTGTTTAGTTAGTTGATCTTTGAACTTTCTACTTATCATTTTGGCTTCCTTATCTTCTATATTTAGTTTGATCTTTTCAGTAAGTGAGTAGTCTATGATTGGTGTTTTTAGTTCCCAGGGTGGTATTTTGCTTCTGTATTTGTTACTATTTTAAATTGTATTTGATAGTTCTTTGAACTGCGTTAAGTCTTCTATAGTTCTCCACCATGTTGGATATCTATCTTTATTTAAGGGGACGTCCCATACATTTGGTTGGTTTTTGATAAATGCTTTATGTGCTGGGTGGGTCACTTCTTGTGCTACTTTACTCCAATAATTTAATCTTAGTTCTTTCCGTCTTAGACCAAGGGGCGGTATGCCAAGAGCTACTTCTAGTGCTTCTACTGGTGTCGATATAAATGCACCTGTAATGGTTCTCATGGCTGCATTTTGAATTTTGTCTAGTTTTGCTTTGTTAGAAGCTGCAGCTGAGTCATAGACTATGCTGGCATAATCCAGTTTCCCCCTGATGAAAGACTTGTAGAACATAAGCATCATTTTATTGCTGGCCCCCCCCATCCATTACCTTTTACAATCCTTAGTATATTTAGGGTCCCCTACAGTTTTCTACTAAATTGTCTATATGTTTATTATAATTTAGTTGTTTATCTAGAGTTATGCCCAGAAATCTTGTTGATGAGGAGGTACATATTTTCTGTCCTTTAATGGATATATTGATTTTGTTATTTTTTTTTAAATTTCCTTTGCTGAATATCATACCTACTGTTTTGTTTACATTAATTTGGAAGCCCCAACTTTTCATCCACTCTGAAACTTCGTCTGTTTGTTTTTGAAGTTTTTGGTAGACATGTTCCAAGTTTTTTCCAGATCGCCTAATGGCACAGTCATCTGCAAATTGTGATACTGCATTCTTAATGTCGTTAAATTCATCTGCTAAATCATTTACGGCTATAGTGAAAATTGAAGGAGAAATCACTGATCCCTGAGGAATTCCATTCTGTTGTTCATATATATCTGACCTATCATTGTTCACCTGTACAGCAAAATACCTGTCCTGTAAAAAGTTTTCTAGATACCTATAGGTTTTACCAGTAATGCCAATCTTTTTCATTTTGTCTTCTTCTTCTTTGATCCTTAGCTGCCAACCTTCAAAGCAGTCATTGGCCATCACGCCTAGTGGCGTCATGTAGGGCAACAACAAATTGATTCCACTTTGCTCGGTCGGTGGCCATCCTTCGTACAGTGCCCCAACTCTGGTTCATTCTTTGCATCTCAGCCTCCACAGTCCTCCGCCAAATTGTTTTTGGTCGGCCTCTCTTTCGTTTTCCTTCAGGGGTCCAAAGCATAGCTGTTCTTGTGATGGCATCAGAGTCTCTTCTGAGGACATGACCAACCCAGCTCCAGCGTCTGCCAGCTATGATGATGTGCATGTCCTCTTGCTTGCTCTGAGTAAGCAGATCTTGGTTGGTGATGGTATTTGGCCAAAAGATTCAGTGAATTTTTCTTAGGCATGTTGTGTGAAAAGAGGACAATTTCGACATTTCCTTTTCTGTAACTCTCCAGCATTCCGCACCATAGAGAAGCACAGAAAGCACACAGCTCTGATATAATCTTACTTTTGTGCTTGTGTTGTATTGAGAGGACTTCCAGATGTTGTTTAGGCTAAAAAAAGGCTGTTCTTGCCTTATTCATTCTGATGTTTTCATTTTGTAAAGAGCTCCATCTCTCCAGCATTCATCATATGCCCTTGTGACATCTAGAAAGACTGCCACTGTTTTTTCTTTCCTCTTGAACCGTAGCTGGTCTACTGTACTTCTGTCTGCTCTAAACCCTGACTGGTTTGGGCTATATAACTGCGATTTTGTTCTAGGTAGAATTTAACTCTTTTGTTAACAACAGTTTCCAGTATTTTACCAAGTTGTGATGTTAAGTAGATAGGCCTATATGAACTTACATCATGGGCTTCCTTATTGGGTTTTAGGATGGGTACTATCATAGCTACTTTCCATGCTTTTGGTATCTTTCCTAAGCTCCAGATTTTGTTATAGAGGAAAGCTATTTTGTTTATAGTTTTTTTGGGAACTTTCTTAAGGATTTCATAACTAAGTATATCATGCCCTGAGGCAGTATTAGATTTCTCTTTTATTGCACTAGTTACTTCTTCCTCTGTTATATCAGCATCTAAATAGTTTCATCTATCTGGTCTGGTAGTTCTTTTGAAAACTGTATCCTAAGTCTTTCTCTTCTCTCATTTTCTTCCTTTCCAAGACTACTTTTTGCACTGACTTTATAGAAATACCCAGGATGGGCATTAGCTTTTTCTTTATCTGCTTCTGCTCTCTTTGGTAGTTTGATTGTTGGCATTATTGTTTTCTTATTGTTCCCTTTGATTGCCTTACGCTTTTTCCATACTTCTTTAATTTGAGTGCTAGGTTTAAGTGACTGACAAAACTCCTTCCAGTTAGTTTCTTTGGCTTTAAATATTATTCTGTTAGATTCATTCCTAATATGTTTATACTCATCATAGTTTTCTTCTGTTCTGTTATTTCTATATTTTTGTAATGCCCTTTTTCTTCTCTCATGAATTTCTGCACAGCTTTTATTCCACCGGGCAACTGGTTTTTTATTCCACTGAGTTTTTCTTTTTTTGGTAATGTTATTTATTGGTTTTAGGTGCTGTGGCATATTTTTATTTGGTATGTATTTTATTGCTATTTTCAGAATTTCATTGGTCAGTGTTTCTGCCCACAAGTCAGTATCATCTGTTTCCATGTCTTTATATTCCATCACCTCCAGGTGTGTTTTTTTAAATAAAACGCGCCCGTTTATATAGGTAGACGCAAGGAATCTGCCAGGGCGTAAGGAACCCTTTTGATTGGTTCTCGACGATTTGGTACATTTTTATTGCCGACGATTTCGTACTTTCCATGACCCATTTCCGAAAAACAGGGCTTATGCCTAATTTTATTCTGTCTGCCGCCATCTTGCGGGAACAAGATGGCGTATACTTCGTGTAATTTATTCTGTCTCAGTCTGTTGAACGTGGATTGGCTGTGCATATGTATTAACAAAGAAGTGGGTTTACACACACGTTTCACGACAGGTGTGCACAAAAATATATTTATAGAATGTGTGATCCCGTATACACACATTGGGATCCTCGCTGCTGCTACGTAGTTCATGTACTATGGTGATGCACAGTGGTTTTAAAAAAAATACTTCTGAATAAATAAAATTGCCGTTAGATGCACAGTGTTTTTTTTAAAAATACTTCTGAATAAATAAAATTGCCGTTAGGTATTGGTGCTTTTGAATTTAATTCCCGTCTTACTACGGGCTTTTACGCTAGTATCATAAGAAGCGACTAATATGAGGTTGTACATGGGAGCTGGCAACCTCATCATGTCAAACTAATCAAAATATGCGAGAAATGCAAAAAAAAAAAAAAAAAAAAAAAAAAAAAGTATGCCCTCTTACATAAAATGAAAAATAAAAGTTTATTTATAATGTAGTGCGTGCGTTGAGCCCGGAAAATGGGAAACACTCGAGTTCTGTGTATTGTATCGTGTTTATGTTGATTCGCCCTCTCGAATATCTGGCACGTCTGGCAACCCCCAGAAGTCGGGACGCGCACTAGTGGTTAATAAGTGTTATAGAGCAACCGGCCCTTGCGTTTTGTGTACTTCGTTGTCTTGCGGTGTATTTATTACTAGACGTAGCTCCTAAAATTGGGTCTTGTAAGAACTTTAGCTGGCAGAAATTGTTACTCACTGGGGTGGGATTCTAGAACATAAATGAATATCGTCGACAGTTGTCATTCATTCATTTATTATTTTTGAGCTCCCATTGAAGCAAAGTAAAAGTTCTCCAAGCCTTCCTGTCTTGTACCATCCGTTCTAGGTCTTTCCATGCCTTCCGTATACCTTACAATCTGTCTTCCTTTCGCGTCTCCATGATTATTGTGTATGTCCCTAAGTCTATGTTACCCGTAGAATTCCAGAACAGGGACTATCTGGTAATGCCATCAACTGGTTGCTTTTTTTTCTCTTAATGTTTGTGTCACGAGTGGAGTCTGTGACAAACCAAAGTCTGAGTGAGGAGTGAGATAATAGATGTGTGTCTGAAGTAGAGAATGTGAATGTTGAGTGGGAGTGTAACAGTCAGGAGTACAAAGTTGATAAACAATCTTTCATCCCGCCACTCGGGCTTCTGTTAAATGTTAACCCCCACTCAGCCTCTCTTCCACATAAATATATCAACAATTGAATATATATTGAGTAAGGGACTCATACACAACAAGTGACTTCATATTCAACAATAACAAATATAGAGATAGAAAGAGAATTCTGATCGCTAATAGTTTTTCTATGTTTATTAAAGTGTAAATAAGAAAAAAACTATTATGCCTGAGCGATGTCAGGGAAACCAAATAAAATCACAATCACTAACTTACAGAAAAAAAAAACCACACAGCAAAAATACATCAAACCGATTCTGATTTACAATCCAGAATGGCAACGAAAGGTGAATAAAATGATAGTAAATTAGGCAATCCACATGAGGTGCCTGGAATAACAGAAACACCCACAACTAATCTGTATAACCCGTCAGCGGTTCCCAGTCTCTATGGCGAGACAACTGAGATCTAGGCTACACAGAAAAAAGACACCACAACCCAAACACAACAATGCCCAAAGAAACAGTGCCGAGAGTTAAACACCCTCTCTTTTAAGCACAACCCAGCACTCCTTCGATAATTCATTAACTCCCATCCCGTCTCCGAGTCCCTGGGTCTATATTTTCCCAGTCCGTCCGTTGACGAGTTATTCCTCTACACTTGAAAACTCCCCTGTTCCCTTTATCCATTCCGATGAGGAGTGGAAATCAATTTAATCCAAGGATGACGGACGTCAGTGGGAAATATGTCCACGAGGGACTGAAATATAAATAAAAATGATATCCAGCGGGTTGAACGAGTCCAAACTCAGGTTTTGAGTAGGCAATGCGCCCTAATATAACCGAGATAACGCTTGCCAGTCAAAATGTGACTGTGCGTGGAGTGAACAGGGCCAAAGCTACCTACAACCAAGGTTGTGATTGGCGCACTATTCTGAAGTTTGGTGAGCTTGAGCGTTGGCTGTCTCTGGAATCTTTATACTGCAAGAAATGGGTTTAGGTTCCCAAATAAACCAAACTGGACCCAAATCGGGAATCCAATCGATCCAGGAAAAATCCAAACAGGGAAGGTGATTCCAACTGGGACTTTTGGTCTCCCAGTTTTCAGTTGGTAGTGCATGGGAGCTTTACTGAAAATACAAATACTTACAACCGCTATAAGCATCTGTCCTTACATAAGGGTTCCATATATAGTTGCAAAAGTTAAAAGTATATTAGGCAATGTTTACAGTAACCAACAATGTAGGTCTCCCTACACATTAGCTAGGAAAGTCAAACCAGTCCGCGCCGGCTAAACCACTCACACACACATACCTCTCCCTTCCCGTTGTATCGACCGCTCGAACGCCGGTGTCTGTGCAAACCGGGCGTACGCACACATGGATTACGTAAATGGGTTTAAGGCTTGAATGTAAACAAACCCGGTGACCGGTTGAGTTTGACTCAACACGGCCTGCGTCAACATTTCCACCCGCAAGACGTCTTTTACAAAAATTAATAACAACACAAGAAGGCCTATATCGGGTTACAACCACTGAGCCAACAACAATATTTACATATATGCCATATTTTTTTTTTCGTACGCCCGCTAATACTCGAGGCGAAACTCAGGTTATTATTAATGTCTAACCTGACATTGATTTTACGTGAGTATCCCTTTTATTGTACAGAGACAGGTGTCCCTCGCCATTCAGGCAGATACTAGCCGATTTCGGAGGTACCCACTAGAGCTGGGTCGGCTCAGGAGCCGCCAATCCCTGGTCGACGACACTCCTTCAGATGTCTTCGCCAGATCTCGAGTTAATCCAGTCCAAATCCCGGTCGACGAAAAATCCCCAAATGCCGTCGCCCGGGTTTGATCCTGAATCACCCGGTCGCCAGAGCGGTGTTGTAACCACTACGCTAGCGCGGCTCCCATATATATATATGCCATATGACAATAGACCTTATAAAGGTACTCATTGGTAATCCTCTATGTTGTTTGTGCAGTATACTCTTAAAGAGTCATAAATATAGCACAAATATTTACATCACTAGGAAAATACTTTACAGGAACTTGTAGTAGCACTTTAAGTAGGGTTTACCGTTGTTTAGGAAAAATTGACATAAACACACCCACTTTCCTTCGAACAAAAAAAAAAAGGTTACTATTTGCAACATCTTCATGGTTTAGTGGTAGATAGCGAACTTAACAATTATTCACATTCCCGTCGTATTAAATGATAGAAAAAAAAAACTTAACACTTTACGCGTTAGCCCCTGATGAAGATTATGACTAAGTTCATAACACACACACTATCTATTTAATTAAGAGCTGTTACCGAGATGTAAAGAATTCCAATACCACCAACAATGTCGCTGATCGTCCGTACTAGTTATTGAATAGCGCCCACTCTACAGTAGAGAATTCTGGAGACATTAAGTGCTAGACTAAAACCTGCAGATAATCGTCTCACCTGCGAGTCGAAGTCTCCGGAAACATGGTGCGTGCGTAATAATGACGCAAGGCCCCCGGGAACTTGGTTTCCCGTGTTTCATGGATAAAAGCAATACTAAAGCTGGACCGACATTCTGGCGTAGAGTTTCTAGCTAGGCACGGTCACATGAAAGGCAATGGCTTTCCCCGGGTTTAAAGACCAGGGAATTCTGCTGCTCTTCTACCAGAAAGAGCGGGCAGTGACCAAGCTCAGTGTCAAAGAATTCTAGGAATGTCACCGCCACCTGCGACATAAGAGTCCCAGGACGCCTTACAACTTATGCCGACCAGCATACAGAAGACATGAAAAGATATAAGGTATTCTCCCGCTTACCCGCGGTAGGGAAAGGAAAGTTAACTTGTCCAATTACAAAGTGACAGGTCAGTTTCCCCAGTCTACCGCTATCAAGATACACAAATAATAAGAAATGGGAGGGACTAAAAGACCAGGGTGGTCTAAACCGACAGAGTGCCAGAATTTTCTTAGCCAACTGTGACAGTTTGTCTTATCCAGCGAGCCTTCTCCTCATCTGTTTCACTGGTGCGTGTCTGGTGTTTTTCCCATCACTTCCGTATCAGTGATCTTGCCATACGACTATCCTTCTATTCTGCGCAAGCCTCCATTTATGACAATGTAACTCCCTGGTTGTCCTCAATCGTTTGGGGTCGGAGTGGCTAAGAGGTATGGTTTTCGCATCGAATTCTAAATGTACCAGGTTCGATTCCCAGTAGTGTGAATATAATTTATGGAATTTTTTTTTCAGAACCAGTGGTCCTAGTGATGTCATACTCCCACCTGGTCTCCTGGGTAGTGAGATCGGATAACTAGACTTGTCGGATAAGAGCGAAAAAGTAGGAGGCCCCGTTTGCAAGTTGCACACGTTAAAAATCTCATGGCAGTTGGAAATCAGAGTAGGCCATAAAGCCGTTGCCCTGGCAAAATTTAAAATTCAGGAACCTACCCACCACAGAAATATTTATAGAATGTGTGATTCCTATCTACACACATTGCGATTCTCGCCGGTGCTTCGCAGTTCGTGCACTGTGCTGAGATAATCTTTGTGTGATCTAAGGGAGGAGATCGGAGCACTGATGGAGTTGTCCGTGTGCAATGAAGTTAGTCCTTAAAAACCAAACCAAACCTCAGTCGTTGTGCACGCATGTATTTACCTAATACTTTTTACGTTTGCTTATGTAATGCAGTTATTGATTGCAATGCTCCATAGATGATAAATAAAAGATAAAAAGGCCGAAATGCTGGTCTACTCGGAGTGACTTCTGATGATCAGATTACTTCCTGTTGTAATTCTCAGTGTTAAAAAGATAAAGGTAGCCCCACGGCAGATACTGCCATAGGGGAATGACGTCTGTCTTTTCCTCCCTTAACTCAAGAGCAAAGTCAGGTACCAATTTACTGCTGGGTAGACTGGAGCGTGATGATACCATGTTTACAACCCGGCACCTTTGTCGCGAGATACCGGCGCTCTAACCACTTTTCCAGTATGTCGCTCAATTCTCTGTTTATAGTTTCAAAATACTGATTCAGATCAAATGTGGTTTCATCCTTCAGTTGTGTATCACTGTTAAATTTAGAAGCATTAGAAGCAAGCTTCTTCCAGCCAGCATGTTGAATGTCTGAATTCGAACCTTTGGAAAAAGAATATCCGATTAAGGTATTATCCAGTGCCTTTCAAAAATGTATGTTTAATTAACTTACATTATGAAAAATCGAAAAAAAAAAAAAAACTTTCCAATTGACCGAACATTTCCTAAAATATCGCTCTGTAATGATGTGTACAAGTGGAAATTCTTGTTAGAAAAAAAATGTTCGGAAGTTTATTTCGCAATCACATTTATTTTCTCTTGGGCTTTTGTATATTAGTGACGTCAGTGGCCGGAATTATGTCTTCTGTGGCGTTTTATTTTGTTTATTTTTAAGCTTGCTCGCCAGTGTATGCGTCGACACGATTTTTAAAACATGTGATAATCTTCAAGAGTTACTAGTTATCGTGCATTTTCTAATTTAAAATGTGTTGTTGTTACAAAACAAATTGCTACATAAACTATAGCTGCATGAATTTCTGCTTTAGAGTCAGCTTCCTTAAGGGATCCGTCTGCTGTGATGGCTCTATGCTCCACAAGCAGAGAAAAATCCCTGTGTATTGTGTGAAGATTTCGTTCGCCTGTCTCATGTTATTCTTACCGGGGTTTTTTACACGCTTTTATTTAACTTCACTTGTATGTCACTTTCAAATCTTGCAATCGATTTTTCAATCACTTCCAGATGAACAATAGCTCTGACAATTGGCATAGTTGTGTATTCCCGATGACAATACAATAATCAGTCAATTATTTAATAATTTAATATTGTAATTATGACATTATGAGTAATTAAAGATTTTCGAAAAGAATTGTAAACAAATCAGGGGCCATAATCAAGTTAATTAAAAATTCAAGAGTACGTGGTGTGCTTTATTTTTTTTCTATGCATAAAACAGGGCAGTACTCAAACAAGTGTCTAGCTAAATCAAGGGAAACAATCCAAATTATAAAATTATGAATAAAAAGAAAGTCGAGTTCGATCTTTTGATGGTCTTCAAATTGAAGAAATTGATTGCACTAAATTAACAGGCACAAAGCCATGTAATATTGACGCTCTAAAAGAAATTGATCGCTGAAGAAATTTTAGACCAGATTTACAATAAGTAAAAAGATTGTTTATGTTCTAGTATGTCATAATTTTTCTAACACTAAAAAGAAGAAATTTGACAATTTTATGTTACATTTTTTGACTGCAAGCTATAAACTCCTTGAAAAATTATTTTTGGGTTTTTAATGCATTAAAAGCGTGTGTTTAAAATATTTTGTATTCTCCAGTCAGTCAATACCCGTCAGCTCCTAGGCATTCAGACAACACATGCCAAGTCCTTCATTCCAGCAACTTGAGGTCTTTCCATATCTTCCTCGTTATTTTCATATATGTTTCCAGTTCTCTTCTCCCCCATGTGTTATTCCGGTTGCCTCTGTTTCTCTTACCCTGGGTATTCAAGAACAGGGACTGCCTGGTAACGCTATCGGCAGGTTTCTCAGTGCGTGTACAATCCATCACCAGCATGTTTTTCTCATCTCTTGTTCCACGGGCTCTTTCTTGAAGTGTTTGTGGTTTAAGGTTTCAAAGAGTAGCCGATTCCATGTCCAGCCCTCCTTAGTCATTTTTACGACATGTATGGTAGTTTACAGTGTTGCTTCCCTTTCAAACCCCGTTATCACTCTGGTTTTTCCCCCCTTATCAGCTTATAAATCCGCGAACGCATTGTGATCGCGCAGAGACGAATCAATCCGGCAATTAAAGGAAAAGAGAATGACGTCGCTAGCTCAAATTGGGGTTAATGAACGTCGGTGAGCAAAGTTAATGTAGCCGTATTTGGCTGCGCTAAATTTCTTGACGTTCTGCTGTCTACATGATTTAGTTTCTTTCTTGAAGGCAGACTTAGCCCAGACTCCAGTTTACTGTCTGGTGTTTGCCAATCATATTGATGATGTTTGTCATAGGTCTGGCAGTTATCTGGAAAGCAAACTGTTCGTCCGCTGTTCAGGTATCATAATCATCGTCTTCATCATCATCATCATCATCTTTCTTTGCGCTCCTCATGGAGTAATCACTGTAGCTGACCCACTTGTACGAAGCATGCACAAAGTAATAACGTGCTTTTGCAGCGGTGGTTTTTGTGGTAATTTATTTTACATGATGAGGCTGCCAGCCCCCTGCACAACCTCATATTGGTCGTCTTCTACGATATGCACGAGGGTGCAGTAGTACAGTTCTTTCTTTGTCTCTTCAGACACTCCTCCAGAACCTCAAGGGGGCGTGTTTAAGTAAACTAGATGTAAAATGTCGGCCCGTAACATATACTGCCGTGGGGGAATGAAGTATTAGAGAAAAATATCTATACTAGGTCTCAGCTTTATAAGATCGAGTAACCAGTTCCCTTCATTGCTGCCTTTTCCTTCCCTAACTTACGAGCAGAGTCAGGTACCAATTTATAGCAGGGCATATTGAAGCGTGACGAGGCCAGGTTTCGAACCCGGTAACTGCCCCGAGAAGCAAGCGCTCTAATCACTCTGCCACTCGACACTTATACTAAATGTAAAATACGGTAATCTTCTTCTTCTTGCGATCGCATCTTTGATGATTACACCGTCAGACGAGTTCTCATGATGAATTCGACTGTTGTTTGAAGTTCCTCTTTAACTCCATATAGCTTTGAGTTTAGTGTTGAGTCATTGGGCCAGTATATCTTTCTTAACTGGTCATACAGAGGACAGTCCTGTAGAACATGCTCAGCAGTTGGTTCGTTTAATCCACATGTGCACAGTGGTGAAGCAGACAATCGTAGCTTGTGCATGTGTTTATTCAGTTTGTTATGCCCTGTCCTGAGTCGAAAAATAGTTGTCTGTCCCTGCCGGTCGAGAGTGTGATAGTCGTCTTTGGGTTGGTTCTGTTCTCTTCTGATAGTCTGGATAGCTCTCTTTTTCTCAAAGTATGTGACTTCATTATCTTCTTGTTCACATTCTCCTCCCTTTTTTGCAAGTTTATCTGCCTTTCATTTCCGGGTACACCACAATGAGATGGTACCCACTGAAGTATGGTTCTCTTTTTGGCAGCTACCTTGTTTAGTTCATTTCTCAGATGCGGGAGTTTACCACCCTTGAGAGCTTGCAGGACAGACAGTGCATCTGTGAGGATGACTACCTGGTGGCAGTCAGAGTTGGTGTTATAAATCATACTTGCAGCTTGCTCTAGAGCTTGAACCTCAGCTGTATAGTTGGAACAGAATTTACCAGTGGGAATGTGCCTAGTCTCATAGTGGTTGTCAGGATATGTGATAAAGATACCGGCACCTCCATTCCTAACAGCATTAGTTGCTGATCCATCTGTATAGGCATGTATCCATGATTGATCGGGATAGCTTTCTTGGATCATACTCAATGTAGCAGTTCGTTTTTTGCAGATCATTATACTCACATCCACTTGTGAGACCACTGACTGTTGTATTAATTTGGAGGGCACTGCTGGCCTGCTCCCATGGTACAGGGTATAGGGTGGGCTTCAGTGGTGTTGTCTTCATGGATAGGTCTTCTTGATGCTGTCTTATAAGTCTTTTCCCCCGATGCACAAAGCTGCTACGCTTTGACGTCCCAATGCCAGATCATCTAGTCTTGCCTTCATTGGGTGCATTGGCATACTGTTGTACTTTTCCATCTGGATCATGGTTTTTGTGTCTCTTCTATGGGACAATGTCTGTAACCCAGCAACCTTCTGCATCTCTGTTATTGGTGTAGTTTTCATGGCTCCTGTAATGAGCCTGAGAGCTTGATTTTGCACCTTGTCCAAAGACTGCAGATGTGAGTTAGCAGCTGATGACCATGCTGCTGAGCTAAACTCTAAGTGTGGTCTTAGCCTCCATTATAAATCTTCTTTAGATTTCGTTCATTTGCTCCCCAGTTGGTACCTGCTAATTTTCTGAGTATGCCTAGTCGTCTTCGGGCCTTTCCTTCTGCATTTTCAATATGCTTATTCCATGTAAGCCTTTGGTCAAATGTCACCCCAAGATAGGTGGGGTAGCTTTCTTCCTTGATCACGGTTGTCCCGAGGTGTATGTTAGCTGATTTGTCCTTGGGGGCGAGGGAGAACAGTGTTGTGGAGGTTTTGTCTGTGTTTATTGTGATAAGCCATTTCTCTGCCCATGACACTAGCATGTCTGCTGCCCGCTGCATTCTATAATTTGCTGTGGTGACATTTTCATCAGCGCACCAGAGTACTAGGTCATCTGCATATAAGGCAGCTTTAACTCCTGCAGGGAGATCTTTCACCAGGTCATTGATGTAAACAAGGAAGAGTGTTGGGGAAATTACTCCTCCTTGAGGTACCCCCTGATGGAGCAACACTTTTCTGCTCTGCAGACCGTCAAGAGTGACTCTAGTTCTCCTGTTATGCAAGTATGACTGGATCCATTTCATCATGTTGCCTTGGATTCCACTTCTCCTAAGTTTTGCAATGAGGCCATCTTTCCACACCTTGTCAAAGGCCTGCTTGAAGTCGACCCAGATCGTTAGGACCTTTTTCTTCTCCTGAATACGGTAATAAATTCTCGGAGCGGAAGATGCAGTAAAAGTGTTATTTCCTAGACACCAATAAGAATGCCAAGTACCCATTTATGCCTGGATAATGCATGGAAGCATATCTGGTGTCATCTTTATATGACTACCAGCTATACACAATGCTACAATATACATATGTGGAAGTGAACCTCTGTCTGTGAGGCTAATTACACCCTCATTGACTCTTGAAATCATCCACGCACTTCCAGGGATCCCCCCTGCGGTAAAACTTGCTGAGAACCGAGCATTGCACACTAAGCTTGGAGAAGTCACTTGAGCCCCAGACGTGATTCTTTGGCTTTGACCTGGTTGGCTGCATGCAGGAGGATCTCACAATGGACCAAGTGATAGGCAGGTGAGCTGAGAAGTGGCTGTATGCAGGACGTGACAATTCCTTGGCAGAGCCCAGAACCACAGCGCAGTATTTTAGCTCTGCATAGTTGGAGAGCCCCCTTGGAGGGCAAGGAATGCTTAGTAAGCCATGCACTTCTTACTCCTAGCTTGGGACCAGAGATGATGATCCTGTAAATGCAAGCCAAGCTGGAGAAACTGAAGCTCATGACTTCAACTCGGCACGTTTTAGAATTGCGGAAAAGCCACAGGAAAGGCCTAGATCTACAGTGTAGATAATACTAAGGAGTCATCAACTCAGCAGCCCCAGTTAAACAAAAACAACAACAATGTCTGGGTAAACAGGACCGTGACGCTACCAGGTTTCGACTGCATTACCCGGTAACTTCTCAGCGAGAGGCAAGCGCTCTAACCGCTAAGCCAATCGGGCGCTTATTGAAAAGGTTACATGATTGAAGCAAGCAAAATCAAGGCACATGATTGAAACAAGCAAATCAAGGCACATGATTGAAACAAGCAAAATCAAGGCACATGATTGAAACAAGCAAAGGCAAGGTATTTATTGCAACAGGGATTAAAACATGCAGCGAGTCTTTTCCGTAGTTCGTCAGTGTAAGGAAGAGTAGACGTATTACATTTATTTTTCATGCATCTACGACTTGACTGTAATAAAGAATTAACAGTCAAGATCAGCCAACAAAGCTGACTGAGCTGGTTTCACTGTTCAGACAACCAATATCACCGTGGTTCCACGCACACAAGAAATATTCTAGAGTCCACTTTTAAAGATTAGTTTTAGGCCCTCTAGCGAGTAGTTTGTTACGTACTTGTGTCGTTTGTTATTCTCGTAAATCCGATTTATCATTCTCACAACTGATCACGCCCAAAACATATTCAGGTCGGTTCTTTTCTACCGTCCAAATTAGATCGGACAAGTTGTATTGATTTCGTCTTGAGTATCATGGCGCATCGATCATTAGGTTCTTCTCATCTGATGGTTATTTTCAGCAGCAGTTGTAGTTGCAGCTCTACGTAAGCGCGCTTTGTAGATGAACACATCTCACCATTTTAACACAGTGTTTCCCCCTTTTTTACACGCTTATTTAACTTCACTTGTATGTCACTTTCATATCACTTTCAAATCTTGCAATCGATTTTTCAATCACTTCCAGATGAGCAATAGCTCTGAAATTTGGCATAGTTGTGTATTCCCGATGACAATACAATAATCAGTCAATTATTTAATAATTTAATATTGTAATTATGACATTATGAGTAAAGATTTTCGTAAAGAATTGTAAACAAATCAGGGGCCATAATCAAGTTAATTAAAAATTCAAGAGTACGTGGTGTGCTTTATTTTTTTCTATGCGTAAAACAGGGCAGTACTCAAACAAGTGTCTAGCAGACATCCAAATTATAAAATTATGAATCAAGGGAAAGTTGAGTTCGATCTCTAGATGGCCTTCAAATTGAAGAAATTGATTGCACCAAATTAACATGCACAAAGCCATGTAATATTGACGCTCTAAAAGAAATGGATCGCTTAAGACATTTTAGACCAGATTTACAATAAGTAAAAATATTGTTTATGTTTTAGTATATCATACTTTTTCTAACACTAAAAAGAAAATAAAAAATATAAAACAAATAATTTAAACACACTAAAAACCCAAAAATAATTTTTCGATGAGTTTATAGCTTGCAGTCAAAAAATGTAACATCAAATTGACAAAAAGCGTGGGGCGCTGATTCTGCATGAAATTAACTTCTGCTTTATACTTCATTAGACACTTATGGATAAAATATATGATAAGCGCTTAAACGCCCCATGCTTTTTGTCAATTTGATGTCACACTGCAAGCTATAAACTCCTTGAAAAATTATTTTTTGGGTTTTTAGTGCATTAAAAGCGTGTGTTTAAAATATTTTATATATATTTTTTATTTTTACCATGGCCAAGTCCATTACATACGTTTTCCTGGCCCAGGGCTCCCTTCCTATGAAACAACTGTTACATGGTTAGAATTTTAGACACGTTAAAGAAAGCATAGACACAGTCTCTATAAAAGCGTTAATAATAAAAACATGCGAAACCGACACATCTTCAAAGTATCAACTGACCATAGTATATACTAAACACATCGATCACTCGGGGATATAAATCATTCTGAGAATCATTTTCAAATTTAAAATGTAAAGTTGTTATTATGCTTTTATGTATTTTTTTTAACCAAGAAGGGGTCCATACCCTCTGCATTTGACAATCAGAGGGGTCCATATCCTTCATCGGACTATCAAAGGGGTTCATGATACAAAATAGGTTAAGAAATCTTGAGGTAGATGTATACCGAAAAATGCACAGAGAAGGGAACAGAAGACATGATTAAAGGAAAAAAGAAGCCATGAATAGATCTTAAACGGATGGTACAAGGCCGGGAAAGCGTAGCATATTTGTTGAAGGCCAGTGTTGTGTAGGGAGTTAATGAATGAATTGCCCTCAATGAGACCTGCTGAAGTACTGTACTAAAAGCGTTCGTTTTGCCCGATCATTATGCTTTAAATAAAGAAACACAACCTTCACAAGAAACCTGCCACATAGAAAGAACCAGAATAGCGAATAATTCAGCTGAAGCGTCGTTATGCAAAAAAGGCTTGTCTTAATTTAAGTTACAGTAAGGGACACAACTCTTTGTCGGCGCAGAGCGAATTCTTTCTTTACCCCCTCTTCTCCCCCCAGCCATTTCTCAATACACCTTACATACCAAATGAGCAAATAAGTTTATTTGGGAGCAACGGAAATTGATTCATTATTGACAATCGACGGACAGATTTCACTAATTATTTTACATTTTTATTTATAAATTCCAGTAGTCTCGCTGAACCCCTTACGATGGCTCGCGGAACACTGGTTGGAAACCACTGCTGTAACACTTTCTGACCGGCTGTCCGGCATTATTATGTTTATTTGTAGAAATAATACTCTCCGTCTCTTTCTCTATCGATGTTCCTGACCGTCTATGTGTCAGCCCAACCGTCTGTATTCAGGCGAAAGAGAGAGTGAAAAGGAAGAAAGAGTGTTCGGAAATAGTATACGTATATGCGTATTAATTATCAATGCAGTAACCACGTAGGATTTCCTTTGTGATGGCCTTTAGTGTTGGCTTAACGACTGTAAAGGAAAACACAGTGAATAAACATTCCTGTTTAGTTTAGTTTACTGTTTCTGTCTTGCTCAAGGAGTAGAAAGAAACTGAAAACTGTTATTACATGTCCAGACCCAGAAAATCTATACCTATTTAAGAGCAGTTCGGTCTTTGATGTTGAATGTGTCCTTTGCTAGTAGTACTGTTATTTGAAGTAGGCAAACGTAACAATAATCAATGTACAGACACTGCCTACATGAAGCACATTATTCTAACGTCGCTTCCTATTTTTAAATTATTATATCTTCGCGTATATTCAACTAATTTACATGAAACAAATGTCAAAATGGAGACAGTTTATTACATTAAATAAATGCTATGTCACATTAACATTACAAACGTGAGATCCGAGCTGATCAACATGATTTCATATGGGAAGCAACTTTTGCTGTCTGTTTTACCTTCAAGTTAGTGTCCATTTTAGATTGTATGTAATTTATTTTGTTTCTGGGAATTAAAAAAAAAAGTTAGTTTTGTCAAATGGCAGTAATTGCCCCTTTTGACATTTTTTAAATGTATATCCATGAGATAAAAGTGAGGATAGAAAATTTTTTAATTAGTGATGATTTTTCAATCACCTTGTATCTCTGGAAGTCTGATGTTTGATATCCTGAAAGACATCCCTATATAGCTAAAGATCGCTAGCCAGTGCCTGCATTGCCGTTCCAAGACACACGAAGCAAACAGTTCTTTAAAAGGGGGTTAATAAAACAATACACATACACACAATAAATAAAATGACAGCCTTAATTTCATTCCTCGTGCCACAAGACCATACTAGAGGATTGGAAGATTGCCGTCATAACACCCATATTCAAAAAGGGTGCCAACCGGCAGTGTGAAAACCATAGAGGTATATCTCTGCTTAGCGTCCCTGTGAAAATTTACTCTTAATCCCGGAGCAGAGACTCATATGTCTGGCTGAGCCACAGATGGATGAGGCCCAGTGTGGCTTCCGAGCTAACCGACGTATTCCATGGAATAAGCTTTGGGACTGCTTGGCAAGGAAGAACATCCAGTAACTCTGATCAGTGCTATACAGAGCTTCTACAAGCTTATAGGAATTATCAAACGAAAACTCAAAAGAGTTCAGGATCACCGCTGGTGTAAGACAGATAATATTTAGTTACCCTATATTTTCATACTTCTCATGGACAGTGTTATCAAAGGCTGTAAGGAAAGGACAAAAAAGTATTCAGTGGAATACTAGAAGATGAAACAAGTCTGTATTTTAGAGCTGGCGTTTGCTGATGATTTGGCCTTTATTATTAAATCAGAAGCAGACCTGCAGTCCAACCTACAAGTCTGGATGGGAGAGTTAGAGAACATAGGAATGATCATCGGCAGTTCCAATACGAAAACCAGGGTGATCTCAAGGGAAGTGAAAAGACATCAGATCATGTTATGAGGACAGACTCTGGAGCAGATCAACCAATCTAAATACCTCGGTGCTATAATAGACTGGAAGGGAGGGACAAAGAAGAGTTGGCTACCCGAAGAGCAGCAGCTGGGAGACCTTTCCTGGCATAAACCTAGGATTAATCAGCACAAGAGAAATTGGCAAGAAGACTAAAAGGGCTGTATACCGCTCCACCTATGCCCCAGTCTTGACCTACGAATGGGAGTCGTTGGCCATGACTAGAACCTACAAGAGTCAGCTTCAAGCCTCAGAAATGAGGTATTTCAGGAAAGTGATTCAAGTGAGAAGGGACAGGGTCCACAACCAGACGATACGTCGTAGCCTCGAAACCCAGCCCCTGCAGATCCGAGTGAAACTGTCCATGTTGTAATGGTCTGACCTTGTCTGCAGAATGAGAGAAGACCGGCTACCACGACAAACATGGGAAAACGAGCCAAGGATCAAGACCTCCATGACGATCCAGAGTTCGCTGGAAGGACAACATCAGACAATCTCTGAAGACTGGACTGGAACTAGGCCAAAAGGAAATCAGCCTATTCTCATCAGCATGGCGCTCTCTCTGGCTTAGCTCTACACCCCAGGGTAGAAGAGGAAGGACTAAGTAAGTAAGTATGTCCAGTATATACAAGTGAGGAGAGAAACATTTTTAATTAGGGATCTCTGGAATTCTGATGTTCACTATACTGAAAGACATCCTGATATAGCTAAAGATCGCTTGCCAGTGGTTGAAGAGTCTTGCCAAGACAAACGAAGCAAACAGTTCTTTTAAAAAAAAAATACACAGAAAATGACATCCTTTATTTCATTCTTATTTGTTATTGTTTGACTCTCGTGAACCCTTTTTTTTCTTCTGAATGTACCATTGCAATATTAATATGTTTATGCATGTTCTAAACAACGAGAACACTGACCGTCTATTCGTCTCTATTCTTAGAAATATGACTCCTTTGTCTGTTTTGTAATGATGCCACAGATGGGGTTTCGTTTGTTTTTTTTGTTTTTTTTATAAGCGTTCCTGCATTAGAAATAGGCTTTTCCAAAGTGTCTCTGTGTCTCCTTCTGCCTGAATATGTGACTTTGTTTTCTTGTATAATTAGTCCAGTTTTACTAGGACACATATTTTGGCTTGCTTTTAACTATTCTTGTCCGACCTGGAGTTGCAGAGTGAATATGCTGTATACTCCATTTAGCAGTAGTGCAGGTCTCAGGAATGATATCTAATTATTATTATTTTTTTTTTCTTTTCGGGTAAACAAAAAAATTATTATTAAATATCCTTCCTGTCTTCTAGTTGCCTCAGGAGAGGATGGTTTTGACAAAATGCCCCGCTTGAGCTTGTCTTGTGCGAATATGCCAAATTAATTCTGGGTTTTTCTTTCACTCTGTGATTCTTTCTTCTCTTTATCTTGGACTTTCATTTCCTCTTTTTTCTTTATGGTTGAATTACAGGGCCAGAGGCAGGGTTTTGTTCCTTGCCTTTTTATTACGTGCCGCAGCGATATCCATCTTCTTTTGGATTCTCCTATCTTTCTACTTCACAGATATGTGAGGTCGTAGTGTGAAATAGCCTGTTTACCTTCTTCCTGGTCGTCCCATTAATTTCTTCATCCACCTGCGTCTTTTTGGGTTTCCATCTTAAACGCTTCAGTTTAAAACATAGACTGTTCGATTGTACTGTTAGCTGGTTTCCTTGGCGCCTTTCCCACACCTATTGTTCCCTTTTACCTAAATAAATGACATATGGATGCGAGTCATGGGCAATGACTACAACCCATAAAAGCCAGATCCAAACCTCAGAAATGAGGTATCTGAGGAAGGTGGTTGAAGTAACAAGAAGAGACATGGTACGCAACCAGACGATATGTCAAGGCCTTAAATCCTACCCCCTGCAGACCCAAGTAGTAGAACAGTCCCAATTAAGATGGTTTGGCCATGTCTGCAGAATGGGAGAAGATCGGATACCACGACAAGCATGGGAAACAAAGAGCCAAGGATCCAGACCCTGAGGACGACCCAGAGTCCGCTGGGAGGACAACATTAGACAATCTTTGAAGGACCGAAGACTAGAATGGAACCAGGCCAGGAGGAAGACAGCCGATAGGATAGTCTGGCGCTCTCTCTTCCAAACCTCTACACCTCACGGTAGAAGGGGAACGACTAAGTAAGTAAGTACCTAAGTAAGTATGTTTCAGGCACTCGTGAGAAATAAAGAAGTACAGGGTGTTTATAAAGTCGCTGTGCAGTGAAATTTATGCCCGGGCGAGACTACGTCACCAGAAATGTGGTTTTCAATTGGGGCTTGTTGTGTAATGCTGCACACGGGATTGTGGAACACAGCATTGGAACACAGAATATCATGACGTAAATTTGCATCATTCGTGACGTAATTTCTAAAATATTTTTCAAATTCACTGCACATCGACTTTATATGTAGAAGATTAGACAACAGAAAAACAACAGAAGTGATTGGCTTTACAGGGAGTCGAACCCAGGACCTTCGGAACGAAAACCATCGCCTAGCTATGGGAACGAATCGTTACTATCCTGTCTGCCAACTGGGCACCACAGAAATGGTGCTTCATACACAGAGGTCTAGCACGATCTCTCCACGTAACCCGGATATGTACCTAAGGACGACTGTGACGGTATTGCCTCCCTTGCATTGCAGTAGTGGTCCAACCGAGACCAAAACTCAAGAGTATCTAATATTGGCTTCAAATGTGTCTACCTTCGCACACGATTCTCTTGGCAGATATGTAGATAGAAGGTTAATGACGCTTCTACCACAAAGTAGTGTTCACAAGATATTCAGTTAAGCGAAAACAATGCTGCATTTGAATGAGCACGTTAATTCTAGAATCTGCCGACAACCTTTGTGAAGGATTAAGCAAATTATTTATGTTAGCTCGTTTAAGCCCCCACCTTTGATCAACTCAGGGAAATTCTTATTATTCTGGTATATCTCAAATTTGACTCAGACAAACATGCAGTAACTTTAAAATGATTAAATCGAAGTTAAATTGGTAAATTTACAAATAACAAAATTTAATAATCACTTAAGTTTTGACAGTTAGAAAATAATTTGAATAGTTTTGGATCAAGAAAAGTTATCATAACGGTCGTGATAGGAGGTAACTGTTTTTTACAAGAAGTTCAAGTGGCAGCATATATTGAACTTATCTGACAATGACGGTTTTGCTCCTTCTGATGGTTTGGTTCTTTTTACACTGCTCACACTCGTGGCTGGTCAAGGTTGTCGGGTGTAGCTGTTTCCCAGAAATGTAAGGGAGAGTCTACAAAGTCGATCCTTCGTCTTAAAGCTCAGGCCACCATTCCCTTCTTGTTCCAGAGATAGTACTTTCTGCTGGTACCACCAATAACTATGGTAAAGAATAGAAATGAAACGCTCTTCTGAGTATTGCGTTTTCCAACCCATGGTTCCACCATCCCATTTAACTCAGAATTTACCCTCGATGAGAATTAAATTTAATACCTCGGGATAAAACTTTCTTTACATTTAAATTAAATAGCTTTTATAGTTACTTTACATTTAAATGAAAAGGTTAATAGTACAGATAGAATATGTTTACATTTACATTTCCACTGATTTGAAAAGTGTTCACAATATAAATTGAATATGTTTTCATTTATGTTTACACTGATTTGAAAAGTTTGAAACTTCCATTAATTTTAAAATGAATATTTTCACATAGACATTTACACTGGTTTGAAACTGTAAGTATTATACTTAGAATGTACATAATTTCTTTAATCTTTTCCTCCCTGCTCCATATGGAACCTGGGACTACTTGAAGCTTTTAGTTCTCTTTACGAAACTAGCGATAAAGCAATCACCAGCCGGTGCAGTGTTGGTTCATGAATCATTCTATACGCTGAGGTTGCCAGCCTCAAATGACTGGGGCATTCCTAGCACTTTTCACACATTAAAATTCACATGGTAATATATATGTATCTATGTTAGTTCACATTTTAGTAATGTAAAATGACAACTTATGCCAATCCTGGCTCACAGACTCTTTTTGCTCAGATGAATAAAAGAGACTTGAATTGGCCTCTTACACGCGTCTGGGGTGTCGTTAATTTAATACGTTCCCTCTCTGACTTTGTGTGTTTCCTTCAGTTTCCTCAGACAGCGGCTTTCCTTATTAAAATGATAGAGATTTCCTGGGCTGTTTTTGTAAGTCCTGATAAAGACTTAAATAAAAGGTGTCCTGTCTGATAAAATGGAATTCTGAATTCTAGGCTTCACTCTGGCAAGGTCTGGTGTCTTGGCAAGCGATCTTCACAGTAGTTTTGACTGACTGAAGCGTCAGGTTATATTCACTGCCTTCCCACGCATTCGTTGTTATGAAGCTTCAGATGATCAGCCAATCTGATTTGAATATTTTGCATGACTCATCTAGTGCACAATTTTGAACATTACTTTTCTGAAAATGGGCTGTAAACATCCGATTGCCCTGTGTACCGACTCACGAACACGTCGTTAACCTCATACGACAACGTGCTGTCAGATGTAACAAATTATTACTTTCGCTAAAGTAATGTCTTATCTGTTGCTTGAGCACACAAAAAACCCGTCTCTTTACAACCTTGGCGGAGACGCACCCATGCCTTATCAGTGATTAAGCAGATTGCGCTGGGCGATGTACGTGTTAATCTGTGTACTGATATCGGCCGCGCCTGCGATTAACCAACCTGGTTGTCGATAATGTTCTCTCAGCCGCTCCTACAAATGTTTAGTATTATCATCCACAAAGAGTCAGATAAACAGACAAGATATAATACACTGAAAGTAGCGAAAGAATGTAGATACAAAATATCTGCTACTTAGCAGAGAAAGAAAGAAAAATCCGTACCACAAATGTACCGATTACTGGCGTAGTGAAACAGAGATTAGAAAGAAGAAGGGGTCGCACCAATCCATTCTGTGACAACTACCCAGACTAATTATAGACCCAATCACATCTGCAGTTTTCCTTTTATTTATGTGTTTCGTTCCTTTAGTTCTACAATGATGATCAATTCATACCGCTTAAGTCCTTCTATTCTATACAAGCTCAAGTGTACGAAAGTGTATAACTTTTTAAATGTCGTTTTTGTTGTTCTGCCTGTTTCAGTCTTTCGGCAGCACTAATTCAACTTATTCTGTAGCGGTGTGTCTCCAAGTAGGATCTGGATATCGTTTCCACGTTTATTATTGCGGTCTATATTTTAAATTTCTTTTTGTTTTCGACTCAGTTATTGTGATTACATGCAGCATTCTCATCTCCCCCCCCCCTCCCCTGAGAAAAATTTATTTAAGGGCAAGGTCATCATCCCATATCGTTGTACTGTTTCATTTGACTCACTTATTCCGGTGCTAGTTGATGACGTTGCTGTTTTCATAGTTCAGTTTATGGCTGGTAAGAAGATGAATGGCGGTAAGAGGTATCCTTGTAGCGCTATATTTCTTATCTCATATTTTCATGGAAGTTTCCCTTCATGAAGAATTGCATTTCGTGTCCCAAGAAAAGATACTAAAGGAAATCCATTTATCTTCTCCCCTCTGTCAGATTTGATGTCCGAAGCACGAAGTCTTAATTTTCATTGTTTCTTTTGGGTAGTTTATTTTAACATTGTGTTATTTTCAAACTATCCCTGTTAGATATCATTTTATTGTCGTGATGGTCAAAGGTTTTCTATAATTATTGTAACGTGAGCAGTGTTGTTGTTGAAAGGATTTATCTTGGAAAGACTTGGCGTGTCATAATTATGTTGTAGTACTGTTGGAACTCCCAGACATATTCTCTATGGACAGCTGACAGATGGCAAAAGAACAGCCAGGGTACAGGAGCAGTTAGAATTCATACGCTTCCACATTTTTCGAGGGAGACTCAGCACCTATGGGTTTGCCCGGAGTGCACAACTGAGGATCAGAAATGTGTACAAGAGAGACACGAAGGCTTTGGGCATAAGTCCAGTATCCTGGGAGGAAGTTGCCATTCTCATCAAGTGGAGATGATCCCTGCGGCGTAGCCCCAGAGTAGGTGGACAGAGGCTCCTACAAGAAGCAGAAGAGAAAAAAGAACACGTCGAAAAGAACACCAGGAAATGTGCAGGCGAAAGGTTATCACTTCAAGGGCGCATTATCGTCATAGTCATTTATAGTTATTGTTATTGTTAATCGACATCATTGCACTCCGGACAAACCCATAAGTGCTCAGCCTTCCTCAGGAAATGTCGAAGGGTATGAATGCTAACTGCTCCTTTAGCGCGCTGGTTGTATACACGCCAGATGCATCCTCTCATACGTCCATCCCTGCTAGTCTTACATTTGATGCCAAACTCCAGCAGTCTTTCTCTTGTTGATTCATCTTTGCAGTGACGTTTTCAAACAGGTGATCATTAATTGTCCTTTGTGCCTCTCCCTTATCCATAACAAACGTCCCCCACTAAGGGTGCTCTCGAAGCTAGTCAGTCAATGAGAGCATTGCCGCGTACACAGTCAGTTATGACTGTCGTGGAATATTCTAATCCACATATATAAATTATTAGGTAAATATGAAGCCTAACAAATAAAATTAATAAAGAGGTCTGCAAATTGTAACGCTTTCACGTTGATAGTAAAAGCTTACTGTATTATTACCCGCTTTCTTCAATGAAACGTGTGCTGCATTTCTAAGAAAAACATTGAGAGGCCCTGCGTAATGACCTAAATTAATCCTAACATTAATTATATTACGTTACCAAAACGAACGAACAGATGGACTCAAGTAGAAAAGGATAGCGGGAAGGGAGAGGCAGAAAGCCGAACACTAAACACGCTTCGCGCGATACACAAATGCTGCCATCACGCGTGTAAGACTACATGCACTAATTTTTTTTTTCAGACGGACAGTGATAAAATACATTACCCATCCCAGAGTTAGGTTTATAAATCATAAAAAACGCTTATTAGGAAAGATAACAATAGATGGGTTTACGGTTGAAAACATAACAGTACCCAGACAGCACATCTTCGAAACAGGAGGTAGAAGAAATTGCATATTTTGAACGCAGCCACGTAGCTCCTTTAAATTTGTATTTTTGGGTTCCTTAGGGCTTGCTGACAAAGAATATGTAAAACGTTACGCAAATAGTCCAGGAATTAATAAATTATAACCAAAATAAAATATTGGGGATGCCTGACAGCATAAAATCATTTCTGCTCATAAGATTTTTTTTATAACGTGTTTGAAAAAAATTTACGTTACAGAAATAGTCTACCATGTAAACTCCAAATTGATTGGAGCGCAACAAATGAAAGCCTAACCACGATTGGTCGGACTATAAATACTATCTTTCGTTGTCAAGGGAGACGGGGAAGGGTAACATTTTTTCAAACACTTGTCGAAACGTGGCTCATTGGCCAGTCTCGCTGATATACACACTTGGGAGCGTTAGTTCGAAACCACTTGTTTAAATAAGCTTGATAAAGCATCAGTGCGTTGAAGCCAGCTTATATTTTGCTAAATAAAAGCCTGGAACATAGGCAGATGGGAATTTGTGCCAGTTTGTGCCAGAATTCATTGCTAATCAACGTATCTGTGTTTATTCCTAGGAATTGTGGTAAGCTTGAACCATTCAATATCTTTTAATGAAAATTGAATGTGAATTGTTGATTTATGCCTGTATATATATATGTGTAGTTCAGTGGCAAACGTGAGGTAAAGCCTATAATGCTCCAGCCTGAACAGAGGGTGTCGGAGGAAAGTCAAACGGCATGGAATGGCCAAACAGTACACTGACACCTGGATGATTGACTAGAAAGAAATAATGCTGGAAGTGCAGAGGCGTAGTAACCATTAAGAAGGGTAATACTGGAATAAAGTATTTCAAATGAAGCTGACAGTTGGCCTAACGCTCTGAACTCAATGTTTGTGCTGTGTTGTGATCAGTGTAAAAAGAAATTATAAGTTAGTTATGAAGTAGAAGGTACATCCTCCTTGATTTCAGGGACCGTGGTCTTGATGGTAGTGAGCAGCACCTAGTCAGAGCTTTGCTGAATCCTGAGTCGGACAGCATACTCCTTGGTCTTTTTAGCTATCAGTGAGGTGTCTCCTGAACCCAGAGGAGAATTCGAGCAGAGGAGTCCTTTCCTGCCGCCATCACGCCAGATAAGCGAATTGGCCAGCTGAGCTCAACATTATGTCCCCTCATCTTGAAATGACTTTGTAAAATTAACATTAAGAGGGGAAATTAATTGTCTTAATATCAGGAACTGAGAACATCTCCAATACTAGTTTCCTTAAGACAAACTATTGAAGTCATGATGACAACTACCAACAGAGCTTGAACAAAACAAAACCAGTATTACCTCATACTACTATTACACAACTGACACACATAGGATATTTTTAATAATATATGTCACTACCAGATTCATATTAATACATTCTGTACATAACTTGTAATTAACATTGATTGTGATTCCTGGTTCCTTTGTCTTTGAATCAGGACACACATATGCCTTTATGATAGAAATGAATACATATTGTTATTTGAAAAGTTACGAGTGTCTCCTGTAAGATATTCTCATAGAGTGTTATATGTATGTGAGTGTCACAGTGTTGTCAAGAGTAGTGGATTAAATTAAATTGTTTATCTGTCTGTTGTTGTGACTTACACTTCACCATACTCATACCCTAGACACATAACGTAGCATCACACTATTCCAGAATAATTCTGACTGAGATATAGAGATATGTGGTAGCAAGTAAGGTTATCTATAATACACTACTCTTAATAGATATAGATACCTTCACAGCTGATCTCAGTCAGTACACTAAGTCCCCTATAAATATTTATAACATCCCACTTCACCACATATATTGGGGTCTCGCTCTTGGGATTTTGAATCTTTAACTATTAAAAATATTGGGGGTAATTCACTTCAGGGAATATAAGAATTAAAAGGTATCCTTGGGTGGAATTAAATAAGGTTGAGCTCACGGTGCCTGTGTTGTCCATTAGAGATTGAATTGTTGGTTAGACATTATATAAATTTACCTGATAGACAATGGCGGACCTGGCCAAATTTCGATCTGCCGCTGTTCAGACTGCAAAAGAGTTAGGATTAGATGGGCAAGTTATGGTTGCTTATGTCACGACGGAATGTGACAAATTTATTGAACGCGAAGAAAGAAGGTTTGAAGCCGAAAGAAAGTTAGAGGCTGACAAGGAAATTAAGAGGTTGCAGATTGAGGCTGAGGCTAAGAAATTGGAAGCAGAAAGAGAAGACAAAAGATTAGCTGCAGAAAGGGAAGCCGAGGAAAGAAGATTGACTGCAGAAAGAGAAGAAAGAAAATTAGCTGCAGAAAGGGAAGCGGAAGATAAAAGATTACAAAGGGAACATGAGTTACGACTAAGGGAGTTTGAGTTTCAAGGCCATGCTCCTGAAAATGGTGCCAGCCCCTTTGCCTCTGATGCTACGGTTACTCAAGGAGCCTCAACCTCAGCTATGAACTTTCATTTAGATCATTTTGTTGAGAAAGACGATGATATTGAGAGCTATATAAATAGGTATGAACTATTAGCTACCACATATGGGTTAGAGAGAGAAAGGTGGAGCTTAAAGTTATCTCAGGGACTTCGTGGGGCAGCTTATGAAGTTTTTGCAAAAATGAGCAGAGGTGATCAGGAAAATTATGAC
The DNA here is from genome assembly GCA_024509875.1 of Oreohelix idahoensis. Taxonomy (NCBI): domain Eukaryota; kingdom Metazoa; phylum Mollusca; class Gastropoda; order Stylommatophora; family Oreohelicidae; genus Oreohelix; species Oreohelix idahoensis. The sequence goes on along the minus strand of JAMPIV010008093.1, from coordinate 98,701 downwards.
ATGCTAAAGCAGGCTCTTTTGTTAAGATATGAAAAGAATGCAGAATTTTATAGAAAAAAATTTAGGAATGCTAAACTACTGTCAGGTGAAACCTATCACCAGTTCTCTGCACGAATAGAGACATACTTGGAGAAATGGACTTCTCTGGGGAAAACCCAAGATCTTAAGGAAATGGTCCTTATAGAGCAACTAAGAGAGTCCATGGCTCCAGACCTGAGAAAGTTTCTCATGGAACAAGGTGCAGAGAGGCTGGATGAGTTGCTAAATGTTGCTGAAAGGTATCAAGCAGCTCAAGCAGAGGTAACAGGTAATAAAAAGAAACAAGTGGATAACTTTAGGGCACCACAGAACTTTAATAAATTTGATCCTAGGGATCAAAATAAAGGTAAGCACCAATTTGATAGGCCACGGTATGACAATAAAAATAAATTCCCACAATTCGATGAAAGGAAATATAATGAAAGAAAATCTTTCAACCAAGGAAAAAGGTGGTGTAAAATTGTCAGATGGACAATCATGACACTGACCGTTGCAGAAGGAAACCTGTGTATATGGCAACCCTTCAGGTCAGGTCGACCTCAAGACAGGAGGAGGATATTATGTTAGATACCACTCCAGAAGAGATGAGGAAGGCACAGGCTGGGGATAAAACACTCAAGCCTTGTTTCAGAAAATTGTCAACTTGTCATACAACTCCAGGCAAGGGAGATTTTTACATGAAAAACAAGTTGATGTATAGGAAGACTGGAGCTAGATCCAAAGGTCACGGACAGCTGGTTCTTCCAAAAAGATATAGGACAGAATTAATAAGGAGCCTACATGTGAAACCAGATGGGGACCATGAGAAAATAGGTACCATCATTCAAAAGGTGGCTCACAATTATTATTGGCCCAAAGCAAGATGGGACATTGAGAATTTTGTAGAAAGGTGTAGCATAGCACATGAGGGAACACCCACAAGTGGGAACATGGATCAGGACCTGGACACGCCACGGGGCAAAATTAGGCCTGATAATAAAAAGAGAAATAAATTTGATAAAGTGGACCAAATGGAATGGGAAGCCCCTTTTCACGGACAAGCTTCACTTAACTGTTTTACAATGGCCACTATGCGGAGAGTGCAAAAAGATGTCTTACCCCAGGATAAGCCGACAATCCCTCAATCGGACTTAAACAAACTGGAGGAAGAGGATGTAGAGAGGAAATCTCTCATCAAGAATTTTAAGAGGGGAGACAGCCCCCAAAAGAAAAATTGGTAGCGGTCGTTTTGTGAATGATAATTCTGGGAGGAAAAATCATCACTATAAAGCTTCGAGTGGAAGAGACCATACCGGTGCATGGACAAATAGGTCCACACAATTAAAGGTCCATATGTAGCTATGTTAAGAACGTGGACTGATGAAAAGGCAGAGGAAAACATTACATCTTCATACCAATATGTGAATGAGCTGACCACTCGGTTAAAAACTGGCTGGAAACTTGCCAATGAAAATTTGAAACAAGCCAGGAAGAAACATGCTGCCTATTATAACAGGAAGGCGAAAGACAGAAATTTGGCTGTGGGAGAGAAAGTACTGCTTCTTTTGCCTGAGAGCCAGAATAAGTTACAAATTGGATGGCAGGGTCCATATACAGTTTTAGAGAGGGTGTCTAGAACAAATTATAAGATAGATAAGAAGGGGAAAGAAAAAATCTATCATGTGAATCTCCTGAAGAAATATTTGGAAAGAGAACATCAGGAAGAGACACACTTGTTGACCTTGTCCATCGCCATGGAGATGAAAAAGGAACCACTTTCATCATTTGAATATCCATACACCCCTGTGAGACAGCAGCACAGGTGAAAATCAGTACACATTTAACGAAAACTCAGAAAGAGAGAGTGCAACAGGTTCTAAATAATCATGCAGAGGTGTTAACAGACCGACCAGGGCATACAAACCTATTGGAATATGATATGAAACTAATAGACTCCACACCTGTCTGTATGAAACCATATTCGATTCCGTTTGCTAAGGAGAAAGCTTTGAAGGAAGAGATAGACTATCTATTGAAGGAAGGAATTATTTCGCACAGTGAGTCTTCGTATAGTTCCGGTGTTGTACTCTTAAGGAAGCCCTCTGGAGAACATAGACTCTGTATAGATTACAGGAGACTGAATGCTATTACAGAAGGACAGGTGGATCCATTGCCGGATACAAATCAGCTGTTTGCCAGACTAAATAAAGCTAAATATTTCTCAAAAGTGGATCTGAGTAAAGGATACTATCAGATTCCAGTAAAGCCTGAGGTTAGACCATACCTAGCTTTTAGTACCTCAGAAGGACACTATGAGTTTAATAGATTGCCATTTGGATTGAAGAATGCGCCTAGTGTCTTCTCTAGAATGATGAGAAAATTATTGGATCCTCTGAATAATCCCTGTATAACAAATTTTATGGATGATATCCTTATAGCAACAGAAACATTTGAGGAACACATTGACTCTCTGAACATGCTGTTTAATCGACTTAGGGAGGCAAATTTAACAGCCCGACCAACCAAATGTTGCGTTGGATGTAAAGAATTGGAATTTTTGGGACACACAGTTTATCAGGGAAACATGACCCCTGACCCAAAGAATTTAGAGAAACTACAGAAAGCCCCGAGACCACAAACCAAGAAGGACGTGAGATCCTTTGTCTCATTATGTGGTTTCTACCAGAAGTATATCAAAAACTTTAATTCCATATGTGCACCGTTAACTGAATTGACACGTAAAGGACATCCAGATCGCATTACATGGACACCACAATGTGAAATGACGTACCAAGAGTTGAAGGAAAAGCTCACAAGTAAACCCATTTTGAAATTACCTGACTTAAGTCAAGAATTCATAGTAAGGACGGATGCAAGTAATATTGGGCTGGGTGCAACTCTACTACAGAAATCAGATGCATTGGATGGGGAATTAAGCCCAGTGGCATATGCTAGCAGAAAGTTGAATAAAGCTGAAATCAACTACTCAACTAGCGAAAAAGAATGTCTTGCAGTAATATGGGCAATAAAGAAATTCAATATTTATCTATATGGGAAGGCATTTAAGTTGCAAACTGACCACAAACCTTTATCGTTTCTAGCACAGGCTAAGCATGAGAACTCTAGGTTACTCCGATGGTCTTTGCTTCTGGCTCCATATAATTTTAGCATTGAGTATATATCTGGAAAAACCAATTTGGGAGCGGATTTTTTAAGCCGCCATCCGTGTGATGAGAATCACCGTAAACACCAGAAATAATAATGAATTTCTCTATGTGTATATAGAATAAAGGACTGACATATAATGTCTGTTTTAAGAGGGGAGGTGTCGTGGAATATTCTAATCCACATATATAAATTATTAGGTAAATATGAAGCCTAACAAATAAAATTAATAAAGAGAAGAGCAATGGTAAAATAACAGTGCTGTCACAAAGAATGTACTAGAAATCCCCCTTGTTTTCTGCTACGTCTGCAAATTGTAACGCTTTCACGTTGATAGTAAAAGCTTACTGTATTATTACCCGCTTTCTTCAATGAAACGTGTGCTGCATTTCTAAGAAAAACATTGAGAGGCCCTGCGTAATGACCTAAATTAATCCTAACATTAATTATATTACGTTACCAAAACGAACGAACAGATGGACTCAAGTAGAAAAGGATAGCGAGAAGGGAGAGGCAGAAAGCCGAACACTAAACACGCGTCGCGCGATACACAAATGCTGCCATCACGCGTGTAAGACTACATGCACTAACTTTTTTTCAGACGGACAGTGATAAAATACATTACCCATCCCAGAGTTAGGTTTTAAAATCATAAAAAACGCTTATTAGGAAAGATAACAATAGATGGGTTTACGTTTGAAAACATAACAGTACCCAGACAGCACATCTTCGAAACAGGAGGTAGAAAATACATATTTTGAACGCAGCCACGTAGCTCCTTTAAATTTGTATTTTTGGGTTCCTTAGGGCTTGCTGACAAAGAATATGTAAAACGTTACGCAAATAGTCCAGGAATTAATAAATTATAACCAAAATAAAATATTGGGGATGCCTGACAGCATAAAATCATTTCTGCTCATAAGATTTTTTTTATAACGTGTTTGAAAAAAATTTACGTTACAGAAATAGTCTACCATGTAAACTCCAAATTGATTGGAGCGCAACAAATGAAAGCCTAACCACGATTGGTCGGACTATAAATACTATCTTTCGTTGTCAAGGGAGACGGGGAAGGGTAACATTTTTTCAAACACTTGTCGAAACGTGGCTCATTGGCCAGTCTCGCTGATATACACACTTGGGAGCGTTAGTTCGAAACCACTTGTTTAAATAAGCTTGATAAAGCATCAGTGCGTTGAAGCCAGCTTATATTTTGCTAAATAAAAGCCTGGAACATAGGCAGATGGGAATTTGTGCCAGTTTGTGCCAGAATTCATTGCTAATCAACGTATCTGTGTTTATTCCTAGGAATTGTGGTAAGCTTGAACCATTCAATATCTTTTAATGAAAATTGAATGTGAATTGTTGATTTATGCCTGTATATATATATGTGTAGTTCAGTGGCAAACGTGAGGTAAAGCCTATAATGCTCCAGCCTGAACAGAGGGTGTCGGAGGAAAGTCAAACGGCATGGAATGGCCAAACAGTACACTGACACCTGGATGATTGACTAGAAAGAAATAATGCTGGAAGTGCAGAGGCGTAGTAACCATTAAGAAGGGTAATACTGGAATAAAGTATTTCAAATGAAGCTGACAGTTGGCCTAACGCTCTGAACTCAATGTTTGTGCTGTGTTGTGATCAGTGTAAAAAGAAATTATAAGTTAGTTATGAAGTAGAAGGTACATCCTCCTTGATTTCAGGGACCGTGGTCTTGATGGTAGTGAGCAGCACCTAGTCAGAGCTTTGCTGAATCCTGAGTCGGACAGCATACTCCTTGGTCTTTTTAGCTATCAGTGAGGTGTCTCCTGAACCCAGAGGAGAATTCGAGCAGAGGAGTCCTTTCCTGCCGCCATCACGCCAGATAAGCGAATTGGCCAGCTGAGCTCAACATTATGTCCCCTCATCTTGAAATGACTTTGTAAAATTAACATTAAGAGGGGAAATTAATTGTCTTAATATCAGGAACTGAGAACATCTCCAATACTAGTTTCCTTAAGACAAACTATTGAAGTCATGATGACAACTACCAACAGAGCTTGAACAAAACAAAACCAGTATTACCTCATACTACTATTACACAACTGACACACATAGGATATTTTTAATAATATATGTCACTACCAGATTCATATTAATACATTCTGTACATAACTTGTAATTAACATTGATTGTGATTCCTGGTTCCTTTGTCTTTGAATCAGGACACACATATGCCTTTATGATAGAAATGAATACATATTGTTATTTGAAAAGTTACGAGTGTCTCCTGTAAGATATTCTCATAGAATGATGACTATTGGCTGACAGCTTCTTCTTTCATCAAAACTCATACAACTTTAATGTGAGAAAAAGATACGTTTATTATGAAACGGCTAAATAGATAGTTGCTAGCAACATGAGCAAGTCAGTTGTTCTCTATATCAACAAGAAGTAAGCTTATTCTAAATACAGCTTTTGAATTATACAATTACTAGAGTACACAGAGGAACTGTACACATTTTTTTCTCTCGAAATAAATGTACTACTGTTTTCTCATTTAACAACGCTACGACCTCATCTAGCGTCCGCCCAAGACGAGAGTGAAAAATCTTTGAGCATAAAAAAAAAAAAAAATTGATTAGCGTCTTTCTGCTGAAGTTGAAGTTAAACAAAAAACGCACAAAATAATCTTCATATGAAACAGCAACTGCATTTGGTCAGCCCGTGTCGAGATCTTTAAAAAATGAATGTGTGCACACACACACACACACACACACACACACACACACACACACACACACACACACACACACACACACACACACACACACACACACACACACACACACACACACACACACACACACACACACACACACACACACACACACACACACACACACACACACACACACACACACACACACACACACACACACACACACACACACACACACACACACACACACACACACACACACACACACACACACACACACACACACACACACACACACACACACACACACACACACACACACACACACACACACACACACACACACACACACACACACACACACACACACACACACACACACACACACACACACACACACACACACACACACACACACACACACACACACACACACACACACACACACACACACACACACACACACACACACACACAGGGAGAGAGAGAGAGAGAGACTCGTTAAAACTGTCTTCGTCTATCCTCATCAATGTTCTAAAGCTTCCTAGATATTTTTCTTTGCTCCACTCCTTCGCGTTTCCATTTATAACCTTAATAAAAACTGAATTACGAGTGAATACTCGTCGTCGTAATCTTCCTTTAACTTTTCATAATTGTCACATTTATTGATTCTAGCTAAACCTTCACTCTGTATAAATCTTTTAAATCTCTTCCAAATTATATCTGCCACGCACGTTTTCTCATGGAATTTTGCATTTGGAAGGTTGTTAGTCATTTTATCATCATCATCCCCATTTCTCTGTTCGCACCTTATGGGGTATGGAGCCTCCATCAAATCTGGCCCACTTATAGGAGGCTCGGACAAGTTTTCATGTGCTCTTGCAGTTGGGGTTAGAATGGTCAGCTTTAGTCACTAAAGTTATACACGCACACACACACACTGACATATTGTTACCGGATGTATGAATAGCAATTTATTGTTCGCGATGAGATTGCCAGTCACATGTACAACCTCATATAAGGTGCCTCCTACGACATGCCAGAAGGAACATTAGTCTTATTCTTTCTTTGTCTGCGCAGAGACCCCCAGGAAATGTACAGGGTCATTTTAATTTTTCTAGAAAATTCTTCCTGGAGGGTAAGGTCGAAAGCCGGGGTCAGTTGAGGGCGTAGTTATACACGAGAGATTGGACTGAAGAGGGGACCTCAAGACGCAGCAATAGAGACCGCAGTCAGCGACTCATAGCTTGACTGCCTGCGTCAGGACCAGCGAACCAGAGCTGGTCAAGACCGCACTCCACCTCCACGTGGTGGTCCTGGAAACAGTCTGCAGCTGTGCAGGCTGGCTGAGCGAGTGTGGATCGAAATGGGAAGGCAAACCCGGTCCTAAAAAATGCCGTGCAGAAGTCGGATGTGTCGACCGAAAGGTGCAGATATCACAGCTACGTTGTAAACAGACACAACGCAACCACCGTCCTTTTCAGGGCGAACGAAGAAGAAGAAGAAGAAAGGACTGAAGAGAAGTGCTAAGTATCATAAAAGAAGTCACGATATATAGCATGTAGACTCTTTGTATGTATGCATTCAGTGTGGTTGCCGGGTGTCTCTTTGGAGACAAAGCAAGAATAGAACTAATGCTTCCTCAGACATGTCTTAAAAGCCGTCTAATATGATAGTGTGGGCATTGTGGCTGGCAACCTCATCGTGTAATATAAATATCTTCAACCCCCCCCCCCCCGTTACTACAGGTCTACAGGAATACTGTGGCGTGAGCTTATAATGAAACCAGCTGTAGTGGTAGCGACAAGGGAAACGCTGATTATTCATTGAAGAAGAGATAGATGTTGATGAAGAACTTCGATGCTGTCCGTGATCCTCCAGGCGTGATGGCTTCCTTTACGTTGCTTGCCAATATGATGTCGGAAATATTTACCTAACGTCATCAAACGTGATGGTAATTTAAATTCCAGGCCTAGCTTCCTGCATTATTATCCTTATCTATTTACCTTTTAAGACAGAAACTATAAAGTCTTATCTCTTTGTACTCACTCAGCTTAGACTGGCTGGAATCATTTAACTAAGAATTAAGAAGTCTTACAAAGATTGCGCGCCTTCTAATCTTTTATGAGATTGAAATGGCAATTAAGAACACGACATGCAGAATTTGGAAACTAGGATAGGCTGGGGAAGTTAGTTTTATGTGTTTGTTAGTGTGTGTGTGTGTGTGTTTCTTATGTAGGGGAAGGGGTAAGGTAAGCCAATGAGTGAGAAGATAACGAAGTCTTCAGACAATAATTAAAACAAATTTCCTTTATGAAGTAAACGGAATATCAAACAAGTTTGGGTTGTAATGGGTCAACTTTGTTCACTTAATATACGCGTATAGATTGAGAAATTAGGAGTAAAGGATGTATGCTTATAGTGTAAGTAAATAAATTAAGGGGCTGCTGTAAAACTGGTAAGGAATATAAGTATATAAACCAATAAAACGGTATTGAATCAGTTCAACAAATAACGGTTCACATGAAACAAGGGACGTTTCGGTTTTTACCCTTTGTCAGCCACAGTTACAAACAGGTGACAAGGACAAGAATTACATATAGGTACTACAAAAACATACGATGATGAGAAACATACACCAAATGAGCGATACAAGCAGATGGAAAAAGTAAACACCCACAGTGATGAGCGAAAAACGAACAATAATAATCCAAGAAAATCGTAAAACCTGAAAGAAATACCGAAACAAGAAAGTAAATAATCAACGAAACGAAAAAAAAAAGAATAAAAGAATGAACAAAACTTCGGAACAAGTAAAAGGTCACTTAGCTAGATCCGTAGATGCTTGGAATAGAACACTGAGGTACCTTGTCCAAGAAATCGTCTAAGGAAGTGACGTATAAGATAGCGACAATTTAAAAAGATACAAAAGGTTACGAAACGAACCAAAATAAAAACATTAAGAAGATAGATTAAAAAAAACAACGAATACAGAAGAATGAAAAAGAGAGAAAAGCCACCAGAATTTATGCAAAATGATGTTGGACATTAAGGCCTTTTGGGGATAAACAGCCCATTTGAAAAATAAGACGATTCTCCAACGAAAAGCGAGTCCGGTCATCACCGACACATGAAAGGAGGGCAGTGACATGAACATCGGAATTACCTGAATGGTCAGGCCTATTGAAATGAAGGTCCACCGGTAAATGTTTGCCATGATAGATGTAATTTAAGTGCTCACGAAACCTGTCTGCCAAACGTCTGCCAGTTTCGCTAATATAGGTAATGCCACACCTCTTGCAGGTGATAGCGTAAATCAGGTTTCTGGATTCGCACGCGAAAGACTCTCTAATGACAAATTTTCCTTTCGGAAAAGTGACTGTCTGAGTTTGGAGTACAAACGGACAGCTCTTACATATACGGCGTTGGCACGGTTTAGTACCAAAGTATGAAGGGCTAGTATGTCTCAAGCGACTGTGTACAAGAATATCCCTAAAATTCCTATCCCTACGATATGCCACCAAAGGTGTATCACGAAACAACTCTCTGGGATCAGGATCGGAGTGGAGAATAGGCAGATGTCGAAACAGAATTCTCTTCACCGCCAGACAGTGAGGATGGAAAGTTAGAACCAGTTTGAGTCTGTCAGATTAGTAGTGAGTGCCATCTGGCGAGTGACGCGTGTGATACGATTAAGAGCATCAGATAAAACATGTTCTGGATAAAGACGTCGGCGAAAGAACTCGAGCATCTCTTGAGCTCGCTGATGGAAATCATCGTCATCGTGACATAACCGACGCAAGCGAAGAAGTTGAGAAAAGGGAATGGAATTTTTACAACTAAGAGGATGCGATGAAGTATAAAGAAGGAAACCATGAGCGTCAGTAGCCTTATAATAGACAGACGTTTTAAGACCAGTAGGGCTAATAGTCTCAGTGATGTCAAGGAAGTTCACTGAAGTCGTAGAAATTTCAGAAGTGAATTTTATGGCAGGATTGAAATTACCAACATAGTCAATAAATCGACGGAGGTCTACCTCAGACATGTCTGTAATGCCAATACCATCATCAGTATAGCGGTGGTAAAACTCAGGTATCGGTTTATCGTAACTTTGAAAGACCAAATATTCAAAGTGGCCCATAAACAGGCAAGCGTAACTAGGGCCCATCTTAGTACCCATAGCGACGCCACTGATTTGGTTGATGAATTGGCCATTAAACTCAAAAGAGTTGAGAATAAGAACCAACTCAGCAAGGCGAAGAAGAGGACCTGTACTTATAGTAAGATCAGTACGCTGGTCGAGAAAAAAATTGAAGTGCCTTGATGTATGCTTATGTATTTACAAAATAAGCTATTTGCAAATAACGTTAGTTTCACTTACCCGCTAGGTTAGTGCTTTTTAGTTTAGTTCTCCACCAATTCAAACAGGACACGTAGACTTACCACCACGTACTGAAATTAATACAAAGTTGCATAAAAATAAATCAAAATAAAGTTTATGTTCTTCCTTCAGATATTTATGCTATTTGAAGGTAATTATTTATAATTTTGATTAACTTACTTACTTAGTCGTTCCTCTTCTACCGTGAGGTGTAGAGCTCTGTAAGAGAGAGCGCCAAACTATTCTATCGGCTGTCTTCCTTCTGGCTTGGTTCCAATCTAGTCCTCGGTCCTTCAAAGATTGTCTAATGTTGTCCTCCCAGCAGACTTTGGGTCGTCCCGGAGGTCTGGATCCCTGGCTCTTAGTTTCCATGCTTGCCGTGGTAGCCGATCTTCTCCCATTTTGCAGACATGGCCAAACCATCTCAGTGGGGATTGTTCTTCTTTGGGTCTGCAGGGGTTGGGTTTTTAGGCCTTGACGTATCGTCTGGTTGCTGACCATGTCTCTTCTTGTTACTTCAACCAGCTTCCTCATATACCTCATTTCTGAGGTTTGGATCTGGCATTTGTGGGTTGTAGTCATTGCCCATGACTCGCATCCACACGTCAAGACTGGGACAAAAGTGGAGCGGTATACAGCCATCTTCGTCTTCTTACCAACTTCTCTTTTGCTTAGGAATCCTCGATTTATGGCTTGAAAAAGTCTCCCAGCTGCTGCTTTTCGGGTAGCCAACTCTTCTTTGATGCCTCCCTTCCGGTCTATGACAGCTCCAAGCTATTTAAAGTGATCGACCTGCTCCGGGACCTGTTCTCCCAGCTTAATCTGATGTCTTTTTTCCTCTCGTGATATCTCCATGGTTTTTGTTTTCGAGCTGCTTATGATCATCTCTCTGTTCTCCAGCTCTTCCTTCCAGACTTGCAGGTTGGATTGAAGATGTGCCGCTGATTTAGCAATCAGGGCAACATCATCATAATTTTGATCAAGCGAATAAAAAAAAAAAGAAACAACACTGCTGACAGTTAACCACAGAATATGGCGATTTCTTTCTGTTCATCCTGCTTGGTATGGATTATGGCATTTCCTTTTGGACGTGCGCTCTAATATAACCGGCTAGGTTGAACGGAACGCGCCTCGCCAAAACGAAGCAAAATTTTATTTAAAAAAAAAAAATTCTTTTTTTTTTTTAATAGGAGTTTTGGCGAGGCGCATCCCATTCAGCCTAGGCACATGGCCTGTCGGTTATATTAGGGCGCATGTCCAAGTATTAAAAAACACTGATCTATTGTATGATGTCAGGGCATTACCCGTTATTTGTTATATATATATATATATATATATATATATATATATATATATATATATATATATATATATATATATATATATATATATATATATATACATACATGTATGTATGTATGTATGTATATACATACATGTATGTATGTATGTATGTATATACATACATGTATGTATGTATGTATGTATATACATACATGTATGTATGTATGTATGTATGTATGTATGTATGTATGTACGTACGTACGTACACGTACGTACGTACGTACACGTACGTACGTACGTACGTATATATATATATTTGGTGAAAGATGAAGAATTACGCGTTAATGATAACTCACCATATACTTTTATTCTGTGCAATTGAATGTTTGGAAATTCACTTATCTGCTTAGTATACATGGTAACAACAATACAATGGGATCCCTAACACGTATTTACTTGTTACCTCCCTAAATAGTGCTGATTTCTTTTACGTGTTAACATTTGGTACCAGTGATGTATATATATATATATATATATAACTAGCAATAACCCGTCAACATTTACAGATTATTAATTATAGTGTGTTGTTTCTGTTTTATATATTACAGACGGTACTATCACTACTGTGGTCATTTCATTGCAGGCGACCGTCATTCGATATTTGTAGTGGAGATTATATGGATGTATTAAATATGAAGACATGGAGTAACCTTACCTAAATGACATGTGGAGCAGTGATAATGATCTAATGGACCGTAAATTGACTAAATAACTAACATTTCTTTTATGACAACATGTCTCGTAATTGTTCGTGCATCTTTTAAAATCTTGCCCTGGTCGACTTAACTGCCTCTGAGAAGCCATGGTCGACTTACTGCCTCTGAGAACAACGTTTGAAGTTTGACGCGACTCCAGTTCATGTACTGTTTATCAGTCGTGTTGTTGGCTTCTTTCCAACTGTTCATGCACACCTTCATTTGCGCACTTTTTCTATTTTCGGGAGAGTACATATAAGGGGAAACAATTTAATTATTGTCTAACTTTCAGCCACAGTTGCACCCCCTTGCACCGCTGTGGTTGAAAGTTAATGTACTCTCTCGAAAACAGAAAAAGTCCGCAAATGACGGTGTGCAAAATGTGACTGACCGACCGACCGACCGAAGTACTTACGGCGGGAATTATGGTATTGAATTGAATGAATATTTCGTCAGACATTTCAGTGCCCTTTAACTTGTTAGGTTGTTTCATTGATTGATGTCTTAAATATGATGAATATTTCGTTGATTGTTTGTTTCTTACATAAGAAAGATAGCATAAATGTTGCAGTAACACTAGTCCCATCCCTTTATTTGTTTGCTTTATTCCTCCCGTCCTCTCTTTTCAATACAAGGGAGATGTATCAGTGAATTTTTCTTATACAGGGGTGCAAGTGTCCGTGTTTTGTTTGTTTGTATTATGTGACTTTGGGGGTTGGAGTGGCTAAGAGGTATGGCGTCCCCCTCGAGTCCTAGAGGTACCGGGTTCGATTCCCAGTTGAGGGAAAATAATTTATGGAACCTTTTTTCTTTCAGAACCAGGGGTTCTAATAATGTCATACTCCCCCCTGATCTCCTGGTAGTGAGATCGGAAGCCTAGCCTTCTCGGATAAGGGCGAAAAAATAGGAGGTCCCGTGTGCAAGATGCGCACATTACAAATCTCACGGCCGTTGGAAATCGTAAAGAGTTGGCCTATCAGGCCACCGCCCTGGCAAAAATTTACAAATTAGAAACCTACCCACAACAAAAATATTTATAGAATGTGTGATTCCTATATACACACATTTGGGATTCTCGCCGGTGCTACGGAGTTCGTGCACTGTGCTGAGATCCAACTTGTGTGATCTAAGGGAGGAGATCGGGGCACTGACGGAGTAGTCCTTGCGCAGTGAAGATAGTCCTTGAACCAAACCAAACCAATTCTGTGACTAAGTAGATTAAGGTTACAGTTTGTTTCTATAAGTATATTTATAACTCAGAACTGTCATCGACGTAAAATGTTTCACCTCTGCTTGAAATCGTGAAACGATAGCGACATTAACGATTGTTTGTATCGGTGCACGAGAGATATCGGTATCGGATAACGTTTTTGCCAACGGGTGAGGTATGTCAGCGTCAGGGATTACAGTTGTTTAATGTGCAAGAGAGAGATCAGTTATCAGGGTTATTTGTTTCTCTGTCTGAGTGATAGCAGCATAGGAGTTTGTGTCTGTGGATAACATGTCCTTCCGGGTTGATTCTGGTACCCGCGTTTACAGAACAAGGAATTATCGCTGATGCGCCATGAGAGAAATTTTGTAAAACGTGAGCAGAGTATGTACGCTGGGATACGGTAGTAGAAAGGTAAAATCGTAAAGGTAGTCCCATAGCAGAAACTGCCGTAGGGGAGTGAAGTGTTAGAGACTTTACTATATTAGGTCTAGCTTCGAGAGGTGGGGTGGCCAGTTCCCTTCCTCGCTGCCTTTGCCTTCCCTAACTGAAAAGCAGAGTCTGGAACCCATGTTCAGCTGGGTAGAATTTAGCGTGACGCCACCATGTTTCGAACCTGGTACATTTACTGCGACAAGCCAGCTCTCTAACCATATCAGGGATTACAGGTGTCTAATGTAGGGTTACCATATCGTTCAACGCAAAAAAGGAGGACAAGATTCAATTTTTTTTGTCATGAACAGGGGGACAGTGACGGACACTATGAACGAACGAACGAACTTTATTTTCAAAGGGTTTAGAATTGGGCACGCAGGCCCGTCCAACATTCTGCCCTTCCTTTCTCTCGTCTTCCATACTGAATCCATTAATTCTCACATGTATCTTAAATATTACTTAAAATACGAAAATAAGAAAATAACATACAATAAAATAAAATAAAATCCCAACATTGTAACAGTACAATAATAGTTACACAGATTTACAGTACCTTATCATAATTAATGGCGTCTGTGGCCTAATGGATATGAACGCAGTTTCATAATCCAGATATACCAGGTTCGAAACCTGCTGCAGGCGGTTTGGTAGCAGATCGCTTTGTGTGAATTTTTAACAATGGTATAAGCGCCGTACCGTTCAGAAAGCAATGGCAAACTACTGAATGAAAAAATTGCCTAGAAAAATCACAAACAGCCAATAAAAGCTGGGGTTGATTGCCACGTCCTGTAAAGGATAAGCAACTAACTATCATAATTAATACTAAACAGGACACAATTATTATGATGAAAAAGGAGGACAAAAAGTAGGACACCTTTATTTTAATTAGTAAATAACATTGATTACATATCAAACAATAAGTTCATCAAATTAACTTGATTTTGTGTTTATCGATATATTAAGATGATTAAACAATCTTCTTTAACAAAGCTGGATTACTTTTTAAATACACATAAAAACACATTGTGCCCTCTGCACTATGCCCAATTCCACTTCACATTTTTTTTTTTTTTTTTTTGCGTACGCCCGCTAATACTCGAGGCGAAATCTCAGGTTATTATTTTTTTTTTTAATGTCTAACCTGACATTGATTTTACATGAGTATCCCTTTATTTCTTGTACAGAGACAGGTGTCCCTCGCCATTCAGGCAAATACTCGCCGATTTCGGAGGTACCCATTGCAGCTGGGTTGGCTCAGGAGCCGCCAGTCCCTGGTCGACGACACTTCTTCAAATGTCCTCGCCAGGTCTCGAGTTAATCCAGTCCAAATCCCGGTCGACGAAAAATCCTCAAATGCCGTCGCCCGGGTTTGATCCTGTATCACCCGGTCGCCAGAGCGGTGTTGTAACCACTACGCTAGCGCGGCTCCCCACATTTTGTTATAATTATCCCAATTAAATGTTACACATTTCTCTGAGGAAGTCATATTTTGCAAGTGTTTCATTTAGATATTTTGAGATGTTTATGTTACCTTATTTAATGTATTCTGCACCTTAATTTATTTGAATTGTAAACCACCAATTATCCAGTCCAAATATTGAATGATTATTTCAGACATTTTGCCCGAGCTGTGTTTGTTCACATCACATGGAACACCATGATAAACAAAGATGTTTTGTTCCAGTCTTCTTTAAAAAAAAAAAAAGTGTATCATTCGAGTGTTTTGTAGTCACAGAATTGAGAAAGCGGTTGTTTTGGTTCTGTCGCTTGCAAATTTGTTGGCAATTTCTGAATTGAAAGCACTTTGAAGTACTACCCACTGATTTGAAACTATGTGATGTTTAACTCTGTGAAAAGCAAAATTCTGTAGCAGTAACTTCATACTGTTTGTCACGCATTGCCTCCCCTGCTTTGCAGTAGTGGTCCAACACTGGCCAAAACTCAAGAGTGTCTACTATGGGCCTTCAAAGGTGTTTACCTTCGCACAAGATTACTCGTGGCAGAGTGGTAGATGGAAGGATAATGACGCTTCTATCTCAAGATAGTGAACCAGTGACACTATTCCGTGCTTGTTTATTTTGTAAATTTTGATTGCGAACTTTCAGACGCAAGTGCTTGCTTGTGGCTTTTTTGTTTTGTTTTCATAGTTGTGTGCGTTTAAAAAAAAAATCAAACGTACCATTATTTGCACCTGTGCACACATGACATTCTGCTTCTGAATCTTGCCGACTACTGAAGGAGCATGGAAATTTCTTCTTAATACATCTGCGAGTACACTCGTTCATTTTGAACTTAGAGTAGGTTTGTATAATTAATGTATAATGCCATTAATTAATATTAAATTCAATATCAAAGTTAAAAGTATTTGTAATTTGCAACCGTTTTGAGTGACTTAACCTAATATCGTCTTAACATTCAAAGTGCATATTTTCGTAACACATATCAATAAACAAACAAAGCGAAAATTACGAAACCTAAGTTAAATTATCACCCGTGTCCACCGGGGCCCGAAAGGGGAGCAAAGAATAGTAACACTGTTCCCTGCCATGCATGTGGTAGAAAGCGACTAAGGAGAGTTGGGCATGGGGCTGGTTACCCCATCCTGTAAAAAAATTTAAACCACAAAAAACTTCAACAAACATGGACAAGTCAATTAAGGAAAATAAAACACAGCCATCCAAGACAGGGGAAGGTCCTCTCGCAGGGAGGCGTATGATGCAACACAGAAAAAGCCGAAAGGAGTCTGTGTTACTGACTAACCTTCTTTCTTCTAGGAGAACTTCCAGATTTGGCACCTGGAATGTTCGGACATTAAACGAACAAGGGAAGGTGGCACAAGTAGCAGCAGAAATGAGGGAATATAAAATCGAGGTTCTGGGACTGTGTGAAACAAAGTGGAAGAGGGTAGACAAGAAGAAACTCATCACAGGTGAATTGGTGCTGTCCTCATGACATGAAGACGAAAGTTCACACCATAGTGAAGGGGTAGCTCTTATGTTATCTAAAGAAGCACAGAAAGCACTCATTGAATGGGAAGCTGTTGGACCCAGAATAATAACAGCTACTTTTAAAACAGCTAAAAAGAAAATAAATGTAAATATCATCCAATGTTGTGCACCAACTAATGACAAAAAAGAGTCTGTGAAAGAGGCATGTTATACTAGACTACGGGAAATTTTGGAAAAAGTAAAAAGAAGAGACATCACAATTTTGATGGGTGACATGAATGCAAAGATAGGTACAGTCAACACCGGCTTAGAAGAAGTCATGGGAAAACATGGGCTAGGAGTAATGAATGAAAATGGAGAACTATTCTCAACCTTCTGTGCTTCAAATCAACTGGCTATAGGAGGAAGCATGTTTCCACATAAGAGAATACACAAGGCAACATGGATATCACCAGACCATAGAACAGAAAATCAGACTGATCATATATGCATAAACAAGAAGTTTAGATCATCATTGTAGGATGTAACGGTATATAGAGGAGCAGATGTGGCATCAGATCACCACCTTCTGATAGCCAAAGTAAAAATGAAACTCAAAGAGATATGCAACAATGCAAAATTATAGACAACAATTTAATGTAGGACATCTAAGAAATCAAGAAACAAGAGACAAATTTGCGGTCACAATATCCAACAAATTCCAAGTGCTCCAACAGCTGGAAGATGTAGAGAATACAGAAGACTATTGGCAGCAAATCAAAACTGTATGGAATGAGACATGTGAAGAAATATTGGGGAAAAGGGAACGACAACAAAAAGCATGGATAACAACAGAAACCATCAATAAGATAAAAGACAGAAAAAACAAGAAAGCAGATTTAAAACACAAGCAAAACCAGAAGTTCCAAAGCCAAGGCTCAAGAAGTGTACACAGAAGCAAACAAAGAAGTATCAAAAGAGACAAGAGGAAGTATATTGAGGAGTTGGCAAGAGAGGCAGAAGATGCTGCAGCCAAAGGAAATATGAGAGAACTGTATAGCAGCACAAAGAAGCTAACAGGGAAATACAAGCAAACAAGTTGCCTCATAAAAGGCAAGAATGGAAAACTGCTCAGCATTATACAAGAGCAAATGAAGAGGTGGACCGGATATTTTGAGGACCTTCTCAATAGACCAGCTCGAACCCCCCCCCCCCCCCCCCCCCCCCCGGACATCCAGCCAGCAGAAGAAGGGCTACAATATAACGGTTAAAGACCAACGAAGGAAGAAATAAAGAAAGCCATAAAGCTTCTAAGAGATGGAAAAGCGTCTGGACCTGATGGCATTCCAGCAGAGGCCATCAAAGCAGATATCGACACGGCTACAGAGATGTTATATAAATTACTTGGTAAAGTCTGGGAAAAGGAAGAGATACCAGCAGAATGGAAGGAATGATATCTGGTTAAATTGCCTAAGAAGGTAAATTTACAAGAGTGCACAAATTATAGAGGAATAATGTTACTATCAGTGCCAGGAGAAGTATTAAACAGGATTATCCTTGAGAGATTAAAAGAGTCCATAGACAAGAAACTGGGAGATGAACAAGCAGGTTTTCGACAAAACAGATCATGTAAGACCAGATAGCCATTTTGAGAATAATAGTTGAACAAAGTCTGGAATGGAATTCACCACTATACATCGGATTTGTGGACTACGAAAAGGCATTTGACAGTGTAGACAGAGAATCACTTTGGAAATTGATGAGGCATTATGGAGTTCCCCTGAAGATCATTAATCTAATAAAGAAAACATATGAAGACATGACATGCAGAGTTCGTCACGAAGGGCAGCTTACAGAACCGTTTGAGATAAGAACAGGAGTGCGACAGGGATGCCTCTTGTCTCCATTTCTTTTCTTACTAGCAATAGACTTGGTTACCGGTGCTCGAAAGGGAAGCAAAGAATAGTAACACTGTTCCCTGCCATGCATGTCGTAGAAAGCGACTAAGGAGGGTTGGGCATGGAACTGGTTACCCCCATCCTGTAAAAAATTTAAACCACCAAAAAATCGTCAAACATGGACAAGTCAATTAAGGAAAATGGGGCACAGCCATCCGGGACGGGGGAGGGTCCTCTTGCAGGGGGGGGGGGCGTGTGATGCAACGCAGACAGGGCCGGGGGGAGTCTGTGTTGCTGACTGGCCTTCTTTCTTCTGAGAGCTTCCGGATTTGGCACTTGCAGTGTTCGGACATTGGGCGAGCAGGGGAGGGTGGCAGAGGTGAGGGAATGTAGAATCGAGGTTCTGGGAATGTGTGGGACAGGGTGGGGGGGGGGGGGGGAAGAGACTCATCGCGGGTGAGTTTGTGCTGTCCTCGGGACATGGGGACGGGGGTTCACACCGCAGTGAGGGGGTGGCTCTTGTGTTGTCTAGAGAGGCACAGAGGGCGCTCGTTGGGTGGGAAGCTGTTGGCCCTAGAGTAATAGCAGCTACTTTTAAAACGGCTAGAGAGAAAATAAATGTGGATGTCGTCCGGTGTTGTGCCCCAACTAATGACAGGGAGAGGGGTGGGGGGCATTTTGTACTGGACTACGGAAAATTGTGGAAAGGGTGGAGAGGGATTGATGGGTGGCACACGTGCACGGACAGGTACGGTCAACGCCGGCTTTGAAGAAGTCGTGGGAAAACATGGGCTGGGGGTGGTGAATGAGGGTGGGGAAACTATTCTCAAACTTCTGTGCTGCAAATCAACTGGCTATAGGAGGAAGCATGTTTTCACATGGGAGAATACACGGGGCGACATCGATGTCGCCAGACCGTGGGACGAGGAAGCAGATTGATCATATGTGCATAAACGGGAAGTTCGGATCATCGTTGCGGGATGTGGGGGTAGATAGAGGAGCGGGTGTGGCGTCGGAACGCCACCTTCTGATGGCCAAAGTGGAAGTGGGACTCGGGAGATGTGCAACGGTGCAGAGTTGTAGACAACGGTTTAATGTGGGGCATCTGGGGGGTCAAGAGACGGGAGACAAATTTGCGGTCACGGTGTCCAGCGGATTCCAAGTGCTCCGACGGCTGGGGGATGTGGAGAGTGCAGAAGACTATTTGCAGCGGGTCAGAACTGTGTGGAATGCGACGTGTGAGGAGGTGCTGGGGAAAGGGGAGCGACAGCGGAGGGCATGGATGGCAACAGAGGCCATCGGTGAGATAGGGGACAGAAGGGGCAGGAGAGCGGATTTGGACACGGGCGGGGCCAGGGGTTCCGGGGCTGGGGCTGAAGAGGTGTGCACAGAGGCGGACGGGTAAGTGGAGAGAAGTGTCGAAAGAGACAAGAGGTAGTATGTTGAGGAGTTGGCAGGAGAGGCAGAGGATGCTGCGGCCGGGGGAAATGTGAGTGAACTGTGTGGCAGCACGGAGAGGCTGACAGGGAAATGCAAGAGAACAGGTTGCCTCATAAGGGACGGAAATGGAAAACTGCTCGCCAATGTACAAGAGCGGGTGAAGAGGTGGACGGAGTATTTTGAGGACCTTCTCAGTGGACCAGCTCCACAGGCCCCCCTCCCCCCCCGGGACATCCGGCCGGCGGAAGAGGAACTGCAGATTGGCGGTGAAAGGCCGGCGAGGGAGGAGGTGGGGAAAGCCATGGAGCTTCTGGGAGATGGAGGGGCGTCTGGACCTGATGGCATTCCAGCGGAGGCAGTCGGAGCAGATGTCGACGCGGCTGCAGAGATGTTGTATAAATTACTTGGTGGGGTCTGGGAGGGAGGGGGGAGATGCCGGCGGAGTGGAGGGAGGGATATCTGGTTTGGTTCCCTGGGAGGGGAAGTTTACATGAGTGCACAAATTGTGGAGAAATGGTGTTACTATCAGTGCCAGGAGGGGTGTTGAACAGGATTGTCATTGAGAGAGTCCATGGACAGGAGGCTGAGAGATGAACAGGCGGGTTTTCGACCAAGCAGATCATGTGCAGACCAGATGGCCACTTTGAGAATAGTGGTTGAACAGGGTCTGGAGTGGAGTTCGCCACTGTGCATCGGATTTGTGGACTGCGAGGGTGCATTTGACAGTGTGGACAGAGAATCACTTTGGAAATTGATGAGGCATTATGGAGTTCCCCTGAAGATCATTAATTTAATAAAGAAAACATATGAAGACATGGCATGCAGAGTTCATCACGAGGGACACCTTACAGAACCGTTTGGGATAAGAACAGAAGTGCGACAGAGATGCCTCTTGTCTCCATTTTCTTTTCTTACTAACAATAGACTGGGTTATGAGATCATCGACAACACACAACAGAAATGGAATCCAGTGGACTCTGACTAAGCAGTTGGATGATCTGGATTTTGCTGATGACTTGGCTCTTCTGTCCCATAACCGTAATTAGATGCAGGACAAATTGAAAACACTCGATGAGAGGTCACAGCAATTGGGTCTGAAAATAACAGGGAAAAGACAAAAATAATGAGAATAAATGCAGGTAATGATAACAGGGTTGAACTTGAAGAAACACCAATACAAGATGTAGAATCGTACACATATCTTGGCAGCAATATAGACAAAAGTTGGAGGGACAGACAGGGATATCAAGATAAGAATACAAAAAGCAAGAGGAGCTTTCATTGCATTGGGAAATATATGGAGATCAAGGGGGATCGGATCCAAAACGAAAATAGGAGTCTTCGGCTCAAGTATGAAGTCGGTCCTGTTGTGTGGCTCTGAGACATGGAGAGCAACAGGGACAGCAACCAAAGAGTTACAGACTTTCATAAATGGGTGCTTGCGTAGAATAGAGGGATTAAAATGGTGTGACGGGGTTGCCGGCGTGGAACTGGGGACAAGAACTGGACAGGTGCCGGTGGAGCAAGAGATGACAAGAAGACGATGGCGATGGATAGGACACACTGAGGAAACCTGTTGATAGCATTACAAGGCAGTCCTTGTTCTGGAACCCCCAGGGCAAGAGAGGCAGAGGTAGACCAAGAAGCACATGGAGAAGAGAGCTGGAAACAGAGGTGAATATGATGAGGAGAACGTGGAAAGAAATTGAGATGATGGCACGTGTCAGGAGGACTTGGCATGTGTTTGTTGAAGGCCTGTGCTCCGTTGGGAGTGGAGGGTTATGAATGAATGAATGAAGTTAAATTATGATGATAATCTACTATAAATAAACCAACAACACGAAAGTTTACGGAACTATTGATAAATGATTTGCTCGATTCTATGGGAGTGACGACTTTAATTCAGTCGTAGGATCTGAAATTCAAATGTAGAATTTTCTAAATGGCCTTTCATATTATTTAGTAAATTGCATAACAGCCGGGTATTTCAACATTGTTTTAAAAACTCCGGCCTACGCTCAGTTCAGACTTGAAAAGCCGGGTAAATCCGGACATATGGTAGCCCTAGTCTAATGTGCATGACAGATCAGCTGTCTGGGTTATTTGTTTCTGTCTTAGTGAAGCAGCATGGAAGTTTGTTTCTGTGGAAACAGATGTTCTTCCGGGTTGATTCCGGTACCCACGTTGACAGAACAAGGAATGTGCGCAGCTTCGCTTTACAGACAGTATGTAAAACATGAGCGGAGCAGGGTTATGTTCAGCTGTCCAAACTGTTTAAATTTAGACAGATAAACAAACTGTCGCTTGACCAGATATTAACAGAAATCAGCGTCATTGATGTTATTATACTATTACCCATCATCGTTGACGCTGCTAGTTTTTGTACAAGAACAAAATTGCAGTTTAAATGATTTATGCGTTAAAACTTTCATGCAGTAAGAAAAACCTGCCCTAGTAGACTACCTAGTATTTTTTTTTTTAAATTATGTTCTTTGATTAATTTTTTGTTAATTTTTTTTTTTTTTTTTTTGCTTTGTCAGTTGTAGATACGGCGCCTTACCTGCGTCACAAAAACAGGAGTCTAGAGAGCTTCTTACGATACGGCATTTTTCAAGAGTTTGTTATACACATTCACATCTTACAGCCGAGTAATTTGAAAATGTAGATTGCTTATTTTTTTACGAGTAGGTGTACCTGTCAAAACAATAGCGGGGCAAGAATTGAAGCCAATATCTTAACTTTTCAAAATCAACATGTAATTAGAAGACAGGTGACCTTGCTTGGAACTCATTTTGTTGATTCTGAACGAAGCTATTGTAAATATTTGTACAGTTTTTGAACAGAGAAATTCAAATTTTGCCTAATTCCTTTCAAGGGATAAAAGTTTAGCCCCCTCGCTTTCACAAAGGAAACAGCAAAAAAACAAAACAAAAATAAAAACATGAAATGATTTACACGTTAAACCTTATTGTATAACACAACCTAACAGGTCACACGTATTATCTTCGCACGCCGATAACTTTTCTTCAAACATACAGTCGTCACACGCGTAATACTTTTCTCCAAACATACGTCTTAACTTACGCATAATTTCTCTCCAAACATAGCCTTCACACACGTATAACTTCTCTCCAAACATAGTCTTCACTCACACTTAACTTTTCTCCAGACATATAGTCTTCACTCACGTATAACTTCTCTCCAAATATAGTCTTCACTCACACATAACTTTTCTCCAGACATATAGTCTTTACTCGCGTATAAATTTTCACGAAACATACAGTCTTCACACGCGTTTAATTTTATATTTGGCGTTGGCGGGGATTTCGCCTACATGAGCTCGCTTCCTTGTATGTTAGAGATGTACATACAGCCTACTACGAAAAAGCTCTTTGTTAGATGTAAATATAGCGGTTGATGAAATATTGATGGGTTAACCGAGTTGATGTTATTAAGGACGCTTTAGCACAGCAGTGGCTGCACTTTGAGCATCATTTTTTTTATCAATTTCCAAGATAGCAGTAAATTTTAGCCAATATCTTATGTACCTATCTGTCTGTCAGTTTCTCTGTTTGCTAAACTGTCCTCTGTGTAATTACCTGTCTGTACGTCTTATCTGCAGTTTGTCAGTTTAACGTCGTTATAATCTTTATTGTAAATAACATATATAAATCACAATTTGCTGCTAAATAAATTAGAAAGTATGGCACTAAAGGCATGACTGAATCACGAAGAAATCTCAGAAAGTGCTGTTAAAAAACACGTTTTCCCTTGTTCTGTGAAGAATCAGCTTGATTAAGCACTTGAGTTTCGCAAACCCACTTGCCTGGCACAAACAAATCTTCAGCGTTGCAGGTTTTGACGCGTGAGATTGGGAAAAAACGTGCAAAAAGTAAACATTATCCCTTTAACCTGGGAAAAATGACAATAAACACGCTCCAACTGCTTCAGATCGTGTCCGGGAACTAATCTTGGCAGTGATTAACGCCATTCAAGAGCTCACGTCTTTTAGCATCACAAAGGCAATCTGTGCCCGAAATTTGCCAGATTTTCATCAGTGGGGGTTTTTTTTTTTTCATTCTCTCCTGATTTACTTCTCCTAGTCGTTGCCAATTGTGTTTCTTTATTCGATGCTATCATTAAGAAAGCGGCAGTTACCAGATTCCGGAGATCGAAACCTGGTGGCATTAAGATGGTTTGGCCATGTCTGCAGAATGGGAGAAGATCGGATACCACGACAAGCATGGGAAACAAAGAGCCAAGGATCCAGACCCCGAGGACGACCCAGAGTCCGCTGGGAGGACAACATTAGACACTCTTTGAAGGACCGAGGACTAGAATGGAACCAGGCCAGGAGGAAGACAGCCGATAGGATAGTCTGGCGCTCTCTCTTCCAAACCTCAACACCTCACGGTAGATGGGGAACGACTAAGTAAGTAAGTAAGAAACCTGGTGGCGCCTCGTTCCAGTCTACCTAATTATAAATGGGTACCTGACACTACTCTTAAGTTAGGGAATGCAAAGACAGAGAGAAAGGGAACTGGTCACCTCATAAAAAAGCTGGACTAAGTGTGGTGAAGTCTCTAAAACCTACGACATTTTCTGCGATGGCATTAACTTGACCTT
This sequence comes from Oreohelix idahoensis, assembly GCA_024509875.1. Classification (NCBI taxonomy): domain Eukaryota; kingdom Metazoa; phylum Mollusca; class Gastropoda; order Stylommatophora; family Oreohelicidae; genus Oreohelix; species Oreohelix idahoensis. The sequence goes on along the minus strand of JAMPIV010008093.1, from coordinate 73,861 downwards.
CATGATGTATCACTAAGAAGGAAGGCTCATGGCCATTGGTACAAGTAGTCAGGTGTCCAGAGTGGTCTTTATGCTTATTTTTGCGCGGACGTAACCACACCTGAACCGCCTCTTTGTTCGATAGAAAGGGATAGAGTAGCTATGCCTTATTTGCAGTATCACTGTGCAGAAGGTGTGCTTTTAAAAGGCCGTATGGCATCGTACTTTTCTTTCTCTTCCGCCTCATCACGAAAATGTTAACATTATTAGAATGCAATAACTATGTTGTCTTTGCTTTACAATACAGGAGCAGGCATTTATGCGAATAAAAACTGCTATTGATTTTGCCGGTATTCTGTTATCTCTTACTCAATTATTTCGTAGTTGCAGGTAATCTCAGTTATTTCGTGGTTGCAGATATTAACTTTGTAAATGTATCAAACATGCCAAATGTCGTGTATGATTTATCAGATAGGTAATAGATGTTTATAGCCCTGTCTGAGCAGAGGTGATAGTGATGACAATGTGAAAGTAAGGGGTAAGATATAGTTTTTTTTTCACGAGGGTGATCGTGTAAGAGAAAGGACAGTCTCTGGATAGAATAATTTATCTAATCCAGCCTATCTGGACGACGATATTGAAATCAGACGCACTTTCTCTCCTTGTAATAATACTAATAGTTGCCCATCGCAAGCGAAGATGGCGACAGCTTCAGACTTGAGTTGTGACACATCTGTGCCGTGATCTCATGTGACTAATTAATCCTATTTTGGCCCTACAGGCCCTGCCACATACGGGGCACACATGGTTAGAGTCGATAGTAGTGTTGCTGTGCATTCTGGCCTTTCTTGCAGCACGCTTGCCTTCTGCCTTATCAGCTAAATTCTGTTCTGCAATGCGAGCACCTTGAGTAATGTTTGTCCGCCAGGCACAGCAATCCTGTGCGATAGTCTCCCAGGAGGAGACATCAATTTTGAAGCTGCTCAACGATGCTTTCAGTGTGTCATTGAAGCGTTTCTTTTGTCCCCCTGCTGTTGGCTTACTATTACCAACAGATTACTGGTGACAATGTATATTGTTGTTAAAAATATTTATCTGTCGGAGGGAAGGTATTTGTTTTTAGAATCAGGATGCTTTCCTGGCCAAAGGTATATCACCCATGATTGATTGATACTTTTGTTATATGGGTTATCTCCCTGGAGATCGAATTTGGCGTATGAATCTGGATTTCGTTAGTCTGTGCCTTGTTGGGCCAGAAAACAGATTGTTCTTGCTTAGGTTATGCAGGAATGTTTATGGTCCGAGTCTATGTTTACTCTGTGTCTATTTCAGACGATTCGGTCTTATATCGTGATATCTTGGTATGTCTAAGTGGAACTATTTTTCCTTGTACTGAACTTTGGGGTCAGGGAGTTCTGCGCATGCAGAGAGAAGAGAGAGTGTCTTCCGGGATGATGGAATGCCGGGCAAAAGCCATTGATACATCTAAGGTTGCTGATCCACTAGAATGGTAGGCCACCACTGATAATTCTATATAACTGAAACCAGTGGTAGATAAGTGATGAAGGTGTAAATGTGTTCTCCTTATATAGGCCACACCCCTCAGGGCTATTTGTAAATATGTCCCTACTGTCACTGTGCCTGGCATGTTCAAAGTAAGTGTGTAATGGTACATTCATCCATCACAGTGACACACACTGAATTCATGTATCGTTGAACGAATAGTAACGTTTAAATAATGGTTTATTCACGTTACACACAGACAACGACATAGACAAAAGAACAGCATACAGTACATGATATTGAATAATTGTGGCAGACACCATCTTTCCACATAAGAATATCCACAAGATAACATGGAATTCACCTGATGGCAGAACTAAGAACCAGATAGATCACTTCTGCATAAGCGCTAAATTTCGCTCATCAGTTCAAGACGTCAGAGCATACAGAGGTGCAGAGATCGGAAGCGATCATAACCTCTGCATAGCTAAACTGAGAATTAAACTGAAGAAGTTATACCAACAGAATAAAAATAGAAGAATAGATGTACACAGACTGCAATCAAATGATATAAAGGAGGAATATAATGTCAAAATGAACAACTATTTCGATGCTTTAGGCAAAATTGACAACGATATCACCACCAAGACAATCGATACTAAATGGGAACAACTGAGAACAGCAATGACAGAAGCAGCAGTAGCGACCACCGGATACCTAGTACATAAAAAGAAAAAATGGATGAGAGAAGATACTTGGGATAAAATACAAGAAAGGAAAACAGCAAAACTTAAACTACTAGCGGCAAGTACACATAATGCAGTTGAATCTTGCAAACTATCTTATAACTTGTTAAATAAAGAAGTGAAGACAAAAACTCGAAGAGATAAAAGACATTTCATCAATGAACTGGCCGTAGAAGCTGAAAATGCTGCAAGAACTGGTAATAGTAGGTGCCTTTATCAAATTACAAAACAACTATGTCACCAGCCTACTGCTATGGAAACACCTGTTAAAGGTAATTAGGGAATTCAATACCAACAGAAAAAGAACAAATGAAGAGATGGGCTGAGCACTTCATGGAGGTGCTAAACAGACCACCACCAACAGTAACACCTGATTTTAATAATGAAACACTCACAACCACCTTGCCAATAACTTGCGATGAATTCACGCTGGACGAGATCAAACAAGCCGTTAAAAGATTAAAAAATTTTAAAGCTGCTGGAGTTGACGAAATTTCAGGGGAAATGATTAAAGCAGTTAATGACAACAACCTCTTGATAATTTTAGATATTATAAATGAAGTATGGAGAGAAGAACAACCACCACAACAATGGAAAGACAGTATTATTGTAAAGTTACCGAAGAAAGGTGATCTATCAGACTGTAATAACTGGCGTGGTATATCTCTATTATCAGTACCTGGAAATTATTATGTTGCATGATGTTAGAAAGACTTAAATTGCATGCTGACAAAAGATCAGAGAAGAACAAGCGGGTTTCAGGCCGAAACGATCATGTATTGATCAAATATTCACACTAAGAACAATTATAGAAGAATCAGTGGAAATGCAATCGCCACTTATTATCACCTTCGTCGATTTTCAAAAAGCCTTTGATAGTCTACACCGCCCATCATTGTGGAAGATACTTACAATCTATGGTTTTCCAACAAAATATGTGAATATAATCAAAGCGCTATATGACAATGCAAGATGTTGTGTTAGAACAAATAAAGGGAATACAGAATGGTTTACAGTAGAAACAGGGGTTAAACAAGGCTGTATTATGTCACCACTACTTTTTGGAATAGCTATTGATTGGGTTATGAGAAACTATACCCACAATGAACAATTGGGTATAAAATGGACAAATGGAAAATTCCTGGGGGACCTGGATTTCGCAGATGATGTAGCGTTCTTAAGTTCAACACCAAGACAATCCCAAGAAGCAATAAATAATTTGTGTCATCTCTCGGTTAAAATAGGTCTCCAAATAAATGCCTCTAAAACTAAAGCTATGAACTTTTCTAACGAGACCTTTGATATCATCTTGAACGGGGAAAAACTACAGAAAGTTGAAAGTTTCAATTATTTAGGCAGTAAAATGACTCAGGATGGTGACACAACAAGAGAAATCCATACTAGAATTGCTTTGGCAGCTAGCGCCTTCAATAGATTATCTAACATTTGGAAATTACAATCATTGAATATACATACCAAGCTTCGTCTGTTTAATTCAAATGTTATCTCAGTGTTAACATACGGCTGTGAGAGTTGGAAAATAACAAAATCATTGGAGAACAAGCTGAATACATTCGAGAACAAATGTCTTAGAAAACTCATGAACATCAGTTGGAAAGAATTCAAGACTAATCGACAAATAAGAGAAGACTCTAGGCAGAAATATGTCTCCGACTATATAAGGAAAAGACGATGGTCATATATCGGTCATGTCCTACGAATGCAAAACAACAGAATACCACTACAGGCGCTTACTTGGGTTCCTGAGGGTAAGAGGAAAAAAGGAAGACCAAAAGAAACACTCAGAAGAACAATAATAAGAGAAGGAAGAACGTTGGGCCTAAATAATGTGCAAGAGCTAAGAGGAGTGGCGTCACAACGAACAACCTGGAGAGCACTGGTTTCTGCCTTATGCGCCGTGTTTGGTGCTTAAAGAATTTATTATTATTTATTATTATTCATGAAGCTCCCACACTCCACAGCGCTTAAGTACAGCGCCTAATGGCGCACACCTCATATAAATGCACGTACAACACTCCTAAAGAACTGCGCTCACCGCAGTTATAAATATGGCCTCATAACTTATAGCATAATGATGCACTTCTCATTGAAGATGACCATCACGATTTTCCTCAAAGGACTACGTCCTCCCCTTCTCCACCAAGGCTGCTCCCCGGCAGTTGAATAATCATCGTCAGCTATATATATACACAAGGCCTAATCATAAATAGTGGTGCACTTCCTCTAGAAGATGCACATCACCATATTCCTCAAAGGAAAGACTGCGCACACAGCAGTCTGCAGTAATATAACCTGCATAATATCTATCTATGGCCTACCAAGTCATGTCTTCCTCTCAGACTCTATATATGGCCTAATCTCCTTCACAAAATGTCTATGGCCTACAAAGTAGTCTCTCTACCTCTCGGACTCTTCATAGCGCCTAATTGTAGACTCCTTCACAAAAATGTCTATGGCCTACAAAGTAGTCTCTCTACCTCTCGGACCCTTCATAGCGCCTACATAGACTAGTGGTACACTTCTCACAGAACGTGCCCAATAACCAACTCACTCATAAGCTGCATCTACTGCAGTCATAAATATTAATACATACCATCCTCCAATAATCTAACACATGGGAGAATACATATGCAGGAAGAATATTCAGATACAGGCCTGTTCAAAAAGTCTCCACCGAGACACACATTGAAAAACACTCTACCATTTTCACCGAACACTGGTCGGGAACACACACTTAGAAAAACACCTTCGTTGACTTCACTCTGTCAACGCCAGAACCCAACTGCAAGCGGTCACAAAAACTCCCGCCTAAACAGTCACGGGACTTCGCAGTTCACCACCGCTCAGTCCCTTCCACGGACTAGCCGTGCAAACTATTTACAGTTCTAACAATACAGACCAGCGCTCATGACGCTATCTGTACACTATGACCTCTATCAATATTTGTTAACCCAATTCATCGTTAATCAAGTATACAAGCGATGTAACCCTTACTTTACTGTGACCAACCCATATACAAAGTATCACCTCCCTTTTTAACCTTAACAGCCATGTCAAAGACGAGTCCCCAATCTGTGATCTCTATGATTTGTTATGGGGAAGAAGATAATTTCTGATATGTTTATTAAGTCTACTAGTCCCCAGTGTTTATTCTATAACGCCAGGAGAGGAGAGCGTTTGTGTTTGCTAGTGTATTTCCTATGCCAAGGTAAAAGAACTGTTCACTGAACTCTTTCATTCCTAGGCTCAGATGGGCAGACGTCTGTATGAATTTACCTATGTCTATATGTCGGGACGACATGTTATCTAGCAGCACTGAATATGTTTATATGCAGCAATTATGAGGACAGAATATGCTGATACTTGTGGAAAATATTTGTGTTCATGAACTGAACCTTTATTGAAGATTTACTATACATCTGTATAGTGAGCGATGCTCAAAGGGAACCAGAAGCCATTTTGGAATCCTATTTATTGTCGATCATCAATCAGAGAACGGGGATGCCCCTTATTATCAGGTGATGATTAAGAGATCACAGTTATAAAGAAAACCCAATACTGGTGGGTTAACATTATCTTCACATAGATTTGCTGAACTTTACCTAAAGGAATCTTCGCTAGGAAAGAGGTCCTGTTTAGGAGTCATGTTTGAACGGTATTTATTAACTGACATGCTCGGTCAGTAAGGCCTGATGATTGTATTGATAAACAGTGGAAATCTAAGTGCTTGTCTACAGATGTTCCATTGTAATGTTATTCAACATGAATGCTAACTTATGATGGTAGACCATTGATCAACAATATGCTATTTATGTCGACCTGTGTTCCTGTAACGATGCTCGTACTGTCTACGTGTATACGTCCTATTAAACAGTATGAAACGACCACAGTAGTCCAGCCATCCTTGACTTCCACCTGTGATTGGAGTGAGTGTCCTGTGCACCTGTCGAACTGTCATCCATTCGCGTTTGTCATTATTGATGTTCACACTCACTCATTACATCAGAATATACGCACCTAACAGTACACCTTGTCAGGGCCCCCAACAGTCGGTAACCTGACCCATTTACAGAACATTGTGACTGGACGAGCTATATCACGAAAAAAACAGTCCATACTAATCTGGTGCAAGAAACAAAGCTTTATCCCCCTGGAGCCTTTATCAATGTGGTAGGCCAGTTTTCTGGGTCAATCTGCACAGTGGACATTTTGAGAAGTCAGCTACTGAGACCAGACCGTTTCCTGTGGCCTGATACGACACACCAGCAGTACAACTCTACAGTTGAAGTCAGCATGACCTGCCCTATCGAGCGTATGCGGTAAATAGGTCAGTGCTCGGTGAACAGACGGTGTTACACAGAACGTTTGAATCGAGTGTTTATCTGTGTTGATAAGAAATGCAGTGATATTGAACTGAGAAGTCCTTCTAGGAACTGTCAACGTTGGATCTTCTTGTGTGCAAATGATTGAACATTGTAATAATTAAATGCAAAATAAATTAATTATTAAAGTGGCAGTTTATTTTACTACAACTATGCCATTATAGAATAACAGCTGTGCTTCTTTGCATTACATTACATTATATATGAGATATATATATATTTATGTTTACATGTTTGCATATTATTTGTGTGTCTATGTCGTGGGAGGTTGGGTGTGTGACTATTATAAAAGATACCACGTCATAGAGGTTTTATAATAGCGTTCTGTAGGTGCGAATTTTCTTAATTGAAAATTTGCTAGCGACAATTTGTTGCTATTTCTGTTAGTTGGGAAGACGCGTTTTTCTTCGTTGTTTTTGTAATATTTTTTCTGTTCTTTAGTTTTGTTTTGATTTGTTTGTATATTTGTAGGTCTACCCTTTCCTATCATTCAGTTATATACAATTTTATATTTATACACTGTGACGTCATTTGTGTTGTTTATTTCATCGCGGTTATCATCACAGGTTCTGTGATTATTTTCTTCAGTTTTCTATTTAATTTAGTTGATTTCTGCGAATGTTTTCATGTTGTCTTTTATAATTGTTTTGTTGTGTTCTTGATCGACATAGACTATATGAAACATATTTGATCATACACTACTAGCTGTGTAGTGAACTTATGAGTAATAATCAACTGATGATTAATTGCTGTTATTAGAGGTACACAGTTGATTATACAAGACCTTATTTAAAGGCTTGTTTCCCACAGAGATTGTGATAAAGGGAGCTGGTTATTCAAGCTATTAAGAGCTTGTTTCCATTTATTTGGAGATAGATTTCATTATTGCTATTTCAAGTATCTAGTCACATATTGGTATACATTATGTCGACTTTAGATTACTTCATTGGGGTAGGGAAATCCCTAGGCAAGACTGGAGATAAGTTGGAGGAGTATGCTACCAGTGTCAATATGAAAAAGCACAAAAATTTGAAATTGATAAACTGAAGGCTGAGGAGAAAAAACAAAAAGCCGAGGATAAAAGAATGGAATTAGAATTTGAGCAAAAGAAATTGCAGATGCAAGTAGACGAAAGGAGATTCCAAATGGAAATGGAAAAACAAAATAGAGAAGCTGAGGCTGAACAAAAGAGATTAGACAAAGAGGCTGAACAAAAGAGATTAGACAAAGAAGCTGAACAAAAGAGATTAGACAAAAAAGCTGAACAAAAGAGATTAGACAGAGAAGCTGAGGTTGAACAAAAGAGATTAGACAGAGAAGCTGAACAAAAGAGATTAGACAGAGAAGCTGAGGTTGAACAAAAAAGATTAGACAGAGAAGCTGAAGCCGAGGAGAGAAAGGCAAAAAGAGAACATGAGGAAAAACTGTTAGCATTTGAGTTAGAAAAATTGAAGTTGACAAACATGGGTAATGTTAATCAGTCATCTGGTGGTAGTGTTAAACCTTTTATTTATAAGGTCAAGGTACCACCGTTCAATCCTTCCAGTGACGATATTACATTCTGGCTGGATCGTTTTGAACGTTCTTGTCGAACTCATAATGTGGATAAATCACAATATGCTAACCAGTTGTCAGAAAATTTGAAAGGTGATTCTCTTACAAGTTTAAGCTTGGTTGATGAGACTGACAAGGATAATTATGATGTTATTAGGGCAGCTTTATTGAAGAAATATCAATTAACAGAGGAAGGTTACCGTATTTTGTTTAAGAAAATGGTACCTGAATCAGGGGTTGAATTCTCAGAATTCATTGCAAGGACATGTCTTACATTTAATCGTTGGATTGAGCTGTCCAAAACAGAAAAGACATATGAAGCCCTTATGGACTTGTTGCTCAGAGACAAGATTATGTCAAGTGTAAATAAACCATTCCTTGAATTCCTACATGAGCGTAAACCCAAGACACTAAAAGAAATGGAAGAATATTGTACCCAATACGTCACGGCACATCCGGACGTAGTTTTTAGCAATGCTAAGGTTAAGGAAAGTATGCCAGTTGCTTCAGCAACACCATACAACCCTAATTATTCACACAAATTTCAGGGACCACAAAACAGGTTTGATAAAAAGGGTAACCATAATAGTTATCAAAACCAAGGTAACCAGTCATTTCAGGGTTCTTCTGCGAAGTACTGGAGACGAGCTGACAGCCCTCGATTCAGGGGTGGTCATAATTATAGGAATTTCCGCAGAGGAAGTCATTATAGGAACTATCCAAGTCATCCATCATGGAGACAACAAGACCATAGTTATAGAGATACTCATTATAATGAATATGATAATGGTAACCATGAGAACTATGACTCAAACCCAAATAGGGGTTACAATAGAGGAAACAATAATGATTACAGAGGCAATAATAATCGAGGTAGATCACAATACAAAAAACATAAATCACATTATCAGGCAAACTCTGCACAGCAAGAGTCACATGAAGCCTATAAACAGACTAAAGATAATAATGACGCTAATAATATGGCATGTTCCGCTTTTGATTTTGGGAGAGCATCTCAGTGCCCCCAATGCAAAACATTATTTGAACCAACTACGGTATCCACTTTAAGTTGTGGCCATCCTCTTCCCGCTCTTCCTGCGTCAGTCGCGCATGATGGAAGAGGTTCTCTTGTCTTACATAAAGGTTTAGTAAATGACAATCCAGTCTCAGTTCTTTTTGATTCTGGATGCACCACAATTGGTGTTAGGCAGTCACTTGTAGATCCTTCTCGTGCCACCAGAAAAGTAGTCAAATGTGTAATATTTGGCGGCACCTTAGAGAAATACTCTACTGCTATCATTAAGATTGCTACTCCTTTCTTTACAGGAGATGTACACGCATGTCTTCTGCCGAATCCGATCGCTGATCTTATCATCGGTTGTATTCACGGAGTCAAAGAATGCACTCCACAACAAATTTCCGTTTGGGAAAAACAAAATATGCTAACTGCTAATGCTGTAGTCACTAGAGCTCAAGCTCTTAATATGCCTCAAACTTCATCTACTGAAGATAAGGAAGTGCATAACCAAGATGATCCCTTGGTAATTTCTCGTGACTCATTTATAAAACAGCAAGAAGATGATCCGACTCTAAAGAAATTCTTCACGCTTGCAACAAAAGGTGATCCAAATAAAGATACAAATCGTAAATCTTGGATTACAATGAAGAATGGTGTACTTGTACGTATGGTACAAGACTGCACTAAGTCATGTAATTCTCAGATTCTTGTGCCCAAGAATTTGAGAGTTAAAATTTTGCAGCACGCTCACGACTCTCAGTGTGCTGGACATATGGGTTTTTCTCATACAAAGTCAAGAGTTCTTGCGGCTTTCTTTTGGCCTTTTGTGAACAAAGACATACGGATTTATTGTCGATCTTGTAAAGTATGTCAAGAGGTCAAATCCAAAGGTCCACGCCATGCTGCACCTATTCAGGCTGCAGACATTCCTATTCGACCATTTCAGAAAATGGCGATAGACATCATTGGTCCATTTAAGATCAAATCTGCTAGAGGACATCAGTTTATCTTGACGTGTGTTGATATGTGCACACGTTGGCCAGAGGCTATTCCTCTGAAGAGCATTACTACTGCTGATATTGCAGATGCTCTCTGGCTCATATTTTCTCGTCTGGGATTCCTCGGAGAAATATTATCAGACCATGGCACCCAACTAATATCGGATACCATGTCTCAAGTAATGTCTACTCTGCAGATAGAGAGATCTTTGAGTAGTATCTATTATCCTATGTCCAATGGGATGGTCGAACGGCTAAATAGAACACTCAAAAATTTACTAGGGAAGATAACTGAGGATCATCCTCAAGATTGGGACAGGGTTTTACCCGCGGCCCTCTTCGCTTACAGAGAGGTCCCCAATGAACATACAGGATTTTCTCCCTTTGAACTTGTCTTTGGCGCGTGACCGCGCAGCCCTATGTCTTTACTTCATGATCTCATAACCGCTGATAATATTACCGATGACACAAAATCTTCTTACGAATATGTCATCGCGCTGAGACAGAAGATTATCGAAGCATGCAAATTGGCAACTTCTTCTTCTGAATTTGCTAAGCAGAAAGCAAGACAATTTGCAAATAAGAAAAGAACCTTACGACAACTTTGTCCTGGTGACAAAGCATTTGTTTTGCTACCTTGAAGGGAAAACAGACTTCTTATTTCTTGGAAAGGTCTGTACGATATAAAATCGAAAATTTCCGATGTTGACTACATTGTCAATATTGATGGAAAGCATAAAACCTTCCACATCAATATGCTTACGGAATTCCATGAACGTCCGGATTATTTACAGCCTATTTTCCAGACAACGGACGATTCTTTCCTGGCCAAAGATATATCACCCATGATTGATTGATACTTTTGTTATATGGGTTATCTCCCCTGGAGATCGAATTTGGCGTATGAATCTGGATTTCGTTAGTCTGTGCCTTGTTGGGCCAGAAAACAGATTGTTCTTGCTTAGGTTATGCAGGAATGTTTATGGTCCGAGTCTATGTTTACTCTGTGTCTATTTCAGACGATTCGGTCTTATATCGTGATATCTTGGTATGTCTAAGTGGAACTATTTTTCCTTGTACTGAACTTTGGGGTCAGGGAGTTCTGCGCATGCCGAGAGAGGAGAGAGTGTCTTCCGTGATGATGGAATGCCGGGCGAAAGCCATGTCGAAGACGAGTCCCCAATCTGTGATCTCTATGATTTGTTATGGGGAAGAAGATAATTTCTGATATGTTTATTAAGTCTACTAGTCCCCAGTGTTTATTCTATAACGCCAGGAGAGGAGAGCGTTTGTGTTTGCTAGTGTATTTCCTATGCCAAGGTAAAAGAACTGTTCACTGAACTCTTTCATTCCTAGGCTCAGATGGGCAGACGTCTATATGAATTTACCTATGTCTATATGTCGGGACGACATGTTATCTAGCAGCACTGAATATGTTTATATGCAGCAATTATGAGGACAGAATATGCTGATACTTGTGGAAAATATTTGTGTTCATGAACTGAACCTTTATTGAAGATTTACTATACATCTGTATAGTGAGCGATGCTCAAAGGGAACCAGAAGCCATTTTGGAATCCTATTTATTGTCGATCATCAATCAGAGAACGGGGATGCCCCTTATTATCAGGTGATGATTAAGAGATCACAGTTATAAAGAAAACCCAATACTGGTGGGTTAACATTATCTTCACATAGATTTGCTGAACTTTACCTAAAGGAATCTTCGCTAGGAAAGAGGTCCTGTTTAGGAGTCATGTTTGAACGGTATTTATTAACTGACATGCTCGGTCAGTAAGGCCTGATGATTGTATTGATAAACAGTGGAAATCTAAGTGCTTGTCTACAGATGTTCCATTGTAATGTTATTCAACATGAATGCTAACTTATGATGGTAGACCATTGATCAACAATATGCTATTTACGTCGACCTGTGTTCCTGTAACGATGCTCGTACTGTCTACGTGTGTACGTCCTATTAAACAGTATGAAACGACCACAGTAGTCCAGCCATCCTTGACTTCCACCTGTGATTGGAGTGAGTGTCCTGTGCACCTGTCGAACTGTCATCCATTCGCGTTTGTCATTATTGATGTTCACACTCACTCATTACATCAGAATATACGCACCTAACAGTACACCTTGTCAGGGCCCCCAACAGTCGGTAACCTGACCCATTTACAGAACATTGTGACTGGACGAGCTATATCACGAAAAAAACAGTCCATACTAATCTGGTGCAAGAAACAAAGCTTTATCCCTCTGGAGCCGTTATCACTTACCCGTGGAGAGTTCGCTGTACATCAACTGCTTTGGGATGCGTTTTTCGGGCATGCGAACAACATGTCTGGCCCATCTAGTTTGGGCCCTCTGCAGCAATGTGTAGATGCTTGAGATATGTGCTCTGTTGAGGACCTCAGAATTAGATACTCTATCATGCCACTTGATCCTGAGGATCCTGCGAAGACAGCTCATGTGGAAATGATTAAGCTTCTTGGCATGTCTGCTATACACTGTCCATGTTTCACAGGTATACAGGAGGGTAGTGAGTACTATTGCATGATATACTTTTATCTTGGTGGCGGCACTAATTCCTTGTCGATCCCAGACATTTACTCTTAGTCTTCCGAAAGCTGCACTTGCCTTTGCAATTCTGTTGTTGACCTCGGAGTCTATATTCGCATCTTTGGTAAGGGTACTGCCTAGATAAGTGAAGCTGTCCACCACTTGGAGACGTTGGTTCTTTACTGTGATATTTGGTTCACAGTAAGGTTTCCCAGGAGCAGGTTGCAACATTACTTCAGATTTCTTCGTATTGATGGTAAGGCCAAAGTCATCACACGCTACAGAAAGCCTCCTCATATTGTTCTGCATGTCCAGTTCTGTGCAGGTGTTGAGGGCACAGTGGTCCGCAAAGACGAGGTCAGAGATCATTGTTTCATTCACCTTCGTAAAGGACTGTAATCGTCTCAAATTGAACAGATTCCCATCTGTCCTGTATCTGATGTGTATGCCGTCGCTACTGTCATGCGTAACGTTAGACAGCATGGCAGCAAATATCATACTGAATAGTGTCGGGGCGAGCACACAACCCTGTTTGACACCATTTGTGACGGGAAAGGGTTCAGAAGGTTCTCCATCATTCAATACGCGAGCCATCATACCTTCATGAAACTGGCGGACAGTTGAGATGAACTTATCGGGACAGCCGAATTTCGCCATAATTTTCCATAGTCCGTCCCTATTGACAGGGTCAAAGGCCTTGGTCAAGTCAATAAATGTTGTGTATAGGTCACTGTGCTGTTCCTGGCATTTCTCCTGAAGTTGGCGAGCAGCAAATATCATATCGACGGTCCTGCGGCCTGCTCGGAAACCACACTGACTCTCTGGAAGTAAGTCCTGCGATTCGAGATGAACAGTCAAGCGATTGAGCAGGACTCGAGCCAGGATTTTGCCCGCAATAGATAATAGGGAGATTCCCCTATGGTTGTCACATGATTGATGATTTCCCTTTAGCTTGTATATGTGAACGATGGTGGTATCTTTTAATTGCTGTGGTATCTGTTCATCATCCCATACTGAGTGGAAGAGGTCTGTTAGTCTCTGCAGCAGCATGCTGCCTCCATCTTTATAAATCTCAGCAGGAATAGCATCTGATCCAGGGGCTTTGCCGCTGGACAGTAGACTGGCTGCTTTCTTGACCTCTTCCATGCTGGGTGGAAGGTCAAGTCTGACATTGACTAACTTGCGGTATACTTGCAATGGCCTGGTCGTTGACGGTTGATGGATAATTTAAGATGGCGTTGAAGTGTTGTGCCCAGCGTTCAAAAATCTGCGTTTTATCAGTGAGCTATGCCATGCCATCAGCATTTAGGACCGGTGATGATTGATTCGATTGAGGGCCATAAATTGCTTTCAGGGCATCATAAAAGCGCTTTGAGTCATTTCTGTCTGCATACCTCTGTATCTCGTCTGCTTTATTGCTGAGCCATGCATCATGCATCTTCCTGAGCTTTTTCTGGACAACTCTGCGTATATTGGTAAAGGCTGCCTTTTTGGATGTTGATGAAGGGTTGCTTTGATAGTCTCTGTGCAAGCGATATTTTTCAGCCAGCAGTGTTTTAATATTTTCATCATTCTCATCAAACCCGTCAGGGTTCTTGCATGTTGTATATCCCGAGCTCTCAGAGGCTACAGAGTACACAATGTGCTTTAAAGTGGCCCATTTTTCCTCTATAGTGGTTTGACCGAGCTCAACGTCCCTCAGACGGCTGTCCAAGTCCCTTGAGAAGCTCTCTGCGGTTGCTTCGCTTTTAAGTTTTGTGACGTTGAGCCTCTTCGTGGGTTTCTGACTCTGGTGTCTTCGCTTGGGATGTATGTTAAGGTTGAGTTTTGATACAATCAGCCTGTGGTCAGTCCAGCATTCGGCACCACACATGGCCTTGGTCACTCTCACGTCACGTCTGTCGCTCCTTCTCGTGATGACATAATCAATGAGATGCCACTGTTTGGATCGGGGGTGCATCCATGTTGTTTTATTTTGAGTGGGTAGGCGAAACATGGTGTTCGTGATGGACAAATCATGTGTGGCACACAGGTTGAGTAATAGGAGCCCATTACTATTACATTTGCCTATGCAATGTTTTCCAAGTATTCCTTCCCAGGTGTTGTGGTCAGTGCCTACTCTGGCATTGAAGTCGCCGAGAATAATAAGTTTCTCAGATTTAGGAACTGATGAGATGATTGAGTTAAGTTCGTCATAGAACTTTTCTTTTGTTTCCTCGGGGTTTGTCATTGTTGGGGCATATGCACTGATCAGTGTGGCACTTCTGTTGCTTCCTAGTGGGACATGAAGGGTCATTAGGCGATCATTAATGCCCTTAGGAGATTTGACAAGTTTTCGTACGATTTGAGATTTAATGGCGAATCCAACACCAGCCTCACATCGTTCCTTGCTGTCTCGTCCACTCCAATAAAATGTGTAGCCACCTACAATTTCAGTAATCTGACCTTCTTCTGGTAGTCGCGTCTCACTTAGGTCTGCTATATCGACATTATAGCGCGCCAGTTCTTTGGCCACAAGTGCAGTCCGTCTTTCAGGTCTGTCGGCCAGGGTATTGTCGAGTAGTGTTCGCACGTTCCACGTGCCGAAGGTAAGCTCCTTCATTTTTTTCTTACTTTTTGTTCGAACGCATGATTGGGATATACCTTCCAGCCGCGTCAAGCTGGTCAGAGTAGGTTGAAGCAGGCTATGTTCAGGGCACCTTTTCTAGCCCCTTCCTCATGCCATGGAGGTGAGCAGAGTGATCCTAAAGAGGGCTGCTCGGTCGCTCAGGGGGCTGCCGGATCTCGCCGCTGCTTCAAAGTTCCAGCGAGAGACGACCCTATGGCCTGAGCCGCCTGTGTGCATGATTGTGGCTGCAGCTTGATTGTATCCACACTTTCTGGTTCGCCACTCCCCCATCGCCACAGGTCTTTGAGTGTAGTGTCTGTATGTATCTGTCTGAGGCTGTGGCTTGCGCTGTAATTGGATTAAAGTGAGGAAGAGTTGCGCTAATCGTCATCCTCACTCTCTCGTCCGGAGTTATCTGTTCCAGTGGCAAGATATTATCGAGACGACTGGAGACAACACAGGATGCAGTGGATGACCAGGGCGTTCTACGTGCCTCGCCGTGCTCCTTACGCTCCACAGCGCGTTGCTGGTAATCGGCGTCATGCCCGTTGAACCAAAATACAAGTACGAAAATACAAGTTACACTGCACTCACATGCACACAATTCTGTGACATACGTACGAACGTGAAAACAAACTATGGATAACATATAATAGATAGGAGTTGACCGACACAATAACTAAAGGTTTAATAAAGTTTATTATAAATAGAAAATCACAACATAAATCATATGCATCAAGAGATCATGGTTTACAGACAAAATGAAAATTAATCAAATAGGTTCTCCCCTCTGGTAAAGGAAAAGAAAGGACGATCCCAACAGAGGTTAATTAACCCAAAAGATCAAAGGTTAACAATAAGTTATGAAATAGTCAGTATGGGACAAGAATAGATTCCTAATGTAAACTATCCCGTGACTAATCAGATTATTGAGATTTAAAAAAAGAAAGAAGAAACCATATAAGTATATAATGTTAACAAAAGACATAAGTTTCTTTCTCTGTTCATTCAATTAACATACACGCAGTGGCCATTTTCAGATACACTTACCCCAGTAGTTGTCGCAGGCATTCCAAGGAAATACACTAATAAGTAATATATGTATATTTAGTGTCAAATTTAAGTTTGCCAAATCCAGCCCCAGACTCTCCGTAGTTGCTGAGTGCAAATTTCACAGGAGTCGCTAGAGTCGGTGTTAAATTTGTACTGGATACAATAAGTTATCTATGCCTTCAGTAGGTTGGAGTAAGGTTCATGCGTGGTGATCGCCGATGTAGAATAAATAGAACATATACAGTTCCTAGGTCGTTTAGCCTCAGGTGGCTGAAACGCTAGGTTTAAGTTACACAAATGTTGCTGACAATATATTGCCACAGCTGGCTGATGATATATATAAGTAAATCTGGTAATTGTTCTGGCCCAGTTAATATTATAATTCAATGGTTCTATTCAGGTTTCTCTCATGGAAATGAGGAAAATTGGACCGCACAGGTCACAGCAAGAAGCTCATCAATATTAAATATTCTTGGATGCTTATAATATTATAAGTTCGTATGATCATTAGTTCATATGGCCATAAGAAAAGCCGCTAGTACTCACGTTATGACCAGCCTATATAACAGATAATATAAACATTTAACCAAATTATCAATATCATATCTAACACGTGCTAAAATAGGACCTCTTCACCACTGTTATAAATTAGATTTAAAACACGAGTCTAGCTTATCCTATCATTCTGTTAACGCGTGATATGAACACTAGTCATTTAAAAAAAATTACATAAAATGGATAGAAGTAAATAATATATGCCGTCAGTAGACAGTTATTTAATGTATGTACTAGTCAATTTAAAACATCTCTTACTGGAAAAATAGCGAATAATTAAATTTACTTTACGGCTGGAAAGTTAGCTATAAGTTATTTAATTAGCTTAGAAAATCTCAGTGAAATATACTACTCGTCAAAAGTCAAGGGCCACCCTATTATTATCAATACACTTTTTATATAAACAACCTGGCGGAGGACTGTGGAGGCTGAGATGCAAAGAATGAACCAGAGTTGGGGCACTGTACGAAGGATGGCCGCCGACCGAGCAAAGTGGAATCAATTTGTTGTTGCCCTACAAGACGCCACTGGGCGTGATGGCCACTGACTGCTTTGACGGTCGGCGGCTAAGGATCAAAGAAAGAAGAACGACTTTTATAGAAGCGCATAGAATGATTAAATGAAGGAAGTTTTTAGTAAAAATGGGTGCAATATCTTCCTCTGACAGTCCTCTATGCACGTTAAGCATAAAAACAACTCACCGACAACCATGGTGATCACGTGCAATTTGGTTTGCTGACCATAAATTCACATTTTTAATCTTTTTTTTTCAAACTTCCGTACAACCAAACAGGTGAAGTAATCGTGCTGATTGACATTCCACGTGCAATGGCGACTTTTCGTGAACAGAGTTCACTCTTAATTTGTTTTACAATCAGCAGACTTAGGGTAGTTTCATCACTTGCAAAAACCATGCCACCGAGAAGAAGTCTTGACACCTTACAAAGAATGAGGGCGATAGCGTGGGTTGAAAGTGGTTTATCTGTCCGTGAGGTTGCTAGACGGCTTGCAGTGTCACACTCTACTATCCAAAGAATTTTGGAGAGATTTCAAGGCCACAGGAAGTGTGGAGGATCACCACCGGCCAGGTCGCCCTAGATGCACCAATAGACATGATGACCGGTACCTCTTGTTGTCAGCCATGCGCCATCGAACAGTGACTTGTTCCACTCTAAGATGTCAGCTGAGACAAACTGTAAACGTTAATGTCAGTCAAAGATCCATTCGCAGACGTTTACATGAATTTGGACTGGCTGCTCGACGTTCAGCAGTCAGAATCCCTCTTACTCCTGCTCATCGCAGAGCCCGTGTTGCTTGGTGTCACGAGCACATCCGATGGACAAGGCAACAATGGAGTCAAGTTCTCTTCATGGATGAATCTCGCTTCACTGTGTCATTCAATGATGGCAGGATTCGAGTTTGGAGACGACCAGGAGAGCGATTTACTGATGACACAATTCGAGAGGTGTATCGTTATGGTAGGGGTTCTGTCATTGTCTGGGGAGGCTTCTACAGACACGGCAGGACCCCACTCTACATCATCCAAGGCAACTTGACCAGCCCAAGATAGCAGAACGAAATCTTGAGATCAATTGTTCAGCCTGCTCTGGAGGCCATAGGTGGTAATGCCATCCTCCAAGATGATAACGCTCGACCCCATCGAGCTCGTGTGGTGAATGAGTTTATTCAGCAACATGGGATCACCAGGATGGCATGGCCAGCTCATTCACCTGACCTTTCTCCGATTGAGCACCTCTGGGATGTCCTTGGTCGAAGATTGTCAACAAATCACCCCCTGCCAATGGATGTTGCACAGCTGACTGCATTTCTGCTTCAGGAATGGCAAGCTGTTCCTCAGGATACTCTTCGGACCCTTGTGGACTCGATGCGTCTTCGCCGTCTTGAATGCCTTGCTGCAAACGGTGGTCATACCCGATTTTGAAATATCTATTTGTCCAATATCTATTGTGTGACTTTTGAAAAGGTGGGTGACACACTTCACAGCTTCATTGCGTTTGAATGTGAGTTTCCATTTCTTTACATGACATGTCAATTTGGTATTCAATAAATGCCGTTTTGACTGATACCAATTACGTTTATATCAGATTTGTTTTATGGTTTCAACCAATGTTTTTCTAAGTGGCCCTTGACTTTTGACGAGTAGTATATATATTGAAAACTTTAAACACACTAAATCACTTCAAGGCTAGCATATAAATTACCACAATCAGAAAACTGAAACACTCCACGAAAATCTATTAATTTTCACTCTGTACGAGAAATTTTAAGATAACGAGCTAGTGAATTCAGATAGATTTCTGGCAACTGATCATGGCTATCGGAGAGACATGGTATATATTGATATGTTCCGTACTATCGTTCTTTAATGTGAAAGTCACACCACTGCCAGACCCGGGCCAATTTGCCGTTCGATTTCTTGAATCAAAGGTAATTTTACCACCTCTTGACTTTCATCATCTCCGCCTTGCCGAAAATCAGCTACGCAATTTTCACCTGAAAGTTTTACAATCCAAGGTTCGTCAGACTGAACATCGTGTGTTTCCCTGATCAAAGAATCTATTACGCCATGCTCCGCGCTTCGCTCTCTGTTTCACATAGGGCTTGATTGCTAGATGGCCCACGTGTTAATTGCACTGGTGAATCCTTCGTTCATGTAGTAGAAAATATACTCTAGATGGGGAGGGGCAAAAGTGGATGATTACTGCTGCACTATTATCATCTGTGACAGTTCGTCCGTGCTTGAAGACATGAAACCCTTTATGTCTCCTCTATGAAAATAGCACCGCTGTTATCCTATCTTGCGAGTGATTGCTATCTTCACTTTCCCTTTTGTCCTCACTGCTCCAATTTCTGCTCATAAAATCTGCTCCCACGTTTTGTTTTCCTGGTATGTATTCTACTTTGAAAGCATATACACTTAGGAGCAACGCCCACCTCATAATCCTCGCGTTGAATTCCTTATTCGCTCCAAGAAAAGCCAGTGGGACATGGTCCGTCTGCACTGTAAATGAAACGCTGTAAAGGTATTCGTGATGTTTCCTGATACCACTCACGAGTGCTAGACATTCTCTCTCCACTGTGGAATAGTTTTGTTCTGCTGTGTTCAATTTTCGGCTGCCATAAGCGACTGGGAATAACAGGTTCGGATCAGTGTCATCTGCTTGTAGTAGGGTTGACCCAATGCCTTGACCCGATGCGTCGACCCGCAATATAAAAGCTTTCTTAAGGTCAGGTAGCCGTAAAATTGGATATTCGGACAGCTGTCGTTTGAGAATTCTGTAAGCGTGTTCGCACTTAGCATCCCAAATAACTGTTTCCGGTCGCCGCTGTTTGGTAAGGTCAGTAAGGGGTGCCGTTAGCCCGTTGAAATTGTTAATAAATTTCTGATAGTATGCACACAGTGATAGAAATGAGCGAGTGTCTTTCTTCGTTCAGGGTCTTTTAGCTGCAACTATTTTCTCAATGTTCTTGGCAACTGGCCACATGCAGCCTTGAGAAATAGTATGCAGTCGAGCTTTTCGAAACCGATAAGACATTTGCTAGGTCTGGCTGTGAGACCAGTTTCCTGTAGTCTCCTGAGAAGCGTAGCAACCGTAGCAATATGTTGGTCGTAGTTTTCCGATGCAATTAATATGTCATCCATGAAATTATGGATATGGGGACTTTGCAAGGGTTCTAAAAGCTTTCTCATCATTCTGGTAAAGACTCCCGATGCGTTATGCAATCCGAACGGCATCACGTTAAAGATATAGTGTCCTTCACTGGTGCTGAAAGCTAACAGGGATTTAATTTCCTCCTTGACTGGTATTTGGTAATAAACTTTACTCAGGTCAATTTTGGAGAAAGTTTTGCCCTGCTAAGCTTTGTGAACAGCTCAGAAGCGCTCTGGAGAGGTTCCGGCTGGAATTCAGATACAGTGTTAAGTAATCGGTAATCTATGCACAGCCGAACTTCCTTATTGATCTTCTGTAACAGCACTACACTGGAACTGTAAGGAGAGGTAGACTCACTGATAATTCCTGCTTGACGTAGCTTGTCTATTTCTCTGCGTAGCATATCAGCTTTAGCATACGGGATGGGGTAAACTCTGGTTCACACAGGTGTCTCGTTTGTCAGTTTCATATCGAACTCTATGAGATGTGTTCGACCAGGTACATCCGTCAAAACTCCTGTGTACTGTTTCAGTAGCGCCCTCGTTTCTGTCTGTTGTGCTTCAGAGAGATTGTCACCGAATTTCACATCTTGAAAAGATTCCGTTTGTTGCAATGGATATTCCATGCAACTATCGTCATCTTCCTCATCTTCGGTTGCTATCGCTACCGCCAGGAGATGTTCGGAGGATGGCACCGGTCGTTCCAAGTATTTCTTTAACAGATTTACGTGCTAGACCTCCTTTCCTTTAATAGAGATCTTGTAGTTCGTTCTTGAGATCTTTTTAAGGACGGTAAACGGCCCTTGTGATCCGATGCGAAGTTTGTTGCTTCCGGTTGGCAGTAACAACAAAACCTTCTCCCCTGGTTGTAGTTCTCTCTCTTTAGCCGCTTTATTGTACCATTTAGCATGCTTTCTTAAGGTTGGTTATAGCTAGATCCCATCCTAGTTGTAACCTTTCCTTAAGTTCCGATACATACTTGCTGGCTGAGACGACTGTCTCGTCGGCCTTCTGGTCTGTCAGTAACCGGAGTAAGGCTTCTAGCGGCCCCTTAATAGGTCTGCCGAATAAAAGAGTAGCTGGTGGTAAACCTGTAGAGGCCTGGGGGACTTCCCTGTAGGCGAATAAGGCTGCAGGAATGAAAAGGTCCCAATCTTCAAGTTTCTCTTGTCCCAGCTTATGTAACATCATGGTGAGGCTTCCGTTAACACGTTCCACTAACCCACTTCCGGCCGTATTATAAGGGCTTGTGTAGATGTGCTGGTTCCTCAAGATCTTAAAGATCTCCTCCATTAACAGGCTACGGAATTGGGATCCGTTATCCATCAAAACTTGTTGAGGAAATCCCAACCGCATGAAAATTTGCACTAGGGCTTCTGCGACATGCTTGGAATCCGTGCATGTTAGCGGTATAGCTTCGGCCCACATAGTGCAAGTGTCGACTAAGGTCAGGATGAACCTGTTCCTTCTTTTGGTCCTTTCTAGGGGTCCAACAATGTCGACAGCAACCCGTTCAAATGGTGTCCCCACTATTGGCATCTCACCCATGGGAACTGGGGGTGTCCAACGCTTGGCTGCCATCCGTTGGCACTGGGCGCAGGATTTCACGTATCTGATAATATCAGTGTTCATTCCTGGCCACCAATGGTGAGTCGATATTCACTGATTAGTGGCGTTTTGTCCCATATGTCCGCTAAAGGGAAGAGAGTGCCCCATTTCTAAGATCTGGCTTCTGTACTGCATCGGTACTAGGAGCTGGTTATTCCCTTGATCAGGGTCGCCCGTTCTACGATACAATATGCCATCCTTCAAAAAGATGTTTCCATTGTGTCTGGGGTCTTTGGCCATGGGCAGTTTTCTAAAGCAGGGCTCCAGAGTAGGGTCCTTTTGTTGCGCCTCTTTTAGTTCTGTCGGTAACAAATTTGGCGCAGGCTCCCGTTCCTTCTGAGTTTGCCCTCTTGTGGTTACTACTGCCACAATCGGCTCTTTCGGTCTCCCAACAAACACATATCTACATCCCAGGATAACTGGGTAGATAGGATCATCCATAATGGCCGCTTTGATAACACCTCTGACAAAATCAGAGTGTATTTCCACCAGTGCAACGGGAAGCGTCCTGGGTGCATCACTCTTGAAAACTCCACATAGTTTGACGGTGTCTTCTGTCTCCTGACCGGGTTTGACCAAATACCTTGAGACAATGCAATCAAAAGATAATCCCGTGTCAAAAAGACAAGAAACTGAAGTACCGTTCAAAAAAACAGTTCCTCGCGTTGAGGGCCTCTCACCCTCAGGTTGAGAATCACTGACACTCATTCTCTGTTGCGAGTCTGTTAACAAGCAACCGGTTCTATTCGTCCCAGTGTGCTTGCTCTGATCTGATGTCCCCTGAGCAGGGGTCTTTCCCTTGTCTTGACCTTTCCGGCAGCTGTGCCATGCAGGCCGGTAGGGCTGATCAGAATTTTTGTTGGTGGGGTATTTGGTCTTGTAGAATTTCAATTTTTCCATGGGAGTGTTCTGAGGTAAGGTTTCTCGTTGATTATGATGATGGGAAGAATGGGAAGACGGCTCTAGATTATTTCTCCAAGAAGGCTCATCTGTCGGCTTGCGTTTTGAGCTGGGAAGCTCGGCCAAAGCATTTACGTAACGTTCATACTTACTGAGAATGTCATCCAGCCTTACTGCGCCCTGTTCAGCCAGAAATCTACGGGTTTCATTTGACAATGTGGATTTTATTTGTTCTGTAAGAACAAATTCCTGGAGTCCTTCAAAAGTGAGAGGGAGTTCAGAAAGTTCCATGCTCGTTGTCAAATATCCCGTCAGGCGGGAAGAGAACTGGGGAAATGTCTCAGTGCTTTCCTTCCGGCTGTTTCTGAACAGGTGCAAAAATTTGCGAGCGTTTTTTCGAAATGCTGCAGTAAAGCCTTCTTCAACATGTCGTAGTTGTCTTGATGGCTGCTTCCCAGCTTGACATAGACGTCATAAGCACTACCTTTCAAAGCCTGTGAAAGCTTTAGGCACCATCGGGAACTCTCTAACCCATACAGTGTCACCATTCTCTCAGATTTTTCTAGAAACGAGTCAATTTTCTCATTGGGGCTCGGAAAGGATTCCAGGGCGAAAGACATAGCTACAAGTTGAGGACTCATGTTGTCTCTCCTTCTCTCTTTCCTCGTGTTTGGCCCTGCAAGCTTCCATCTCTGCCTCAATTTTCTTCTGTTCCAATTGACGGTCGTCCACTTCTTTCTTCTCCACTCTTTCATGTGCTGCCTTCTCCTTCTCTCTAGCTTCGGCTTCCTTCTTCTCTACATCATATCTGTCAAGTTCTTCGTTGACAAAAGCGCTAACTTCTTTTCCTTGCAATCCTGTTTCCTTTGCTTCCTCTCTTAGCATTGCTCTAAGTTTAGCACGCTCAGCCATGTCAAATAACTGGATGCCGCTAACCTGAAGACAGAAGAAGAAAAGAAGGAGAGAAAAACTCTATCCTTAACAAACTTAAGAAAAAAAAACCCCAAAAACAAGAATTATTATTATTTAACTGAGATACCTCCTGTCCCGTTATCAGTTATCTAATCTATCGCTGTTATTACCTGGCACTAGGCTCTTAATACAGACGACTAAGCCAAATAAATGGTAGATCAGGCTAATACTGGAAAAAACTACTACTACTAGCGGTGGAAAAAAATAATTTTATTATAAAAATGGAGAAAAAAAAAATTTCTCATATTTTATAAATCCACCAAAAACTCGCCCACCTGAAGTCAGTTTAGAGTAAGGGACGTTATTAACTTAACATTGAAGTCAGAATGTGGTCCTTAGCTTAAGCTCAAACTCTGCTGCTTCTTTTTAAAAAAAACCTAGTGATTGTTAAACAATCACACGTACTAGCGGCTTTAAACAAAATAACCATATATCTCATATATCTGACAAAGATTATACTCAGAACAATTTGCACGTAACTCTATGATGCTTTGGGGAAAAAAACAGTCCTATATGTGTGAGGTCAGACACCCAGATACTATGATCGCTGTCTAGGGGGTAATTATTTTTATACCCTAACTCACAAGACACTTACAAACACACTCTATCTAGATGAAAATTCAGCTTACATATAAGACTTAGACATTTATCATGACACAGACTATAGTTCAGTCCCGCGATGAGCGACGATTAGGTCGTAGAGTCTCCTGTCATAGATTTTTGATAGGAGGATTAAGACTTGGGTTGGTCCCTTCTGAATAGGTTGGAATGAGTGATAGTCGCAGAGTGAGATAGAACTACAAAAATAGATTTCCACGAGTGAGGTGGTAGAATAGTGATAGAGGCTGTCTCTGAGAGCGGGAAATCTCTCTCTCTCTCTCCTATCTTCTATGACAGATCTAAAGTAGTCAGACAGTCTAACACATATACATTAAATATATATATCCACTCACGTGCACGCACATTCAAGTGACGACAGGTAGACACACAGACGTGGGAAACTATAACAAATGATTATATAGATATTTAGAACGAGCTGACCAACGCGCTGATTAATTTATTGTTAAGTTTATTTATCATTTGTAAACTTACGTCACAACATGTAAAAATTACATCAAAAAAAAGCATATACTAATAGTCATAAAGTCAATAAAAATGCTACAAGAATTGATAGACCCACAGTAAGACCCTTCCCCTCGATGTTTAGCGCACAGTCCCGTTAAAAGGAACAAAAGTGATAGCCCCCAAAGAGTCACAGATACATAGGGTTGAGTCTAAGAGTTTTTGTTTGTGTTTTTTTTTTCCTTCTCGTAAATGTATGAACAGAGTTGGATAATCTGATTTAGCCTAAGAAAGAAAAAAACTAGCATGTGAAACAATTCTGCAGAAAAAAATATTAAGACAGCAAATGGGTGCCAAAATACAAAGGTAAAATCACACTCAGACCTGCGTTCGCTCTATACATTCAAACGAGCACACGTGCACATACTCACAGCTTTGATAGCCACTCCTGGAACAAAACCAATATTTTTAGGACTTGTTCATACAGAATCTTCAATGGTAATCTTGCGCCAAGAAAACCCCAGGTCCAAAAAGATGGGTTGAATTCACCACTTCCGGGACCGTTCTCTTGGGAATACTATTGTTTTAGATGTCTGTTTAAGTCACATAAAATTTGTCCAGGCACGAGCGTTAACAACGAGCACAGTGTCGCTAGCTTAGGTTTCTAGAATTGAGGAATGTCAGATCGGTGTCTACGTCAGGAAAAGGACTATATTTGGTCACCACACCACTAGTCGAAACTCCGTCAAATGTTACTGACGTTAATATGTTAATTGCCACACCGGCTAAATTTTGTACATAGAGTTTGTGCAGAAATCTGATCCGGCTCAAAGGCCCAGTACTTATAAAGGACAGTTTAGTCTCTATAAAAAAAACCCGTTAGTGAGAGTTTTACTCTGTCTATTTATGAAGACACAAGCACTGTCAGACAGGTGTTAACTTGCAAACCCACGTGGTTAAAAGATTAAAAAAACTGTTTATGTTTCTCACAGGTATGTCTCTTGTACTAAAACGCTGGCAAAGTTTGGGTACCACAGTTTCACTATATAAAATGGGAAAAGTACATATAAAATAATGATACATACTTTGTACTCGGATATAACTGATAATTTAAACTGCAAGCGTGGCTTGTCTTATAGTTTAACGCTTCCTGTGAAGTAAGTTATATATTTTTTTTAATCATCAATCCTTATGAATTAGGAACACGAGCGTATTCCGTCAACACTCATGAGGCTTCTAGCATTTATAAGTTAGTTTAGAAAATAATTTCTTCTTCGTCTGATTATTTAGCAGTAAAATTTAATTCATTATAGCTACATTGTTGTTTAAGCTAGAAATTATAATTTATTCTGCTTTCCACTGGAACACGTCACTAGAAAATAATACAGACTATATAAATTAAGCGCTCTGCACCAAATCTAACGTGAAATAAAATAAGTGATTTAACACTATGAACACTTCACAAAATACTAGATAATAATATATACTATTTTACCTCACACAGAACTACAGGTAGTCGCACAACTTAAGAATTATATGCTTATATTTATGGAAGTCTAGAAGTTCGACAAATTGTCGAAACAAACTGAGAAACTTCGCTATACAGCTTATACTGTTCCGAGCAACCTGTCTACTGCGAATTTAGGAGCGAGAATGAAAAATCTAGTTTCAAACTCTCGTTATATCTATCACCAGACAAAGAGGTAAACGTTTATTTCGACAAACCGAATTAATCCCCCTTTCCGTCTATAACACTACGTTTTACACCTAAACTCATGTCGTAACTGCCACCTACTGACCGAGAGTGCGCGTGTCAGTTGCGAATCTCCCTTACAAATGTCTGCTCTGAGCTAATGCGTCTGGCGTGGTTCACGCCTCCGTCTAACTATCGGACCGTGAGCGCTCATGTCAGGTGCGAATGCAGAGGGCGATATTCACACTTTCCGAGAAACCGGCCTGAAAAACGCTGTGACAGGTGAAAATGCTATACGATAGGTCGGCCCTATGTCTGAGATGGACTGAGACATAATTGCACCTCTCGTCAAACTGCGCGAATGACATCTGACGCAATAAGGTTACTAGTCAGTATGAGAAAGAAAAACGATGATGGGAAAGAAATATATTTTTCGCAACGAACGAATGCGAAAATACAGGAAAAAGGATAAAATGATAAAAAAATAGAGGATACGGGTGACAGAAAAAAACGAGGATATAGGCAATATATAGATCATAAATGTCTACGTGACATCTCCTGAACTAGATTCAAATCCTGCGGACGTGCCCACATTAATGTCGTGTATGATTTATCAGATAGGTAATAGATGTTTATAGTCCTGTCTGAGCAGAGGTGATCGTGATGACAATGTGAAAATAAGGGGTAAGATATAGTTGTTTTTTTCACGAGGGTGATCGTGTAAGAGAAAGGACAGTCTCTGGATAGAATAATTTATCTAATCCAGCCTATCTGGACGACGATATTGAAATCAGACGCACTTTCTTTCCTTGTACGAAAATACAAGTTACACTGCACTCACATGCACACAATTCTGTGACAAATACGTACGAACCTGTAAACAAACTATAGATAACATATTATAGATAGACCGACACAATAACTAAAGGTTTAATAAAGTTTATTATAAATAGAAAATCACAACATAAATCATATGCATCAAGAGATCATGGTTTACAGACAAAATGAAAATTAATCAAATAGGTTCTCCCCACTGGTAAAGGAAAAGAAAGGACGATCCCAGCAGAGGTTAATTAACCCAAAAGATCGAAGGTTAATAATAAGTTATGAAATAGCCAGTATGGGAAAAGAATAGGTTCCTAATGTAAACTATCCCGTGACTAATCAGATTATTGAGATTAAAAAAAAAAGAAAGAAGAAACCATATAAGTATATGATGTTAACAAAAGACATAAGTTTCTTTCTCTGTTCATTCAATTCACATACACGCAGTGGCCACTTTCAAATACACTTACCCCAGAAGTTGTCGCAGGCATTCCAAGGAAATACACTAATAAGTAATATATATATATTTAGTGTCAAATTTAAGTTTGTCAAATCCAGCCCCAGACTCTCTGTAGTTGCTGACTGCAAATTTCACAGGAGTCACTAGAGTCGGTGTTAAATTTGTACTGGATACAATAAGTTATCTATGCCTTCAGTTGGTTGGAGTAAGGTTCATGCGTGGTGATCGCCGATGTAGAATAAATAGAACATATACAGTTCCTAGGTTGTTTAGCCTCAGGTGGCTGTAACGCTAGGTTTAAGTTACACAGATGTTGCTGACAATATATTGCCACAGTTGGCTGATGATGATTGATATATATATATATATATATATATATATATATATATATATATATATATATATATATATATATATATATATATATATATATATATATATATATATATATATATATATATATAAGTAAATCTGGCAATTGTTCTGGCCCAGTTAATATTATAATTCATTGGTTCTATTCTGGTTTCTCTCATGGAAATGAGGAAAATTGGACCGCACAGGTCACAGCAAGAAGCTCGTCAATATTAAATATTCTTGGATGCTTATAATATAAGTTCGTATGATCATAAGTTCATATGGCCACAAGAAAAGCCGCTAGTACTCAGGTTTTGACCAGCCTATATAAAAGAGAATATAAACATTTAACCAAATTATCAATATCATATCTAACACGTGTTAAAATAGGACCTCTTCACCACTGTTATAAATTAGATTTAAAACACACGTGTCTAGCTTATCCTATCATTCTGTTAACGCGTGATATGAACACTAGTCATTTTAAAAAATTACATAAAATGAATAGAAGTAAATAATATATGCCGTCAGTAGACAGTTATTTAATGTATGTACTAGTCAATTTAACTCCGCCTATGCCGGTCCCAAGCCCGGATGAAAAAGGAGGAGGGCGGCCTGCATGGAGGCCGTAAGGAGGCAGCCCCTCCACCATGCAAAGGCACAACAGGCCAATCACCTGTTTGTCTTAAACTATGATTACGAGCAATACAAGAGAGAAAACCGGACTGATTCTAAAGGCGACGAACTGGAACGGACTACGGACTACGACTTATGGAACTTGGAACACAAGAAGTATAAATGGGAAGGAAGAGGAGCTGGTGGAAGAGATGAGGAAAGCAAAACTAGAAATCCTGGCTATAACGGAAACGAAGAAAAAGGGACAAGGAGTCATGGATCTTGATGGCAACACGTTGCTCTACAGTGGTGTATCCATATCTGAAAGAGCTAAAGGGGGCGTGGGTTGCATTGTGGCCCAAAATCAAAAAGATAGTATCAAGGGATGGAACTTTGTCTCGGAGCGCATTATGGTTGTAAAACTAAAAGAAGGAGAAACCATAGTCAACCTGGTCATAGTGTATGGGCCAAATGAGGATGAGAGAGCAGAGGTCAAGGAGGAATTCTTCGAGCTGCTTCAAAGGACAGTGGATGACTGCCTAGATGAAGTTATCATACTCGGAGATTTTAATGCCAGAGTTGGAAATGACCATGCTAGATGGGGTGGAGTTATCGGATACTCTCAATGACAATGGAAAGCGACTCCTTAGATTCTGCAGTGAGCAGAATCTGATCATTACAAACACAAAGTTCCCCCATAAGCGCATACATGCATACACTAGATGTGAACCAACCAAGAATGAGAAGTCAGTGATCGACTATGCCATTGTTCGGAGAAGCTCATTCAGATATGTCCGAGATGCAAGAGTCTGGAGGGGGCCAGAGATTGGAAGTGATCACTACCTGCTAACAATCAAACGAACAACTGAAAGAGTTGCTCAGCCTAGGAACTGCCCAACATCACGCAAGAAACCAAGTAAACGAGCAGGAGAAATGAGCATTAGGACCTACAAGCTGAGAGAGCCAGAAATTAAGACCAGATATCAGGGGCTTATTGCTACAGCAGTGACCAACACAGAAGAACGACCTGATGACTTGGAAACCCTCTGGAATAAATTCAAGGATATCATAAAGACAGCTGCTGCAGAAGCATGCGGTGAAGTCCGACTTGGGAACCAGAGAAAGAGGACACCTTGGTGGACAGAGGAAGTCAAAGAGAAAATAAGAGAGAAGAAAATGGCATGGAAACAATACTTAGGAGCTAAAAAACACAACAGGACAAATGGAAAAATATAGAGAATATGTGACACTCAGAACAGAAGCAAAGAACAAAGTGCTAGCAGCAAAACAGAAGTCCTGGGAAGAATTTGGAGAAAAGCTAGAAAAAGATGCACAAGAAAACCAGAAATTGTTCTATAAGACCCTAAAGAACATGAGGAAGGAAAAACAATGTCCTCTCAACTTTATAAAGGACAAGCAAGGCAAATTGCTTACTGCCCCAAAGGAAGTAATGGAAAGATGGAAAGAATATTTCTCAGAACTCCTGGATGGTGAGCATGGTGAAGCATCAGAAATGATAATCACTAGCACAGAAGAGAAAACCAATGATGGTGAAGATGACATAAAGATGGAAGAACTGAGGGCAGCACTAGAGAAAATCAAGATGGGCAAAGCAGCAGGGCATGATGGTATAACACCAGAAATGGTTAAGTACATGGGAGCATCAGGCGACCTATTACTCCTAAAGGTCCTACAGGCAGCATGGTGCAACAAGACCATACCAAAGGATTGGGAGATTGCCATCATAACACCAATTTTCAAAAAGGGTGACAATCGACAATGTGGAAACCATAGAGGCATATCCCTTCTCAGTGTCCCTGGTAAAATCTACTCTAGAATCCTAGAGCAGAGACTCCGACGCCTAGCTGAGCCACAATTGAATGAGGTCCAGTGCGGATTCCGAGCAAACCGAAGTACTCAAGACCTAATCTTCACACTCAGACAGCTGAGTGAAAAGGCCCTTGAGTATAAGAGTGAGATCCATCTTTGTTTCATAGATCTGGAAAAGGCGTTTGACAGGGTCCCCTGCAGCAAACTTTGGGACTGTTTGGCAAGGAAGAATATTCCAGCACCTCTGATTCATGCTATACAGAGCTTCTACAAGTCTTGCAGAAATTATGTGAGGACAGCAAACCATAAGTCAGAAGAGTTCAGGACCACCACTGGTGTAAGACAAGGTGATATCCTATCACCTTACCTCTTCATACTCCTTATGGACGATGTCATCAAGGCATGTAAGGAGAGAACAAGAAAGTATTCAGTGGGGTACTGGAAGATGAGACAGGTCTATATTTCGGAGCTGGTATTTGCTGATGATGTTGCCCTGATTGCTAAATCAGAGGCACATCTCCAATCCAACCTGCAAGTCTGGAAGGAAGAGCTGGAGAAGAGAGGGATGGTCATAAGCAGCTCTAAAACAAAATCCATGGTGATATCACGAGAAGAAAGAAAACATCAGATTAAGTTGGGAGAACAGGTCCTGGAACAGGTCGACCACTTTAAATATCTCGGAGCTATTATAGACCGAAAGGGAGGCATCAAAGAAGAGTTGGCCACTCGAAAAGCAGCGGCTGGGAGACTTTTTCAGGCCATAAATCGTGGATTCCTCAGCAAGAAAGAGGTTGGTAAGAAAACAAAGATGGCTGTATACCGCTCCACCTATGTCCCAGTCTTGACATATGGATGCGAGTCGTGGGCAATGACTACAACCCACAAAAGCCAGATCCAAACCTCAGAAATGAGGTATCTGAGGAAAGTGGTTGAAGTAACAAGAAGAGACATGGTCCGCAACCAGACGATCCGTCAAGGCCTAAAATCCCATCCGCTGCAGACCCAAATAGAACAGTCCCAACTAAGATGGTTTGGCCATGTCTGCAGAATGGGAGAAGATCGGCTACCACGACAAGCATGGGAAACAAAGAGCCAGGGATCCAGACCTCCAGGACGACCCAGAGTCCACTGTGAGGACAACATTAGACAATCTTTGAAGGACCGAGGACTAGAATGGAACCAGGCCAGGAAGAAGACAGCTGATAGAATGGTCTGGCGCTCTCTCTTCCAATCCTCTACACCTCACGGTAGAAGGGGAACGACTAAGTAAGTAAGTACTAGTCAATTTAAAACATCTCTTACTGGAAAAATAGCGAGTAATTAAATTTATTTTACGGCTGGAAAGTTAGCTATAAGTTATTTAATTAGCACAGAAAATCTCAGTGAAATATATATTGAAAACTTTAAACACACTAAATCACTTCAAGGCTAGTATATAAATTACCACAATCAGAAAACTGAAACACTCTACGATAATCTATTAATTTTCACTCTGTGCGAGAAATTTTAAGATAACGAGCTAGTGAATTCAGATAGATTTATGGCAACTGATCATGGCTATCGGAGAGACATGGTATATATTGATATGTTCCGTACTATCGTTCTTTAATGTGAAAGTCACACCACTGCCAGACCCGGGCCAATTTGCCGTTCGATTTCTTGAATCAAAGGTAATTTTACCACCTCTTGACTTTCATCATCTCCGCCTTGCCGAAAATCAGCTACGCAATTTTCACCTGAAAGTTTTACAATCCAAGGTCCGTCAGACTGAACATCGTGTGTTCCCCTGATCAAAGAATCTATTACGCCATGCTCCGCGCTTCGCTCTCTGTTTCACATAGGGCTTGATTGCCAGATGGCCCACGGGTTAATTGCACTGGTGAATCCTTCGTTCATGTAGTAGAAAATATACTCTAGATGGGGAGGGGCAAAAGTGGATGAATACTGCTGCAATATTTTCATCTGTGACATTAACATTATT
Organism: Oreohelix idahoensis; assembly: GCA_024509875.1. Taxonomy (NCBI): domain Eukaryota; kingdom Metazoa; phylum Mollusca; class Gastropoda; order Stylommatophora; family Oreohelicidae; genus Oreohelix; species Oreohelix idahoensis. The sequence goes on along the minus strand of JAMPIV010008093.1, from coordinate 40,906 downwards.
AGAATGCAATAACTATGTTGTCTTTGCTTTACAATACAGGAGCAGGCATTTATGCGAATAAAAACTGCTATTGATTTTGTCGGTATTCTGTTATCTCTTACTCAATTATTTCGTAGTTGCAGGTAATCTCAATTATTTCGTGGTTGCAGATATTAACTTTGTAAATGTATCAAACATGCCACCCTTGCCTCCGTGTACAGTGGGATACTTAGTCAATGTAAAGGTTACAGAAACACCTGAGCCGGATTATTCATTAATCTCGCTAAGCACATGCTTATACCGTGGTCTAAAACAGACCCCTGTTTTGATAGAAATATACGGTGTCCGAACGAGAACAGGTAGATTTTGTTTTTGAATAACTAGTCTACAAGTGAAACAATTGTCAATTTTATGTTACGTATGTTTTATTTAGACCTGGCAGTTATGTGTGGAACACTATATCATTTAAATGGCCGCCTCTGCTAGCCATACAGATGCGCGCCCTTTGGAGCACATTTTGCATGACATTTTCGCATGTTTCAACTTGTATAGCGGCGATATCCTCTCGAATATTGACTTTGAGTTGCTCAATAGTCTGTGGCTTGTTGGTATAGACCTTCCCTTTCAAAAAACCCCATTAAAAAAGTCTAATGGAGTTAAATCTGGCGATCATGGAGGCCAGTCGATGTCGCCAAATTTCGAATTTAATTTGCCCGGAAACATGCTATTCAAAATTTCTCTTGTGTCGCGTGCTATGTGCGACGTGGCGCTATCTTGTTAAAACCACATGTCACGTAGGTCCAAATCCTCCAATTGCGGACCGAAAAAGTTGTTAATCATGTCCCGATAGCGTTCGCCATTGACCGTAACAGCATTGCCATGAGCGTTCTCAAAAAAGTATGGACCAATCACACCTCCAGCCCACATAGCGCACCAGACTGTCACTCGCCGAGGATGTAGAGGCTTCTCGTGTATCTCTCGTGGATTTTCGCTTCCCCAAATACGGCTATTTTGATTGTTTACGAAGCCACTGAGGTGGAAGTGAGCCTCATCACTCATGATGATTTTCTTCCAAAATTCAGGGTCATTTTCAATGGCTTCTAACATCTAATTACTGTAATTACGACGCCGTTTGTGGTCTGCAGGTTGAAGAGCTTGCGTCAGCTGGATCTTATATGGGTGTAGGTGTAGATCTTTACGCAAAATTGTGTGTAAAGATGACCGAGATAGGCCAAGTTCTTGTGAATGGTATCTGATGGAGGTGCCCGGCATTTCAGCTACACTTTCACGCACAGCAGCAATGTTTTTCAATAAACGAGCGCTCCGAGGTGCTGGAGGCCTTTAGCGATTCACCACCGAACCAGTTTCTTCAAATACCGCCACTAAACGCTTTTTGTTACAAAGGGGAGCAAAGAATAGTAACAAACGAGCGCTCCGAGGTGCTGGAGGCCTTTAGCGATTCACCACCGAACCAGTTTCTTCAAATACCGCCACTAAACGCTGAATTGTGCATACTGCAGGCACATGATTACGACTCAAAATTTCACGTAATTTACGCCGAGTCACCGCAATTGAACACTGATTTTGATAATAAGTTTTAACTATTGAAACGCGTTGTTCATACCTGTACCTCTCCATAATGAATTTGCCACGTCTCTATTTGACGTCTGCCAAATATGAATTGACAGAAACAAAATCCACAGAAATGGCGGGCAATTCAAATCTACCTGCTCTCGTTCGGACACCCTGTAGATGCGACTATACGAAAGCGAACGAAGAAGTGGTAGAAGAGTTGCTTTAACTATGTCACATTAACTACGAGGGGCGTTCAGAAAGTAATGCACCACATCGTTTTCCTCAGGAGCTGTTTATTAAAAAAGCATGAAATTTATACACAATATTAATGGATATGTCATGTAAACATCGGTATTATTCAACATAATCCCCATCAACTTGTACGGCTTTATTCCAGCGCGAAACAAGTACATGTATTCCTAGCCCGTACCAGGTTTTGTCTTGATCATGTAGCCATTTCTTCGCTGCATGAATCACTCCTTCATCATCTTCAAACCTTGTCCCACGGAGTGCATCTTTAAGTGGACCAAATAGATGAAAATCAGAGGGTGCCAAATCGGGACTATAGGGTGGATGGGGGGTAGTACAGTCCAACCCAATTTGGTGATTGCTTCCCGTGTTGCCAGACTTGTGTGAGGTCGCGCATTGTCGTGAAGGAGAAGCAGGTCTGCTGGATTCTTGTGCGGCCGAACTCTGCGAAAACGTTGATTGAGTTTTTTCAATGTCTTAATGTAAGCTTGCGAATTGATTGTCTCTCCTCTTGGCATAACGTCCACAAGAATCACACCTTCAATGTCCCAAAAGACAGTGATCATGACCTTTCCAGCTCAAGGAATTGTCTTGAATTTCTTTCTTCGTGGTGATTGCGGATAATGCCACTCCATTGACTGTCTTTTTATCTCAGGTTCAAAATGATGTGCCCATGTTTTGTCACCTGTAACGATCTTAGCCAAAAAGTTCTCTCCATCAGCATTGAAACGCTCCAACAATTCAGAAGAAATTGCTTTCCTTTGCAATCGGTGGTCATTTGTGAGACTTCGAGGAACCCATCTTGCGCAAACCTTAGAAAATCCGAGTTTTTATAACTGCATTTGCACTACCAATGCTGACTGACAGCTGTAAGGCCAATTGTTGAGTAGTGATTCGCCTATCAGTAAGAATAATGCCCTTAGCGCATTTCAACATTTCTGCGTTGTGGCTGTGGCAGGACGTCCAGCTCAAGCAGCTCCGTATCTCCACTTCCTGATTCTTTGATTCTCTGTACCCAGCGACTGACTGTACTCCGGTCGACTGCAAAACTTCCATACACATCACATAGACGCTTGTGAATGTTCACAACAGTTTCCTTCTCTGCAACGAGAAATTCTATCACAATTCGCTGCTTATAACGCAAGTTGCTAACACGCTCCATTTCAACGGTTTAGGGCAGCCGTATTATTTGGCCGGTTGCGGTGCAATTTGGTGCACACAATTGGCACATGCCATATTTGAAGTGTGCAAAATTTCATGCTTCTATCTTCATTATTAGCTGAGAAAAACGATGTGGTGCATTACTTTCTGAACGTCCCTCGTACCTTTACCTCTATACCTTTGATTTGCCAGTTATGTCTTCTTAGTTTTCCTACCCCCTTTCTTTCCTCATTGACATGCTATTTTCCTCCTAGCTCTTATTCTCTTTTTTCTTTCATTTATGTAAGTCATTCTTCCTATTTGTTCGCACTATCTCTCCTACAATTTTCTTTTATAAATATCCATTCTTTCTCTCTCCAGTTTTTATACCCTCTTTTCATCTCTTATAACCTCTTTCTGTAATGACTCAATCACACCTTTTCTCAAAGCTCTTATTTACTTTTTTCATTCTGTTGTCTCACTTAATGTGTTCTTCATCTTTCTTCCCGCTATCTCTCTTATATTTCTGTTTCTTTAATTGTATATATTAACTAAGTCCTCATCTTTCTTTCCACTCTCTCTCTCTCTCTCTCTCTCTCTCTCTCTCTTTTATATTACCCTTTCATATAACCCACTCTCACTTTACTGGTGTTTATTCCATCCTCTCTGCCCTAACATACTCGTCTGTCTCTGTTCCTTCTCTTATTTCCCCATTAATAAATTAGATAAGATATTGTTTTGGTTAACTGCATTAATTTTTATCTCTTTGAAGTTCCACGTGAGCAGTATCACCTGGTACATGTGCTCTCTTGCCACGTCACGCAAAACCAGTACATGCACCAGCCAAAACCAGTTTGTTTTTTTCTCTAACCAGCGGCACTCGAGCTTTCCAGCCCTTTTGGCCCAATGACATGTCATTGCGAGGCTTGGGGGTCAGTGGACTTTCCTTCGACCCGGTCAGGAGCTTCGCCCCTTCCCATCCACAGAGGGTTATGTGCAGGAGCCGTTCAGGTTATTCAGTCAAATTCCCGGTCGTAAACATTCATTCAAACGCTGACACCCGGGCTTGAACCTTGAAAACCTGGTCGCCAGTACAACGTTGTAGCCACTAACCAGTCTTTAAACATCCACAAAACGTCTTGTTTATCTCGCGCACTACCAACGTTGTTACACCGTGACATTTAATCGTGAAAATAGTCCTGTATTCTGTTTCCAGTTGGGATTTTATTGTTTGTTTATTTGTCATATCATGAAATAGATATGAACTGTTTTTTTAAATCGCTTTTCTTTAACTTCGCACTCGGTTTATATATTTGTCGCGTTTCAGATCTTAGACGTTCTAAATCTCTTATGTTCCACTTATCGTGGAGAACTTAAACTTTACATACAGCACCGTTTCATGGTACATTTTAGTATTTCAAGTGTTCATCGGCATTGACCCAGCATATAATATATAATAATTAGCAAATGTAGAGTAAGGTGGAAAGAACTTCATTTAAGTAAGGGAAATGAAGTAAGGATATAATGAACTGCGAATGTAGATTGTGTTTCGTATTTGGAAGGGGCGGGCATCAGATGGTGAACTGTGATGTATCGATTGCATCAAGTTCGTTTCTTTAAACAACTTTGTTAACGAGTCCTTTGTTTAAACTAACTATTAATGAGCAACTTTGTCATAAGCTTTGCAAAAGATTCGCTAACTTAATAATGTTACATATCTTATTGGCCGATGAATATCAATCGACGGAGGTGACAAAGGTTACGGAAACTGTTATTCAATAATGACTTAAAATCATAAATGTCAAGAAAAAAAATACAAATTTTTGGCATGTACTTTTATTGTTGTTATCATATGCACTTTAAAAAAAAGCAGAATAGAATAGACTTAGCTGGCCGTTACCATTAATCAGTAATTATTCATATCGTTCACAAACGTATATTTTTGTGTGAAAGATATGAAGAATTACTAACTAGCCATTCAATTTTATTGCAAGCAATAGAATGTACGAGAATTTTTCTTCTTGTGTTATTTTTAATGCATATGATAACAGCAACAGTAACTGTAGATCCTAAAAGCTTTTTTCCCTTTAATTTTAAATAAAAGAGTTCACAATGCGTAATGATTGTGTTTGCATGGAACCAGAAGACTTCTAGCACTTATAAGACAGGTAAATATTAATAATAAGTTTTGAAAAGCTTGTATTTTAAAACGTTTTCACTGCAGCTAGATGAGATATTCGGAACAAACTGATTGAGAAAAAACAAACAAATGTCCCGACATTGAGATATTTATGAATTTTAATAAATGTTTAGATCTGCATCAAGACATGTGGAAATGCAGGTTGCTAGCTGTGTATAAACAACAGCGCCGACCTTATAAATACGTTTTAATACTAGGATAGCTAATTGGTCTGCTCTGAAAGGCAGCAGTTTTTTAAAACATAAATAAAAAAAGTCATTAACTGTAAGGTCAGCATGTGTTCTTACTTTTAGCTTCCCGTGGGTTACACTTCAGCAGTTACACGCCAAACTTTCCTGCCCTGTGCCATCCGCCCTTCTCTCCTTTTTCTTCTATACATCCCAAATACAAACACATCTAGACTATTGTTCCACAGTTTGGGATGGCTGCACCATGTCCAACACTAAAAGACTCTATTCATTACAAAAACGTGCAGTGCGCCTAATTTCAGACAAAAACCTCACACAATGTGTAGACCCATATACATATCTTAACATATTATCACTAAGAAAGCGCCTTCTCTTCAACAAAGCCAAATTTATACACAAAATCTTGTCACAGAATGCTCCAACGTATCTGTGGCCTATTTTCAAATACAGCGGAAGACGCAGTCAACGCTTAAATAAATTACACATGCCCAAGCCTAGGCTCGACTTATTCAAGAAAAGTTTAGCTGTTTCTGCTGCTCATCTGTGGAATAATCTTCCACACGACTTAATAAACACTCTTAGTCCATATTCATTCAATCACAGACTTTTCAAATACATCATGAGTGCAGATTATATGCCACCCTAATTTAGTTATGTTCTTAAATAATTACATAACATCATATGTAGGTTTTAAAGATAATTTTGTCCTGTTTAGTATAAATTATGATAACTTACTGTAAATCTGTGTAACTGTTATTGTACTGTTACAATGTTGGGATTTTATTTTATTGTAATTTATTATTTAAGTAATATTTAAGATACATGTGAGAATAAATGGATTCAGTATGGAAGACGAGAGAAAGGAAGGGCAGAATGTTAGACGGGCCTGCGTGCCCAATTCTAAACCCTTTGAAAATAAAGTTCGTTCGTTCTTCATGTCTATGTTTAATTTCCTTAAATGTACACCATGTGTATAAAAGTATAATATGCTGAAGGAAGGAGAAACTAGATGCATATAAAAGCATTGCCATAGGACAGTAGAAATTGACTGATACTTGTGAGGTGTTCATGGACGCCAATAATTTTCCTACAGAAAAAGAGAAATGCTTCACATGAAAGGAGAGACTTGAATAAAGACTTAGAAAGCGTCTGGAAAAGCAAGAACCAGAGACACATCACAGAGACAGGACAAACTCGAGAGTTATATTTTATGAAGTCTGCTAAATGGCGTTCATTAATGAAGTGAGTATTTTTGACCTCACACCTCCTCTGAAAATGAACTTAACGTTCGCTCGTTCCGGCCCTCACATTAAACATCGACCCAAATCAAGACATAATTAAGATATTACTACCTGGATGGAAATACTTCTAATGCATCCTTGAGGCTAATTTTGAAAGCAGTTACACAGACATTTGACCCTGTAGGTCGATGACAAGTGGCGTTGATTGGTATTTCGTTTCACACACACACACACACACGTATATTCAGCGAAAACTATATAGCTTGATTAAAACTTTAGAATTCTATCCAGTGAAAAAAGCAGCTGTGACACATTTTCTGATAGAAACCTCATGCCTCCCCTGTATCGTCTGAGCACTTCCTCTGCGGAGGCGCACCTCAAAGGTTTAGTACTCCTGTGTTTGGAGAAGCTGGTTTGATACCTATGCTTTACATAGAGCTGAAAGGCGCAGAAGGAGAACGGGTATGTCATGGTAACATTGTATCGGGTAGCAAATTAGAAGAGTGGTGTGTAGCTGTTTAGTGTGTAACATTACAGTTATCTAGAAAAACCACACATCTGACTTTATCATAGTGGCTCGGCCAGTCTCAGACTTTGAATTACGACACATACGAGCCTTAATGTTTACAGGACATTGTAATAACATCTTTTGAGCGTTATTTTCGCCCCTTGCTTACACCGATTCGTACCTCTTTCAAACTTCGTCGACATTTGATATTTTCTCTTCAGAAACTTCAAAGAATATTTCATCGTAGGTAAGGTACAAACCCACTCCTCTCTGTTACTCTCTGCAACACTGTCTGGGTTTGTTTACACTTAAAGGTAACGTTGGCAGCATACGTTTTATATTATTTATGAACTGACGAAATGGAAACAGATGTTTTCAGGAGTATTGGCCCTTACTGTTGTTGTTTGTTAGTTTGCGTGTGTGTGTGTTTGTGATTTTTTTCATTCCGGTTATATTTTACGCTTCTCTCCTCTCCTCTCCTCTCCTCTCACAGTTCCCATTTGTCTCCAGCGAGGAATGGAACTGGTGACCCCCACCTACTCGATGCGGGACCTAGCATGGTGAAGTCTCTAACACTTCACTCCTCTACAGCAGATCTGCCACACGACTGCCTTTACCTGTTTTACTGTTCAGTGGGTTAGGGTGGCGTGTTCTTGATAATTGTTGTAATGTACCGTTGTATCGTTCTGCTGGTTATTCATCTTGCCGAATTCGGATTGTAATGCTTTGGTCTCCTGACGTCGTGAGCACTTGCTGCTAATTCATAGTTGGTCTTCCTTTATTAGTACTTATATCGTGAAGCTTCCCAGATGTTGTTTTCCGATCCACTGCTGGGAGTGCTCTCACTTTCTTTAGTAATCAAGAAATCTCACCCGATCTTCCATTCCGGGGCTGACTTTCGACTTTTCCATCTCCGAGATGACGAGTTTTCACACCTTTTTGCACCCCGTGGCAGGTAATGGAATGTTCGCGTCTTTTTCATTTGCTTTGTGTCTTATTAATGATGGAGTGGTTTGACGTGCAGCAGTAGCTTCTGCAGATCTAGTGCCCGGGCAGTCTATAAGGTGGTTGTTTACTCTTTTTTTTTTAAATGGTCCGTTGCGATGCTATGTATTCCTGGGATCTTCCATTGTGAGGTTATATGCCCTTATTTTCTAATTGATTAGATTCGCAGTTTTCAGACCAACGGTTTTGTTTGTTTCTCAATATATTCATTCACTGCTTTAGGAGACGGAAAACACTTTGTGAAACTATATTATTCAAAGAAGTAAGAAAGGGAGTTCTGTAGAAGCAATAATATCGTACGTAAGCCAATTATGGATAGTTAATAGAGAAATAAGCTCAGTGGCAGCTACACACATCTGGCTTTACAAAAGAAGTGTTACATGCATATTAAAAATGTAGAAGGAAGATTACATGACGCTCGGAGAAACGTCATAGCCTGTGCTGTAATGAAACAAGCCACTTAAACTGGGCACGCTTTAAAGAAAAAAAAGGATAGTAAGAATGTTAAAGCACATTGACGCAATAGATGGGGAAAGACATTGAAGGCAAGGGAAACTGAACGCCCTAGTACGAACAGAACGCATTTGTCTTAGGACTACAGGGAACAGACGTTGTGGAGAATCATTAGCGGCACAGCAAATCGGCACGTCGCGTTGTTGATGACTTCTGTTGGTAAGTGTTGCTCATAATCTCTCAAGAACCCCTTAAATATTATTTTATGCTGACGACCACCGACTTTCGTTTTTTTTCCCCCATAAATTCTATTAAATTGTCTGATACAATTTTCGAGATTCGTGAAAATTAACGTGCTTTCAAGTTTATTAATATTTGGAGTTTCAGCTAAGAATAGTTAGTTGCTTATCCTTTACTAGACGTGGCAATCAACCCCAGCTTTTATCGGCTGTTTGTGATTTTTCTAGGCAATTTTTTCATTCAGGAGTTTGCCATTGCTTTCTGAACGGTACGGCGCTTATACCATTGTTAAAAATCCACACAAAGCGATCTGCTACCAAACCGCCTACATCAGGTTTCGAACCTGGTATATCTGGATTATGAAACTGCGTTAATATCCATTTTTTTTTCTAACCAGCGGCACTCGAGCTTTCCAGCTCTTTTTGGCCCAATGACATGTCATTGCGAGGCTGGGGGGTCAGTGGACTTTCCTTCCAATCCGGTCAGGAGCTTCGCTCCTTCCCATCCACACGGGATTTATGTGCAGGAGCCGTTCAGGTTATTCAGTCAAATTTCCGGTCGTAAAAATTCCTTCAAGCACTGACGCCCGGGTTTGAACCATGAAAACCTGGTCGCCAGTACAACGCCGTAGCCATTACACCAGCGCGGCTCCGTCGTATCCATTAGGCCACAGACGCCGACCAGCTAAGAATAGCTAGAGGAAATTTCGAGTTAAGCACTGCTTCGATTGGCTCAGAAACTTTGAATATCTTTATGTGTGCGCGAGCGCTCTCGTTCTTATGTTTTCTTCAGGCACAAGGCGGCATCCAGTGTTACGGGAAAACAGTAATTCGCGCTCGGTTGATCTTTCCTTACCGTATCCTTCTTTCGTCACACCTTCGCTTACAAAACAATATTTAGTCTGCCACGTTTTGTATGAATTAATGTTAACTCAATCTGAGGAGCTTGCCTAATAAAACTTCCAAGAATGTATCACTTCTGACAGGCGGGCGGGACCGTGCGCAGTATCGTCTGTCCAGAAAATCTAATTTATGTATGAGTAAAGTGAATATTGCGCGGACGAAACGCCGTTTGAATTGATGTTGTGCCGGAGCGCAGGAATAGTTTGTGGTTTGTCTGTTGCTATGTAGCCGTTATCTGATCGGCTGGCTCAAATTGGGCAACCGCGTTGAGCAATGCCTGTCGCAGTCGTTCTTAACAGCGTGAAGAATAGCTTGCTCAGGTGACGATTGGATTAACGGATGGATGGAACACTGCCAGAAAATCTTACCGTAACTGGTCTCGACAGGATCAGATTGTTATGATCAAATGAGAACCGCTGATTGATAAGATTTGTGGAGAGAAAGAAATAGAACCTCTTCCGACTGAGCAGTTGGCTCTAAAAGATATTTGGCATCAGCGCGACCTGTTTCAGTTTATTTCTGTTCCCCATAGTCTGTCTCATCTATGCATTGTCATCACCATGGACGCCGTTTTAGTCATGGGCCGTGATTTTGTTCGTCTTACACCTTTGCACTTGCTTCTCAGTGCAAAGTTACTGGTTCGAAACCCAGTAGCGTCACGTGCCAGTCTTCTTCATCTTCTTCGTTTCGCTCCTTATGGACCATGAAGCCACCACAGCAGATGGTCCTCTTGCAGGTGGCTGAAACGAAGCATTCATATGCTGTTGCAGCGGTAGTTTGTGTGGCAATTAAATTTAAATGATGAGGTTGCGAGTTTCACTCACAACCTCACTGTAGCCGCCTCCTACGGTATGCCAGTTCTTTCTCTGTCTCCTCAGAGGCCCTCGCGAATTACACGGGTAAAGCTGCAATCTCTCCAGCTGTAAATGGGTATCTAACATTGTTCTTGAGTTAGAGAAGGCAACCACCGCAAGGAAGGCAACTGGTTACCCCTACCTCATAAGCTAAGACCTAGTATAGTAGTCTCTAACACTTCACTTATCTACGGCACTTCATAAGCTAAGATCTAGTATAGTAGTCTCTAACACTTCACTTATCTACGGCACTATCTGTCGTTGGACCACTGTCACGAGTGGCTTTTAATTGAGTCTGCCTAAGACCACACAGAAGTCTGAGTGACGTCTGAGACAAAACAAAAGGTCTGAGTGACGACTGAGAAGATAGATGAGAAATGGTGTTGAAGGTGGATAGAGTGACTTATAGTTATCAGGAGTAGAGAACAAATACTGACTCTACCTCCGACCACTCAATGATTTTGTTGCAAACTACAGTCACCCTGCCTCTCTCTCTACTAGGAGTAAGGTTTAATACACAAATGTGGTTCCATGACAATAAGTGCAAGTACAGATAGAAAGAGTCCAATCCGCTAATTAATGGTATAGTTTATTAACAACGAACAAAACCGTGGTAAAGGAAAGAAAACTACACTGACTAACAAAAAAAAACTTTTTTTTTCTTTCTCTAACATTTCTATGTATTTCTGGTCAATTTTAATGCGCTGTTTTTAAATCTGCAAACCGTTTTTCTCTATCAGGTCGGGATCTCTAGAAATACGCAATTGAGGTTTTTTAACAACGCATACAGTATTACAACATCATTCGTACAATAAGTATAACAGTTATGTAGGCTTGAATTTCTTTGCAGTCGACTTTCGTCGGTGAATCGCATGTGATACATCGCGATGAAGCATCCAACAATAATCGGCAAGCATGGTCACACTCCACCGTCATAATTCTCTCGAAGATAAGTGAAAGCTTTGCTCTTTTTATCATGAGCCCCAACTTTATATGTAACAGTGGTAAAATGAAGCTGTCTTTGTTAACTAATGGCTCGTGTATTACATTTTTATGCCCGAGCTGCATACGATCCCGGATAGGCCACACCTTTCTTGCATAATGTTCCTGTCTGTTGCGGCTGTCCCATTCACATCGGAAGCAACCAAATTTAGTATACCCAGTCTGCATGCCCGTGAGAATTGCAATGACCTTTAGGTCTCCACAAATCCGCCATTGGTAGTCATTGTACTTTATTTTTTTTCAAACGTATAGCCATATTGTCATAAGTTTCTTTCATATGAACAGAGTAGGCGACTGGAATTGATGAAAATAAATTTCTGTTATGCAATAACACGGCTTTTAGACTAGTCTTGGAAGAATCGATGAAAAATCGCCATTCGTTGACTATGTGCTCATGACCGTTTACATCTTTGCAATAGCAAATGTCATCATCCATCTCAAAGTATTGAACAAGTTCTCTGTGTCTATGACAAAATTTAGATATCGGAGTATTGGGCGCTAAAAGATTCCATTCTTTGAGTCGCGAACCGAGTAATTCCGCGTGTCCTTTGGTAAGAGCGAGATCACGTATTAGATCTGAAAGTTCTGAATGGTTAATTAAGTAAACACCATCATTCAACGGTATGTAATCTGAGTAAGAATTAGTTTCTAAAGCAGGTAAACTATCACTTTCTGATGGTTCATTCACGTCCAGCGGATACTGTTCTGGTGGTACTTGGATCAGACACGTGATTGGATCATGAGGCACTGGTTTCGAAACCGATTCAATATTTGGATAAACCACAGACTTTCTAGTTTTAAAAGTGAAACCATGGATATTTGTCAAGCAGAAGTAACAATCAGTAGTGCGATTTGTATGTTCACGCCATATTACTGGCACTCCAAAAGGCATCGACTTATGCTTCGGCGATTTTCGTAACCAACCTGCCAATGTATCGAACAAACTGCATTTGGCTTCCAAGATTTATTTGCATCATCAACTTTCGAATCGAAATAAAGTTCATATGCTTTCTTTAGTAATGGTGTAAAGTTTTTCTGGTCAACACGATCGGTAAAATATCCGCACACGTAACAGAACAGATCAGCCGAATTTCTACAACTTCTAGAAGCCATATTTTGCTCAGAATTATTTCAAAATACAGTAACTATTTGAAAAATCGCGTAACATATGTCATGCATCTTTTAGCAGTATAAAAAGTAGAATTATGTTGCTTTTTATTAATTTTTAATAAGTTATATAGTAAAAATTAAACGGAGCAAATAACGATTTCCCAAAAATATATTTATTCACAAATATCTTAAGAACCCGACGTGATAGAGATAAACGGATTTCAGATTTGAAATCAGCGCAAGAAACTGACCTAAGAACACTTATTCTTATATAAGAAAGAAAAATGTTGTTTGTCAGTGCTATCAATCACAACATCTAGCAAAATGCATGTTTCAATGTCAAATAAAATCAAGACTAGAAATCATAAAATAATAATAATAGTTCATCCAGGTGTATTTCCCGAGATGTTGGGTGGATGTGTTAATACTTTCTCCAGCAGAGACCCCCTGAAAGAAAAAGTCCCTACCCTCCCACAAACTAAGCCGCTGACTTCTCTTTGTCAGCCACAGCTAATAAATTCCACTGAATGCTGCTGTTCCACCGTTACTACACACTTCCTCTTCCCAAACAATTTATGAGTGAACTCTTCACTTAGTCCTTCTTTGGCCCACTTGCATATATTAATCCGTTGGAATTACACGTATTGGCAGGATAGCAGGCGGCGAGATACAAACCCTATCCTTCGCCATTAGATGCTGACTATCCATCAAAAACCAAACAGTAAAACACCCTCCCTCTGTAACTCTGAAAAACGAAAACGAAATTCCAAGGACTCTGCTAAACCCTCGGGAAAAAAATGCAATGGTGACGTAAATCCAGGCCCTAAATCCAGATAGGCTAAGACACGTGTGCCTTTTAATTTAATTAGATGACGGAGAGGATAAGAAATCTTACCCTTACGCGTGATAGGATAGGATATGGATATTGTGGTTAAATGTTTTGTTTTCTTCCTAAATTTAGTACTGATCACAAACCAGCTGCCAGCGGTCTAACAGCACCAGTAACAATTCTTATTATTATCGGGTCATCGGTGTTGACCTGTTCGGTCCTCTTGCTTCATTCAGAGAGAGACTAAAAGTATAAACAATAAGAGTGTCACAGCGCGATTTCACGGTGACGAAATATTAGAGTGGCTACGTTGTTAACGCTGAGTTTCGGCAACCCTGAGATAACTTGATTGCTCAGGTCAGGTGACCGGACGGGAAGCGGGATGTTTGGGGGCCAAGATAGGCAGTGATCGTTTAGTCAGGTCCGAGAGCGGACATACTGAGTCTTTCCCTGCCCAGCAGTTGGCTGAGAAGAGTGTGCCATGAGTTTCATATTTTGAGTTTTGCTTTCCTGTGGAGTATTTGGAGTGTAGTGTGTAATTCTAGTGTGAGATGTTAACTAGTGTCATTTTTCTACATACCGCAGAGTTTACCTTGTCCAGTTTTGGAGGTTTGTTCATTGTAGTAGGTGCTCAAGTCATTGCTAATTCTAGGCCGCCATATTGTGTTATATGCGGTTATTAGCCAAATCTATTAAGAGAAGTTTGCTCTGGCATGTATTTATGTGTCTTCATATATGTCATATATTTGTAGCCTTGTATGGCGATATTGTGTGCATTCGATCATTAAAGGGAAATTCCTGTTGAAGGTGTTATTTCTTATTGTCAGCATTATATGTGGTGGTCGTACCTTTAGAAGGACGAGCCTTGTTTATCATTAGTGGTGGTGTGTTTGCAAATCCACAGCATATAGTGCTCTTGACAAAGAGTAATAGTAACTGGACATACAAAATACCCAGAGTGTTGCATTCAATTTATCAGCCCGCTGTGGCCAAATATATATATAAAACATTTTCCCCGACAACTGACAGTCGTGTTTCCAAGTGAATTTATCCAGGAAAACACGTTGTTTCATAATTTATAATCGGCACTCAACCCCAGAGAGAAAAACCGACAGAATATACCTTCATCATCTTTACTAACAGTTTACCAACCAGATGTTTCCTTTAGCTATTGGAAGTACTGTGTACTATCTACTGTGAACACTAGATCGCGGTTTATATTTTGCTACATGAACTATCTGATGTGACATTTTCATATCCAATAACCCACCACCAAAGTAGGCGTTCCCCATTAGGAAAACTAATTATTCGTGGAGGAACTGGGGCTCACTTCGGAGAAGCACAGCACTGGATTATGATACATGTACATTGATGTTTACGTTCAAGAGGTTGTTAACCAAGTATTAGGTAAGGCGTGATTGATGTGGCAACGAATGACAGATTGAGAGTGAATACGTTCTAGTTACGGAAACTGTACCATCCTTTATTTTCTTTGCAAATACTGTTAATTATGGGATAGATTAACTAGGAACTTTGTTCTTTGCTTTACTGTCTATTCTATACCCTAGTGTTAATCTTTGACCTTTTGGGTTATTAACTTCTTGCGGGATCTTTTCTCAACAAGAGGGGAGGGCACTTATTGGGTTATTTTCCTATGTCTGTACACAATGATTATATTGATGTCTCTATATGTTTGATGTTGTAAAGTTTAAGTGATAATAAACTAAACAAAACTTAATTTATTGTGTTGGTCAGCCCCAATCTCCATTTACCATAGTGTTCACGTTTGTGAGTCCTGTTGTAACATAACTGTGTGTGTGAGTAGTTAACTTATAATTGTATTTATAGGGAGGTTTTGATAGATTGTCTATTACCAAACGATAGTCGTATAGATAGGCTGGACTAGAGAATTCACTCATTCCAGAGACAGATCTTCACCTTAATCTATTCACTCGTGGAATCTATTCTAACGCTTTCTTTCTCAGATAACCCCACTTTTTCTGTTCTGTTCAGACGGGACCAACTATAACTCTAACACCTATCTAAATGTACGACACTGGGTAGTTTATATTGTCTGTGGCAACGTCTCGTCAAAAGTTATTATTGGGTCCACGAAGCACCTAATTCACAAATCAACCAGATCGCAAGGTCTTTTGTAGTTGAACGTGCGCCCAAAAATAACCGACGGGACCCTCTGTCTGGGCTGAGCAGGGCGCGGCTCGCTAAAAACAAGACATAATTTTATTGTTAGAAAGAAAAAAAATTAGTTCACATTTCGATCATTCCAGATGGTTAGAAAACATAACATACGGTACTTATTTATTTTATTTTTTTTTTGGTTCAAACTTCAACGTCTTATACTCCCGTCCAGCACACACTTTCTTGGACATCAAGTCATCGTGAATAACTATTTATACACTGCCATCGAACGTCAGATTGGCAGAGTGGTTTGAGCTCTAGTGTCTCGCAGCAAAGGTGCCGGGTTCGAATCACGGTATCGTCTTGCTCCAACCTAGCTGTAAATGGGTACCTGACTCTTATAATAAAGTTTTGCCTCGTTTTGGCGAGGCGCGTCCCGTTCAACCTAGTCGGTTATATTAGGGCGTATGTCCAAATATAAAAGACCCAAAGGTTTGAGGTTAATTTCAATTTATTACCTGACTCTGCTCTTGAGTTAGGGGTGGCAAAGACAGCTATGACTGTAACTGGTCACCCCACCTCTCGATGCTGGACCTAGTATAGCGAAGTCTTTGTAACACTACCTACCTACGGCAGTATTTGCTATAGGACTACCGTTACCTTTTTACACTGCCGTCACTAACTGCCATATCAGAAATGTTGTTGTGATTGTTTGCCAAAATCAGTTCTTTCGCGGCTGGGATATTCGTTTGCTTTTCCGTTGACCACAAGCATGTATAAGAAACGAGACAGGTTCTCGACCTCGGAAAAGCTTTTTTTTACACCAATTATTCATCATTTATGCCTCACACTTGTAGTAAGAGCCGTCTAATATAATGCATGAGGTTGGTGACCTCATCGTGTACAACAAATTGCTACATAAAATATTGCTGAAAGCATGCATGAATGCGTTGGTGAAGGCGTTCTTCAAGGGGACCAGCTGTGGTGATGGCTCCATGCTCCAGAGGGAGAGAATAGGGGCATGATGATTGATGATGCAAGATTTTGACAAGGTTTCTCTTCTCTATACTCAGCGGCTGCTCTGTGGAAATCTTTTGATTCCGGTTTCACTTTCTCTTTTACTCGAAATTAGACAGTGCAAAGCTGCAGTTAAAACATGAAGCAACGGCACCTGAGATTAACGGACATGCGCGCACAGCCCTTGCGTATGATCAAGTTTTATTTTATTTATTTGTGTTGCTGACTCCGTGTTTACGGACTTTATAACTACTTGTCAGCTTTGAATCGCACACGCATACAATGGGAGAAGAAGAAAGAGGAGAGAAGACATTTTATGTAAGTTATTCGAGACCGCAATTTCAGATCACACATAACAAGCAAGTAATGCACATATAATAATGTCAAAAAAATTGTTTAAATTTGTGAACGATGTAGGTGTGTATTGATGTTCATGTCTTATTTTAAAAATAAGTTTTGCCTTGTATTGACGAGACGCGCCCCCCAGCACCTAAACATTTGATCCATCGGTCATATTAGGGCTTATATCCAAATATAAAATACCGTAAATGTAATTTTGCTTTTTGTTTTTCTCTTTTACTTCAGTAGTTGAAAGCATCCTATTGGCTAAGCGGTTAGAGAGCTTTCCTTTCGCGGCACATTTCCCGGGTTTCTGAATCTAAACCTGGTAGCGTCATGCTCCAGTATACCCAACTGTAAATGGGTATCTGAATCTGCTCTTGAGTTAGGGATGGCAAAGCCAGCGAGGAGGAGAACTAGTCACTACACCTCATAAAAAAGCTGGAAATAATATGGCGATGTCTAACACTTCACTTCCTGCGGAATTTCCTGCTATGTGACTACCATTACCTTTTATTTGAAAATGTCTGAGGTCGAAGATTTGCCACATTTTAAAAGTCTTATGACTACTTTTGTCCTCTGTCCATTTTATAACCTGCCGTTATTTTATGTAGGTCATCGGCCACTTTTGTATTTCTCCCATTTTGGATCTTTACTCTTTGTCCCTGTTACTTTTCACACTAAAAAATCGAATCCTTTAAACATGTTTTACAGTCCGTGTTTTATCCTTACCACACTTTCTCATTTTTTCATATATATATATTTTTTTTTTGCTCCACCAAGTAGCTTTTATGTGTACCGTTAAATCACACGAACACAATTCTCTCCACAAACAACCACTTCAAAGTGTCCTGTTGACTGAAATAATCACAATGTAAACCAAACACTTCCAGTGATTTCTGACCAGGGAAACTACAGCAATGTACTGTCCCATAAAATTGCCATGAAGTGAGTGGAAAACCTCGCCGTTGTGGCGAGAGGGGAGGGGGTGTAGAGGAAGAGAGAGCGAGAGAGAGAGAGAGAGAGAGAGAGAGAGAGAGAGAGAGAGAGAGAGAGAGAGAGAGAGAGAGAGAGAGAGATTTAAAAAAAAAAACAAGAAAAAAAGAAATCTGTGATAGATTTAGTTACTATTATGTTGTTCGTAATATGGCTTGACCACATCTCTTTGTAAATGTTTTTGTAGCTTAAAGTGTCTACACGATGGCACCATACCCGGCTCTCTCCAGTCGCTTTCTGCGACATGCCTGGTAGGTTAAAGTATTGCCATTCTTTGCCCCCTTTCGGGACCCGATAACGCACGGACGAAAAATAGAGAGTGGCCCAAAAACACGCATGAAACAGAGAACTGGAGACAAATATGAATGGGGTAAAGAAGATATTGAAAGACCTTGAACGGATAGGACAGGGATGGCTTGGCATGCTTTTGTTGATGACTTGTGCTCCGCGGAGCAAAAAGTATGATCGCATGCTAATACACACTATTGGAATACATAATCATTACTGTAATAGTTTTAAAAAAAGATAACAGTAATAGTACAAACTTGGAACAAGGTAACAAAAATTTAAACATCGTGAACGACTATTGTGAATTACGTTAATATGAAGGTTGAAAAGGTTTTACATTTTAATCTTGAGAGAAATTCCCGACTGCGATGCCTGCCTAGAGTGTAAAAAGGACAAGTCCACCTTTTTCCCGGACGTATGGTAACTCTAGCCGTAACGGCAGTATGGGCTCCTTACGTAAGGCTAGCAGAGATGGACATATGAGAGGTTGCATCCGTGGTGCATACAACCAACGAGCTACAGGAACAGTTAGCATTCACACTCTTCGACATATACTGAGGGAGACTGAGCACCCATGGGTTTGCCCGAAGTGCAATGATGTCGATTCTGTATAACAATAACAAGAAGCCAACGTTGAAACACTTCGTGTTGTCCTGCTGTAATCAGCTGTTCATGATGTTTCACACACAGCACTGCAGGTGTTCTGACGTCTTCTTCGTCGCCTTTATCTTTCAGTTCCCCGTGGATCACAGAGCTTCAACAAATACTCGGGAGTTAACCGATCCCAGCACTAACGACGATAACACTGACAAACAACATTTTTCTTTCTTATATAAGAATAAGTGTTCTTAGGTCAGTTTCTTGCGCTGATTTCAAATCTGAAATCCGTTTATCTCTATCACATCGGGTTCTTAAGATATTTGTGAATAAATATATTTTTGGGAAACCGTTATTTGCTCCGTTTCATTTTTACTATATAACATTAATTAATAAAATGCAAAATAATTCTACTTTTTATACTGCTAAAAGATACATGACATATGTTACGCTATTTTTCAAATAGTTACTGTATTTTGAAATAATTCTGAGCGAAATATGGCTTCTAGAAGTTGTAGAAATTCGGCTGATCTGTTCTGTTACGTGTGCGGATATTTTACCGATCGCGTTCACCAGAAAAACTTTACACCATTACTAAAGAAAGCATATGAACTTTATTTCGATTCGAAAGTTGATGACGCAAATAAATCTTGGAAGCCAAATGCAGTTTGTTCGATTTGTGCAAATACATTGGCAGGTTGGTTACGAAAGTCGCCGAAGCATAAGTTGATGCCTTTTGGAGTGCCAGTAATATGGCGTGAACCGACAAATTACGCTACTGATTGTTACTTCTGCTTGACAAATATCCATAGTTTCACTTTTAAAACTAGAAAGTCTGTGGTTTATCAAAATATTGAATCGGTTTCGAAACCATTGCCTCATGATCCAATCACGTGTCCGATTCCAGTTCCACCAGAACAATATCCGTTGGACATGAATGAACCATCAGAAAGTGATAGTTTACCTGCTTTAGAAACTAATTCTGACTCGGATTATATACCGGTGAATGATGGTGTTCACTTAATTAACCATTCAGAACTTTCAGATCTAATACGTGATCTCACTCTTACCAAAGGACAAGCTGAATTACTCGGTTCGCGACTCAAAGAATGGAATCTTTTAGCGCCCAATACTCCGATATCTAAATTTCGTCATAGACACAGAGAACTTGTTCAATACTTTGAGATGGATGATGACATTTGCTATTGCAAAGATGTAAACGGTCTAATGGTGCACCTCAGTCATGAGCACATAGTCAACGAATGGCGACTTTTCATCGACTCTTCCAAGACTAGTCTAAAAGCCGTGTTATTGCATAACGGAAATTTATTTTCATCAATTCCAGTCGCCTACTCTGTTCATATGAAAGAAACTTATGACAATATGGCTATACTTTTGGCAAAAATAAAGTACAATGACTACCAATGGCGGATTTGTGGAGACCTAAAGGTTATTGCAATTCTCACGGGCATGCAGACTAGGTATACTAAATTTTGTTGCTTCCTATGTGAATGGGACAGCCGCAACAGACAGGAACATTATGCAAGAAAGGGGTGGCCTATCAGGGATCGTATGCAGCTCGGGCATAAAAATGTAATACACGAGCCATTAGTTAACAAAGACAGCATCATTTTACCACCGTTACATATAAAGTTGGGGCTCATGAAGAATTTCGTAAAAGCGTTAGATAAAACGAGCAAAGCTTTCACTTATCTTCGAGAAAAGTTTCCGCAAGTTAGCGATGCAAAGATAAAGGAAGGTATCTTTATAGGACCTCAGCTTAGGAAAGTTATTGCAGACAAACAATTCTCGATAACATGTTACATGGTAGTGAACTTCGCGCATGGATGGCATTCAAATCGCGATCGTCGATAACTTTCTGGGAAATCACAAATCTGTCGACTATGTGCATATTGTTAAGCAGTGGACAGATGCATACAGAATTATGGGCTGTAACATGTCCCTAAAAATCCATTTGCTCGATTCGCATCTTGACTTTTTCCCTGACAACCTTGGCGAAGTCAGCGATGAACATGGAGAACGATTCCATCAAGATATCGCCGTAATGGAGTCACGCTATCAAGGACGGTGGAGTGTGACCATGCTTGCCGATTATTGTTGGATGCTTCATCGCGATGTACCACATGCCATTCACCGACGAAAGTCGACTGCAAAGAAATTCAAGCCTACATAACTGTTATACTTCTTGTACGAATGATGTTGTAATACTGTATGCATTGTTAAAAAAAAACTTCAATTGCGTATTTCTAGAGATCCCGACCTGATAGAGAAAAACGGTTTGCAGATTTAAAAACAGCGCATTAAAATTGACCAGAAAAACATAGAAATGTTAGAGAAAGAAAAAAATTTTTTTTTTTTTGTTAGCCAGTGTAATTGATGTTCCACTCACAGTAACCTTAATATTAACCCACAAAACCCTTGACAACTGATGTTCCATTCACGCAGAAACTTTAAACTGGACGCCATTCACCCTAAACCTAGACGACGGTCCATTCACACAGTAAGTTTAAACTGGACACCATTCACCCTAAACCTTGACGATAACTGACGGTCCATTCACACATTAACTTTAAACTGGACACCATTCGCCTTAAACCTAAACGACTATCCATTCTCACAGTAACTTTAAACTAGACACTATTCACCCTAAACCTTGACGACAACTGATGGTCCACCCAGACAGTAACCTGAAGCTAGACACCATCACCCCAAAACTTGACGAAAACTGGTGGTCCACTCATACAGTAACTTAAAACTAGACACTTTCCCCCCTAAATCTTGAAGAGAACTGGTGATCCACTCACACAGTAACTGAAAAGTGAACCACCGCCCAAAATTAAAACATCTTTGACAACAACTGACGGTCCAATAAGCCAGGGCCCTGTAAAGTAACATCCCTTCTCTCTCTCTCTCTCTCTCTCTCTCTCTCTCTCTCTCTCTCTCTCTCTCTCTCTCTCTCTCTCTCTCTCTCTCTCTCTCTCTCTCTCTTTCTTTCTTTCTCTCTCTCTCCCCGAACTGCCTTCCCCACAGACATGGAAAGAGGAACTAAACTCGATGAAATAATTTTCAATTATTGAGGACTGGGTGACTGAGTACAAACCAGAGACAACATTCTGTCAATGCTTTACAAAAATAGATGGCTAGGAGGATGGTGCAGAAATTGACCTTAATAGTGAATAAAATGGAATAATCGATAACATTTTAATTCTTCGGTGAGTGCAGCCAGCATTTTAATTCATTAGAGCACGTATAAACAAGCTAACCGCCGTGGTTTGTTATGATCCATTAGACCCGATAATAGAAACTAACACTTTAAAGTATAGCTGGTTGATAAAATACCGCAGACTCCCCGTGAAATCAGACTAATCGCCTGGCTTTGATAGGAAGTGCCGAGCCCTGACCGGAATTCGACGTGGAAGACTATTACCCAGAAGCTGATTGCAAGTCACGAAGAACAGTGGACCGGCTCAGCGCTGGTTTGCTGGGGTTTATTTGTTCGGTTAAATGGACAAACATGAACTGGCATAGTGAAGTTAATTCAAGGAGAAACATTAGCCCTGTCGTCGGCTAGATTATCTTTTTTTTTCAGTAGGTTCACGAAGGAAAAGAAAGAAATAAGAAGTCGGAGTGATGAAAATGTGGGCTTACGTGTTGAAAACAAAACAAGCCAAACATGGGGGGGGGGGGGGGGGGGGGGGGGGAGGGGGGGGTGGGGGGGGGGGGGGGGGGTGGGGGGGGCGGGTGGATTATTAACCACTTAGATTTGTTGCGTTTCAAATCTTTGATGCTCAAAGTCTCTATTTTCCACTCAGCGTAGAGTGCCGAACTGCTGCATACAGCTGCTTTGTTGGTACATTGTACTCTTTCAAGTTTTGACCGGCATTACCCAGTCTTATCTATCTATATAAATAAAAGGCAAAGCATGTTTCTATGTTTTTAATACAAATCCGCATGTCTTATTATTTCTTGATGAATTTTGGCAGAGACTCTCTTTTGGTACCACCGGCGTACGCCATGCAGTTATTTTATAATTTAATATTGTAATTATGACATTATGAATAATTATAGTTTTTCGAACGAAATGTATAGAAGCCATTTATTTCTCAGGGGCCATAATGAAATAAATACATATCCAATAAATATCAAAGGACGTAACACAAATGTTAAAACTATTATTTTATGTTTGTTTTTAATGGCCATACGTTTGCATATTTTACAAGATAATTAAAAATGTTTAACTAAACATTTTTACTTTAATAGGAAATAGAAGAAAAGAACAGTTTTCCGTAGCACTTCCTTTTTTTTTTTTTATCTATGTAATTTTAATGGCACTCATTTGGCTAAGCGGTTTCAAATTGGACAGGAGCTGTATCGATACATATATTAAAACCAATGTATGTTCTCTGAGCATGAACATCCACAGTGCGTGTTTTATCTTAATGAAAATATTACATAGTATTATTATTTTTTACATCATTTTTAAAATGCATGGTCAAAATTTGAATGTATGTTTATTTTGAGTAAAAAAGCAGACGTATGCATTCATTCGCTTTCATTTATGGTATGTCGGTGCTTCAGAAATTTTTTTATAAACCTTCGTCCCCGCTAAGTATTACAATTTAGAAAATGCCTGCCTTTAGTCTGGTTGTTTAAATAACTGCATCAACATATGTAAAAACCAAATTCACTCGATAGTCGCTATTTTCCCGTGGCAATTATTTTTTAATTATTTTATAGTAAAATCTTTAGTTGTTGCAGAAAACAAAATTACTAGATAGATGTGATCGTTGAAGGACAGTTTAAATGGAAATTATTTTTTACAGGTTGCCAGGTCACATAATTTGGTTTCTACCGCCTTGGTTTAAAAAAAAAACAAATAAGTTTGATGGCTTTTTGTCAAAAATGTATTCAATTCATTTGAATGTATGTTTATTGTTATTGACAAAGCAGATTTATGCATTCATTCGTTTTCACGTATGGTATGTCAGTGCTTCAGAATTTTTTTTAAATAAACCTTCGTCCCCGCTTAGTACTAAGATTTAGAAAATGTCTAGGTAACATAATTTGGTTTCTACCGATATCTTCTATGCGTAAAACAGGGCCGTAAACAGTGTCTTTCTGAATCAAGGGAAGCAATCAAAATGGTAAAATTATGAATCAAGAACTAAAACAGACTGCAATATCTTTTGTAAAAGAAGAGGGTCTTTATCACATTGCTGGACCGAAGGGTCTTCTATAATTGTACATGTGCCAGTCTCAAACGGGATGCGCCTCGACAAAGTAAGGCAATATTTAAGTTTTATTTTTATTTTTGGCGCTTAATAAAATAAACTAGCTCAAAGCTAAACATACACCAAAACGAAAGATCTTTATTTAGACATGTGTCCTAATATAACAGGCGTTATCCATGTGTCTCGGTTGAATAGGTCATGTCTCACCGAAATGAGAAACTTCTGTTTAAATAATACAACTCATCACAATCACTGACTGTGTCTTTTATATTTGAAGAATGTATGGCAGAAAATAATAATCATGTTTTTTTAACAAGCAATAATCTATATATGTTTGAAAAGAACGTGCTACGAAAAACAGTAGTAAGAACGTTAAAAAAGGATGAGTTGGACTATTCTTTCTTGGTGCCCCAGATAGGAAAGGGAAAATGTATCTTATTAATTTGCTTCTTGCTAAAACTCGGAAGCAGAATAAAATTGCTTTTGCGATTCCATCATAACTTTTCTTCTTTCCTCGATCCTTAACCACCGACCGTCAAAGCAGTCAGTGGCCATCACGCCTAGTGGCGTCTTGTAGGGCAACAACAAATTGATTCCGTTTTGCACGGTCGGTGGCCATCCTTCGTACAGTGCCCCAACTCTGGTTCATTCTTTGCATCTCAGCCTCCACAGTCCTCCGCCAAGTTGTTTGTGGTCGGCCTCTCTTTCGCTTTCCTTCAGGGGTCCAAAGCATAGCTGTTCTTGTGATGGCATCGGGGTCTCTTCTGAGGACATGACCAACCCAGCTCCAGCGTCTGCCAGCTATGATGGTATGCATGTCCTCTTGCTTGCTACGAGTAAGCAGATCTTGGTTGGTGATGGTATTCGGCCAAAAGATTCGGTGAATTTTTCTTAGGCATGTTGTGTGAAAAGAGGACAATTTTGACATTTCTTTCTCTGTGACTCTCCAGCATTCCGCACCATAGAGAAGCACAGAAAGCACGCAACTCTGGTATAATCTTAATTTTGTGCTTGTGCTGTATTGGGAGGACTTCCAGATGTTATTTAGGCTAAAGAAGGCTGTTCTTGCCTTATTCATTCTGATGTTGATGTCTTTGCCTGCCCCACCATCTGGTGTTACTATGCTTCCTAGGTATGTGAAGGTATCTGTCTGTACCAGTTGCTGATTCCTTACTGATATGGGCTCAGTTGCTCACATTGAGCGTCATGACCTCAGACTTCTTTAAATTGATGTTCAAGCCCACCTGCTGGCTAAATTTATTAAGTCTATCCGTTTTTTCCTGGATGTGTTGATGTGAATGTGCCAGCAGTGCAATGTCATCTGCATATTCCAGATCTTCCAATGTTGAAAATGTAGTCCATCTTATTTCTTATGGTCTACACATCTTCTGTTCTTTCTAAATCCTGCTTGTTCTTTCCTCAGTTTGTAGTCTACTGCTTTTGAAATTCTCTGTATAATTATCCTGCCTAGTATTTTGCTGGGAACTGAGAGAAGAGTGATTCCTCTCCAATTATTGCAGTCTGAAAGATCTCCCTTCTTGGGCAATTTGACAATTATTCCTTTGTTCCACTCTGATGGTGTTGTCCCCGTTTTCCACACTTGTGCAAATAGTGGTTCTAATAGTTCTGCTGCTAGCTCAGGGTCTGTCTTAAATAGCTCTGCATTTAAGTTATCATGGCCCGGAGCTTTACCGTTCTTTAACCCTTTGATTGCTGTGATGATTTCTTCTTTTCGTGGAATGTCTGTATTTACATCTAGATCGTTTTCAGCCTCAGGAACATTCAATTGTGTCTTTGGTATTTCCTTGTTCAGAGTTTCTCTGAAGTGCTCTGCCCATCTTGTTTCCTGTCCCTCTGCTGTCTTAATGAGATTTCCTTGCTTATCTCTTACTAATGTAATATTGTTTGCACCTTGTTTTCCGCTGATGAATTTAGTTATTTTGTATACTGTGCTTTGTTCATTTCTCAGTGCTGCCTCTTCTGCCTGTTTTGCAAGATCGTCTAGGAAATTCCTTTTGTTGGCTCGGGTTTGGCGTTTAACTTCCCTGTCCAGTTGACTGTACTGTTCGCTATATAGTTGCTTTAACCTGGGGGACTTCGCTTCTGTTTTCTTTCTTTTCATTTCCTTTCTCATCTTTATGGTGTTTAGTGTTTCTGGTGTTATCCAGTCTTGCTTCTTCCTTTCCTGGAATCCTAAGCATGATTTGCTACTTTCCTTATATATTGTTGAAATGGTGTTAAAATTCTGGTCTATATCATCAGTCAATGTCTTTTCCTGGCTTTTGGCAAATTGATATCGTTTCTTAATGTCGGCCGCAAAAGCTTTTCTGGTAAGGGGGTCCTTCAATTTGCTGATGTCAAACCTTTTCTGTGTAGTTACAGTTGGTCCAGCCCTTCTTAGTTTCACTTTCAGTTTTGCAACTACTAAATGGTGATCGCTTCCCACATCTGCACCTCTTCTTACCTTCACATCTTGTAATGCATGTCTCCATCTACCGTTAACCATGATGTGGTCTATCTGGTTTCTGTCCCGACCATTTGGTGATTCCCATGTTAACTTGTGAATTTCCTTATGTGGGAAAAGTGTTCCTCCAATGACCAGGTTGTTAATGCTACAGAAACTTATTAGCTTATCCCCATTTTCGAATTGCTATTCAGCTGCCGCATTTCCCCATTGTTCTTTCATTATATGTATTGTGTGTACCAACTTTCGCATTGAGGTCTCCCATTACTATAACAAGATCATATCTAGGTGTGTCCTCCATTTCTTTCTGCAGTTGTTGATAGAATTCATCCTTGACCTCCTCATCGCTATCATTCGTTGGTGCGTAGCATTGTATTATTGTAGTGTTGGTGAATCTCCCTCTCAATCTCAATCGTATCAGTCTGTTGTTGATGGGTTTCCATTCCAGTAATGTCCTTTCTATCCCTTTCTGCAGAATAATGGCTACGCCTTCACTGTGCTGTCCATCCTCTCTGCCAGAGTAAAGTACTGTTTCTCCTGTTGCTGTTTTAACTTTTCCTGCCCCTGTCCATCTGCTCTCGCTTATCCCCAGGATGTGTAACCTATAGTTTCTCATTTCTGCCGTGATCTGTCTTAGTTTACCTGTCTCGTACATTGTCCTGACATTCCAAAATCCTATTCTTGTATCCTGTTTTGCGGTCAGGACATCCGTTTTCATGTCAGTGGCTTCCTTTCGGCTTTCACCACTGACAGTCATACGAGCCACAGACTCCGAATGTCCATCCCGCAGCAAAGTTTGTTCATTTGATGTTGTTTCCGTAACTTCATTATTTTTTTTACATAGACAGGGGTGTCAGCCCTGTGCTAAAACCCCCAACCTGGAGGACCAGGTACCATTGATGGCAGATTCCATCATAAGAAATAAGAGTATTTTTGGAAAAATTCGGAAGCAAATTGAAAAGCAAAAGTGAAATCACTCTTCTGGTAAAACCATAAGGAATAACAGTATTTTGTGCGGCTTGCATTTGCCATTACTGTAAACAAGGCACGAGGATAGTCACTTAAAGCGGTAGTAATTAACTTAAAACAAAATTCATTTTCACTCGAATATCAAAATATTATAATTTTATTTTGACATTTCATAAGCTTCCTAAACAGTTACTAGGAAAAAAATCCGGGCAATGCCGGGTCCTTACAGCATATATATATATATATATATATATATATATATATATTTATATATATATATATATATATATATATATATATATATATATATATATATATATATATATATATATATATATATATATATATATATATATATATATATATAAGGCAGTGTCGCATTGTTTCTATGTTCTTAATACAAATCCGCATGCCTTATTATTACTTAATTAATTTTGGCAGCGTTTTTCATTATGTATTGGGGGGTAACGCCGTAGCATTATTTCATAATTTAATATTGTAATTATGACAGGAGAATTATTTAAAGTTGTCCGATAATTATAAACATGCCTTTCATTTTTTCAGGGGTCATAATCAAGGGAAAGAGAAATCAAAGGACATAACACAAAGGTTAAAACTATTATTTTATGTTTGTAATTAATAACCACGCGTTTTACAAGATAATTGAAAACGGTGATATAACTATACACTTTTACTTTAGGAAATAGAAGAAAAAAAAACCAGTTTTATGTAGCACTTCCGTTTTTTTTTAACTATGTAATTTTAATGGGACTGATTTTGCCACGCGGATTCTAATTGCATCGGAGCTGTATCTTCTTCTTCTTCTTCTTCTGCGTTCGGTTTGTAGTCATGCTAAATCTGCAGGCCTGTCGCCAGGACGAAGTCCACAGTCTTTTCCAGGTCGGCGCGGCAGCCCCATAGCTTCTGCTGGAGCTCATCACCTTTTGGCCAGGTCGCACGTCGCAATTTATCATGGGTTGGACAGTTCTGGAGAATGTGTTCTGGAGTCTGGATATCAGTTCCACATGGGCATTCATTCGTGTGGGATATCTTGAGGCGATAGAGATGTCCAAGTAATCTGCAGTGACCAGTTCTCAGGCGGAAAATTGTCGTCTGTTGGTGTCTGTTTAGGTGGTGGATTGGGTCATCTCTGCTGTATATATCCCCTTCCTCCTTCCACTGATTTTTGTACTTGTTGTGGATGATGGTTTTTGCTTCCCGATAGGGCAATGGGTGGCTGTATTGTTCCATTTTACTGCCACTTCTTGATAGAGCATCTGCTTTCTCATTACCAGCGATTCCACAATGGGCAGGTAACCACTGAAGGGCAATGGTTGATGACCTTTGGATGATGTTAAGCTCTGATCTGATCTCATTCATCATGTTATCATTTCTGGTGTTTTGTATTGATTCAAGTAATGACCTGCAGTCAGTGAAGATTACTATCTTAGCTTGTGGCTGCTGTTCAGGTCTGGTGAGGATCTTCAGGGCTTGCAGTAGTGCCATAGCTTCTGCCTTAAAATTGGAGGAGATCTTTCCAGTTGGGAAGGCCTTTCGGATGATCTTTCCATTTAGGAATCTTATAAAAATGCCTCCTCCACCGTTCTTTACTGCCCTCTCTTTTAGATCCATCTGTGTATGCATGTGTCCACTCCTTCGGGTTGTACTTTTCTTCAATCATTTCTTGAGCCAAAGTTTTTAGTTGTTGAGGGGTCAGGTGGCCTTTCTTTTTTATTTCAGGGACTTCTGTGATGATAGATATATTTCCATGGCAGTCGTCTGGCTCCTCGTAATCAATTAACATTTCAATCTCGGTAGATCGATTTGGGAGGAGGTCTTCATGGCATCGATGCAGATGTTTGGAGATGTTTAGGAAGCTGGTTCTTTTCAGCCTGTTCTTTGTCACACTATGGAGTTTGGCATGCATTGGATGACTTGGCATTCGTAGAAGCTTCTCACTGTGAGTGAATACCTTTTCCTCACGTCTGTCATCAAGAGAGCGGATGTTGGTGTATCGCTCCATTGCCTGGATTGGAGAAGTCTTCATCCCTCCAGTGATTAGTCTAAGGCCTGAATTTTGCACTTTCCCTAGACATTCTGTGTTTGTTTTAGATGCTGTGGCCCAGTCTGACATGCCATATTCAAGTACAGGTCTGACTGTGCCTGTATAGACTTTTTTAAGTATGTTGGTATTTGCCCCCCAACTTGTGCCAGCCAGTTTCTTCATAATAGAGAGCTTTCTTATTGCTCTCTGTTCTACTGCTTTTATGTGCGGCTTCCAGGTGAGTCTCTTATCCAACTTGACTCCTAGGTATGTTGGGTTTTCCTCGATTGGAAGCTCACTTCCATTTAGCTGCAGTTTGATCGTTTCTCGGCGATTTGACAGAGAGAAGCAGGTTGCTACTGTCTTGGAGAGGTTTATCTGTACTCCCCAATCTGATGCCCATTTACCGATGGTATTTAGCGCTGCTTGCATCCTGAACTTCGCAGTAGGCAAATGTTCAGCAGCACACCAGGCAGCAAAATCGTCAGCATGAAGAGCCCTGGAGATATGCCCGGACAGTTTCTCTGCAATATCATTTATATATATGATAAAAAGTGTGGGGGAGATAACTCCTCCTTGTGGCACACCCTGTTGTAGAGTGACGCGATGGCTCAGTTTCCCATCAAGTTTTACTCTTGCTGTGCGGTATCGAAGAAAGTCCCGTATCCAGTTGAACATTCTCCCTTCAATTTTGCTGTTGAGCATCTTAAGGAGGAGTCCTTCTTTCCATACCTTATCAAAGGCTTTTGTCAAGTCTACAAAAACCGCCAGTACTTTCTTTTTCTCCTGAAAGGCATTTTCTACTTCCTGGGCTAGATATACTAGTTGGTCTTCGGTGCTGCGATTTTTCCTAAATGCTGACTGTGTGTTATCAAGCAGATGGTTTTTTTCCAGATGTTTCAGTAATCTTGAGTTCACCATTCTTTCCATTACCTTACCCAGGTTAACTGGTCGGTAGCTGGACTTGCTTGTTTTCTCCTTTTGTTTCTTTCTGATGGGAACAATGATTGCTTCTCGCCATTGATCTGGAAATTTTCCAGTACTCCATGACTGATTGAAGATTAGGAGGAGCTTGTGCCTGGCTACAGGTCCAAGGTTCTTGATCATATCATTTGTGATGCCATCTTTTCCTGGAGCTTTTCTGTTCTTTAGTTTTGTTATGGCAGCACTGAGTTCTCTCATAGTAAGGGGTGACTTCATGCAGATATCTGGGTTTTGGTGCTTCAGTTTTTCTTTTACTTCCTTACGTACTTCTTGGATCCGTGCATGTGAAAGTGATGTGGTGCTTTCGTCCTTGTAGAAATCTGCCAGGATGTTTGCTGCCATCTTTCCTGTGTGGTATTTTTCATTTTCCTTGATGACAGTCTTACAGTAGCTGGTTGTTGTTTCTTCATTTAGCACTCTTGTCAGATTCCAAAGCTTGCTTGAGTCATTTTCCATGTTGAGACTGCTGGTCTTCTGGTGCCAGCTCCTTTGGATTTCAGCTTTCTTTTGTTCATTGAAAGCTTGTTTTATGCTGTTGTGCCTCTGTGTGTTCTCTAATGTGGGATTTCGCTCCATAGTTTCCCGTGCTTTATTTAATCCACTATGGAGTTTTCCCAGGTTGTCACTCCAGTATGGTTTGTAGTCTCGTCGTTTACCTCGTGGAATTGACTTCTTTGCTGCTTGGATGATTGCCTCACTGATGATGGAGATGTTTTTATTGATGTTATTTGAGTGGGCAATGTTCTGACAGAAATTGTCGGCTTGTTCTTTAAAAAATCCCCCAGTTTGCTTTTTTGAAATTCCAGCTAGGAGACATATTGATTTCTCCTGCACTTCTTATCTCAGATATCTGTAATGTGACTGGTACATGGTCACTTCCCCCAAGTTGAGTATTTACTGTTCTGGTGGTGAGTCGATGTATGTCATCTGTAGCCATAGCAAGATCTGGTGTGCTCGTTGTTTTCCATACTCTGGAATAGAAGGTGGGCTTATCCTCTGGTTGGTTTATTAGAATTAGTTTATTCTCTACCATCCAATCTTCCACCTCTTCTCCTCTTGGATCTGTTGCGTCATAGCCCCAGCTGGGTGAGTGGCTATTGAAGTCACCCATAATGAGGTGTCTCGATGCTGCAAGCTTCACTTTGTGTAGCTCCAGAGTTGTGGTTGGAGGGCTGTAGCAGTTTGTGATAATTAAGTCTCCACTGGGCAGCAGTAGTTGGACTGTTATGTATTCAAGTTCGTCCTCACCAGATCTGTGTGTCTCTACTGCTGGGATTGAGGTTTTAATCAGTGTGAGGATTCCTCCCTTAGTTCTTTTTGCCCTGTCTTGGCGGAAGGATTGGTATCCACGTACAAAGAATCGTTGGGTATCTTTTAGGTGAGTTTCTTGGATGCAGATTATATCAATGTTATTTTCCCTGAGGAATTCTTGTAACTCCGGTTTCTTGTTCGTCACTCCTTCTGCATTCCATTGAGCCACTGTAAGATAGTGGGTTGGTTGGTCAGTTGTTCTACTTTGCCTTCCCCCGACCATTTGGTTGGCAAAGGCACCGGTTGCTTGGGTGGGCCCTTTCGAGGCTAGGGGCCCGGCTCCGCTCCTCCCCGGTTGTAGCTGATAGGAGCGACGCCATGACGTAAGTCGAGATTGTCGCATGACTCCATACCGCAAAAGCGTGTGTGTCCTAATTTTTCCCGGTGCCTGCGCCGTAGCTAGCACACTCCGTCTTCGGCAGGCCGGGTTGTGTTTGTTGTTCAGGGTTGTCTCCCATAGCCTTTCCATCTCCCGGTGGTAGCTGCAAGGCAGCAGATTGGTTTGTTTACCGAGGTTTACCTTCCCCGTGGCTAGAGCTTATAGCGGCTCTTACTCGCTTGATGCACCCGTCATAGGACATATGGGGGATTTCAGTGGGGGTATCAGTGCCACCTGTTACCCCTCTCCGTCCTGCTGGGAGGACATCGCCGTTTGGTCCGCGACTGCTTATTCGTCCAGCAACGCTGACTTAATTCGCAGCTGACACACCATATCTGGAGGTCGTTCCACTATCCGCCACCCGTGGACGCGCCTGGTTGGGGTCGGTCGCCCCTTTGCCAGGGGAGCTGTATCGATATATATACTAAAAAAAAAACAGTTAATGTTCCATGGGGATCAACATTCGAATTAAGCATCATCCACTGGGCGTGTTTAATTTGAATGAAAATCTAACGAGATTTAGTGTCTTTTTATAAAGTTTTACAGCATTTTTAAAATACTGCA
Source organism: Oreohelix idahoensis (assembly GCA_024509875.1). Lineage (NCBI taxonomy): Eukaryota > Metazoa > Mollusca > Gastropoda > Stylommatophora > Oreohelicidae > Oreohelix > Oreohelix idahoensis. The sequence goes on along the minus strand of JAMPIV010008093.1, from coordinate 8,088 downwards.
TCAAGCGTCTTTAAATTGTAAAATAACTGTATCCACATATATAAAGACCAAACTCACTCATCAGCAATTAGTTTTGTCATTTTATAGCAAAAACTTTAGTATTTGCAGAAAACAAAATTGTTAAAAATATAAATATTGTAATCGTTGAAGGACCGTTTAAAGAGAATAAATCACTGATTTTTCCACGCGGATTCTAATTATAGCAGATCTGTATCGATATATATCTATATCTATATATATATATATATATATATATATATATATATATATATATATATATATATATATATATATATATATATATATATATATATATATATATATATATTAAAACCAGTGAATGTTCCATGTGAATCAACATTCAAACTAAGCACCATCCACTCTACATGTTTAATGTGAATGAAGATCTAACAAGATTTAGAGCTTTTGTTTTATTTTTGTTTTAATTTTCTATAGCATTTTTACAATACACCGTCAAGCGAATTTAAATTGTAAAATAATTTGATTTCTACCGCTTTGGTTTAAAAACCAAAAATAAGCTGGTGCCTTAGATACAAAAGTGAGAATCTGTGAATTCTTGACTCAAAGGATTACACTCTGGAGACACGTTCAGAAAATTTGACTGACCACTAATATGCAACGTAAAGGCTGAATCAAGGGAAATAATCAAAATTATATATATATATGATATCCTATCACCTTACCTCTTCATACTCCTTATGGACGATGTCATCAAGGCATGTAAGGAGAGAACAAGAAAGTATTCAGTGGGGTACTGGAAGATGAGACAGGTCTATATTTCAGAGCTGGCATTTGCTGATGATGTTGCCCTGATTGCTGAATCAGAGGCACATCTCCAATCCAACCTGCAAGTCTGGAAGGAAGAGCTGGAGAAGAGAGGGATGGTCATAAGCAGCTCTAAAACAAAATCCATGGTGATATCACGAGAGGAAAGAAGACATCAGATTAAGCTGGGAGAACAGGTCCTGGAGCAGGTCGACCACTTTAAATACCTCGGAGCTATTATAGACCGAAAGGGAGGCATCAAAGAAGAGTTGGCCACTCGAAAAGCAGCAGCTGGGAGACTTTTTCAGGCCATAAATCGAGGATTCCTCAGCAAGAGAGAGGTTGGTAAGAAAACGAAGATGGCTGTATACCGCTCCACCTATGTCCCAGTCTTGACATATGGATGCGAGTCATGGGCAATGACTAAACCCATAAAAGCCATATCCAAACCTCAGAAATGAGGTATCTGAGGAAGGTGGTTGAAGTAACAAGAAGAGACATGGTACGCAACCAGACGATACGTCAAGGCCTAAAATGCCACCCCCTACAGACCCAAGTAGAACAGTCCCAACTAAGATGGTTTGGCCATGTCTGCAGAATGGGAGAAGATCGGCTACCACGACAAGCATGGGAAACAAAGAGCCAAGGATCCAGACCCCGAGGACGACCCAGAGTCCGCTGGGAGGACAACATTAGACAATCTTTGAAGGACCGAGGACTAGAATGGAACCAGGCCAGGAGGAAGACAGCCGATAGAATAGTCTGGCGCTCTCTCTTCCAAACCTCTACACCTCACGGTAGAAGGGGAACGACTAAGTAAGTAAGACAAACGTTCCACTTCCTTAGGTCAACTAAGTATTTGCCTAAATACATTGTAGAGGGGAGGGGAAACGGAGAAAACCCAACGCAAATCACGTCTCACATTGTTCTAAAAATAAAACTACTTGCTAGTATTGCCTTTGGCGGTTTTTCAGATTACGATGAAAAAGTGGACACTACGATCATGAAAATACGCTTAGCTCTTATTGCGAATGACATAAACTCTCGTAATTAGCTTGAAAGTACATGAGAAAAGAATTGAACAGGAGGTAGTTTAAAAATCAACAACTAACATGGAAAAAAAATATGGAATATTGAACCAAGCCACGTAGCCCCATAAAAATCATATATTCATGTACCTGTGGCTTTGCTGACTAAGAATATGTTATCAATTACATAAATAGTCCATTAGATAATAAAATATTGGGGATAATACATAGAGAATCCGAGATGCTGTCAGGTCAAGTCATGTCTGCTTAGATTGGATAGCATATTTTTTGGGGGGAAAAAATAGGTGAAAGATAGGCTAAGATAGTACGATGAAGGGGATTGGGTGGAATTTGAAGTGAGGCGAAATATTATTGGCTTACCTCGTACTAAACATATATTACCCGAGTAACGTAGTAGAAAGTTGAATTGTATTTTTGAAAGACTTTGTTTACAAGTGAAATAAGGATAATCATTGGCCGCAGTAGTTGATATTGGGGGAAAAGCATTAGGTGAGGACGCCATTTTATAACAAAATTTTGCCAAGGAGCGATGAGAGCAGGCTTGTGCTGTGTAAACAATATTTCTCAAAAGCCTGGACAGAACGGCAGATCGAAAGTGTGCCAGTCATCGTTCACTTGTGTATTTCATTGAATAAATGTGGTAAGATTGACTTTATTAACATGTATCTAAAATAAAAATTGAATGTGAGATAATTTTTTTTTTTTTTTTTCGTACGCCCGCTAATACTCGAGGCGAAATCTCAGGTTATTGTTAATGTCTAACCTGACATTGATTTTACGTGAGTATCCCTTTTCTTGTACAGAGACAGGTGTCCCTCGCCATTCAGGCAGATACTCGCCGATATCGGAGGTACCCATTAGAGCTGGGTCGGCTCGGGAGCCGCCAATCCCTGGTCGACGACACTCCTTCAAATGTTCTCGCCAGGTCTCGAGTTAATCCAATCCAATTCCCGGTCGACGAAAAATACTCAAATGCCGTCGCCCGGGTTTGATCCTGAATCACCCGGTCGCCAGAGCGGTGTTGTAACCACTACGCTAGCGCGGCTCCCTAATGTGAGATAATAATGTATGACTATAAGTAAGTGGGTCTGTAGCAAACTTAGGCAGAGCCTAGAGATTGATCCACCATGTGGTAGACTATCAGAGAGGTGTTAGACTACAAGAAAATATGTATGATTGTCATCAAGGAGCATAACACCTATCCTATTGTATGGAAAAGATTACAGCTGGAATTGCAGTGGCGTTGTAACTATTAGGGGAGAGGAATACTGGTGTACATTGTCACATCAAAAGATAATGGTGGCATAGGTTGGTATAAAGCTATGACCCTTTTCGTTTGTTTGTAATGTACCTGTACTTAAATGTGGAATAGTATTGTATACTAGGTATAAAGAAGGATGCATAACCTTCACATTTCAGGGTCCTGGATACTGACGTTAATGTAGTACCAAACGCTTGAGAACTGCTCGATTCAGGACTATGTATAATTCGAGCCCATGCTAGTGGCCATTGCCTATCAAACAGGTGGAACAGATTGTCAAGCGAGCAGAGGAAACGATCTACCTGTATTCTCCTGCCAAGTTAAGTTCTTGTTCGGCACCTGGCAGCTCAACTTAAAAGAACTAGAAAGTGATAGTGAAGAAAACTGTGAATAGTTATTAATATTTCCACAAGTGACAAACGAAAACAGACATAACTTAAAGGGAGTGATTATAACCAACAACCTATTGTTGATACCAGTATTACCTCAAAGTAGAAGAATACAACTACACACTTATATTAGAATAATATTGTATGTATGAACAGAAGATCTACTGTGTTATTGGACTGTTGTAAATGGTTCTTTTGATTTCACTTTTGATTGTCAGTCCTGGTTCAAAATAAATTAGAATCAGAATAATAAATTGTAAAAAATTCTATTTACACAAAGTTCAACCACTGTCTTAATTAAGATAGCCTTTTAAAGTGTCGTTTGTATGTTATTGTTGTAATACTGTTGGTTGTTGTGGATAATAAACTATTTGTTTGTATGTTAGTTGGTTATTGCACACTACACTCTACATTCATAACCCTAGACACTACACGAAGTCATTTTAATAATAATATAGATTAATTTTGAATGAGATCAAAAGGGTGGTAGCGGAAAGGTACTCTGAAAAGTTTACAATACTATTTGTTAAATTCAGAGACCTTCATAGCTGATCTCATTTAATACAATAATAATACATAGCAACAATTCATAACATCAAAACCCACCACACACACACACACACACACACACATATATATATATATATATATATATATATATATATATATATATATATATATATATATATATATATATATATATATATATATATATATATATATATATATATATACCTTGCGGGAATATCCATTTACGGAATTGGCTTCGGGAGTAAACCCTGAGGATAAATCCGGAGTCGGAGTCCCTAAGGCAGTCTAATGCCGATTCGACATTATTCTGGCAACTTCTGCAACATGGCTGGTACCAAACTGTATCGGCTACTGCCGTTCATTTGGATCTACCGGCTGCGTGGAGAGGGGGAACATGCTGCATGGGCAACAGCTTGATCTCCATATAACTGTGCCCAAGCTTGCGCCCTGGAGAGGACACTCCAGCTTCACCCTATAGGTGTCGGCAAAACACGGGAAGTAGCAGTTACCGGTTATAAGCATTTTGCCCAATTGGCGTAGGGCATGGCGCCAGGACACCCGTGTGTTACCGGGGCCCGATAGGGGAGCAAAGAATAGTAACACTGCACCCTACCACGCATGTCGTAAAAAGCGACTAAGGAGGGTATGGGCATGGGGCTGTTTACCCCATCCCGTAAAAACTTCGCACAGTGGGCTGATCACCTGCTTGCCAACCAATCTGATTACGGAAACAATGATAGATTGTTTGGTCTGTTTTTGTTCCACAAAGACGCCACTAGGCGTGGTGGAAACAGCGATAGATCGATCAATTTGTTGTTGCCCTAAGACGCCACTAGGCGTACTGGCCACATACTGCTTTGCCGGTTGATGGCTAAGGATGGAAGAAGAAGAAGAAGATGGCGCCAGGGGCTACTTCCGACAGTGGGAGAGGTTCTAGGATCTCACTGGACAGCTACCGCCCGCTTCAAGCTGGGCAGCCCCCAGTCAATAAGGTGTTGTCCCGCCACTGCCTGCTTTCCCCATTGGGTGCATGGGGATTAGGGTCAAACCCGAACTGTGGACAGAAAATTTTGCACCAAGCAATTATCGAAAAAATAGAAATAAGCAAACTCTCAGATTGGGATGCTGGAACGTCCGGACTATGTTGACTGGACTATCCGAAAACCTACAGGATATAAATGATGTAAGGAAGACAGCCATAATTAATGATGGGCTTAAACGACTTCAGGTAGATATAGCTGCACTTCAGGAAACGCGCCTGGCGGGCTCTGGAACGGTGAGCGAGAAGGACTACACATTTTATTGGCAAGGGAAAGATCTTAATAAAGCTAGAGAACACGGAGTAGGTTTTGCGGTCAAAAAATCGCTAACTAAAATGGTTGAACCAGGCGAGAATGGATCAGAACGCCTGTTAACGCTCCGCCTGCAAACTAGCACAGGTCCCATCACCCTTGTCAGTGTGTATGCTCCTACTCTGTACTCTGCCTCAGAAGCTAAAGATGAGTTCTACGAGAATCTAACAGCAATTATCAAAAGCATACCTAGGCAAGAACAGCTTGTTCTCCTTGGTGACTTTAACGCTAGAGTGGGTGCCGATAATGTTTCATGGCCTTCATGTCTGGGCAGGTTTTGGTATTGGCAAGATGAATGAAAATGGACAACGGCTCTTAGAGTTGTGCGTCCACCATGACCTCTGCGTGACCAACACCTACTTTCAGACAAAACCCCAGCATAAGGTGTCATGGAGACACCCACGATCCAAGCACTGGCACCAACTTGACCTGATTCTCGTCAGAAGGCCACTCCTCAGGTCTGTGCTCTCCACGCGCTCGTACCATAGTGCAGACTGTGATACAGATCACTCCTTGGTTTGCTGCAAAATCAGAGCACAACCAAGAAAACTCTATCGTGTCAGACATGAAGGGAAACCACGCATTGATACCAGCAAGATGTCAGACCCTTTCATGATCGCTCAATTCACTGCGACCTTCGAGAAAGGGCTCAGTAGCCCTCAGCATGGTGATACTATTACAGAGAACTGGGAGCATCTACGGAACACCATTCAAAGTACTGCACTTGCCACCTTTGGTAAGAAAACAGCAAAGTTGAAGCTAAGCGCAGTGCTATGAATGAATACAAACGTTCACCGAGTGCCAGAACCCTACAGATCTGGGCTACGAGAAGCAAAGTTCAACAAACTGCTCGACGCTGTGCAAATGACTACTGGCTCCAGCTCAGTGAGAGCATCCAGATCGCAGCGCAAACAGGCAACATTAGACAAATGTATGACGGTATAAAGAAAGCACTTGGCCCCCATAAAAGTAAGACGGCACCGCTAAAAACCATCAGCGGAGAGAAGCTAACCGATAAGGGTAAGCAGATGGAGAGGTGGGTCGAGCACTACTCTGAGCTTTACGCTAGAGACAATACCGTTACGCCTGCAGCCCTTGATGGTGTCAACAGTCTGCCAACTATGGAGGAGCTGGATGCCGAACCAACATTAGAGGAACTCAGCAAGGCCATTGATAGCTTGGCCTCTGGCAAAGCACCAGGCAGTGATGGGATTCCTCCTGATTTAATCAAATGCTGTAAGAGCACGCTATTACATCCCCTGCATAGGATGCTGTGCCAGTGCTGGGAAGAGATAACTATTCCTCAAGACATGCGAGATGCCAAGATTGTAACACTGTATAAAAATAAAGGAGACAGAAGTGATTGCAATAACTACAGAGGCATCTCTCTTCTTAGTATTGTTGGTAAGGTTTTTGCCAAAGTCATCTTAATGCGACTACACAAGTTAGCTGAGCGCATATATCCAGAGTCACAGTGTGGATTCCGAGCTGGCAGATCAACAACGGACATGATTTTCTCTCTCCGCCAGCTTCAGGAAAAATCAAGAGAGCAGAAAAGACCATTATATATCGCCTTTATAGACCTCACAAAAGCATTCGACCTGGTTAGTAGGGATGGACTCTTTAAAATCCTCCTGACAATAGGCTGCCCTTCTAAAATGCTGGAAATGATAAAGTCATTCCATGACGGCATGAAGGGAACAGTCCAATATGCTGGAAGCACGTCACAGCCCTTTGATATACGAAGTGGCGTTAAACAAGGCTGTGTTCTGGCTCCGACCCTCTTCGGAATCTTCTTTGCCTTACTCTTGAAACATGCATTCAGAGATGCAACTGAAGGAATATGCCTTCACACTAGGTCAGATGGCCGTCTGTTTAATCTTTCAAGGTTGAAGGCAAAAACAAAAATCAGAAGGGTCACTATATGAGACTTGTTGTTCGCTGATGATGCTGCAGTCGTCACTCAAAGCCAACAGGAGCTTCAGAGCTTGATGAATCGCTTCACTAAAGCATGCAAGGACTTTGGCCTCACAATAAGTCTAAAGAAAACGAATGTGCTGAGTCAGGATGTGGGTGCTGCACCAGTTATCACTATCGATAACTATGAATTGGCAGTGGTGCACCACTTCACATACCTAGGGTCTACCATTAATGACAAACTCTCACTGGATACAGAAATCGACAGCCGCATTGGCAAAGCTGCAGCTACCTTTGCCCGCCTCACATCGCGTGTTTGGGGAAACTCTAAACTCACAATGAAGACCAAAGCTGCGGTATATAATGCCTGCGTCACCAGCACACTCCTATATGGCAGCGAGACCTGGACGACCTATGCTAAGCAGGAAAGAAGGCTCAATACCTTCCATTTGCGGTGTCTACGCCGCATCCTCGGCATCTCGTGGAAAGATAAAGTGACAAATGTCGAGGTGTTGTCACGTGCTGGCCTTCAAAGTATGTATACGCTTCTTAGACAGCGCAGACTTCGCTGGCTTGGCCATGTTCGCCGCATGGAAGATGGTCGCATCCCAAAAGATATCTTCTACGGACAATTAGCAGATGGCAAGAGAACAGTTGGGCGACCACAGCTGAGGTTCAAAGATGTGTGCAAGAGAGATATGGGGGCACTGGACATGGATCCAGCAACATGGGAGGATGAAGCTGCCGATCGCACTAAGTGGCGATGCTACTTACGGCGCCACCTCAGATTGGGCCAAGAGAGG